>JARQTG010000168.1:390038-928447 GCA_030142615.1 Syrista parreyssii
CGCTAACGATTAAAAAAATGTTTCTCTTTAACGAGAACAAGAATGATCTTCATGACGGGTTCGTCGTCCTGTTTGATTTGAGAAAAAATAATATCGCCGAACTACGTTCCTTTTATTTCTGAGACACACTGTAACGTTGATTGTATGGGTAAACAATAATGATTGTAATGCTACCGTCATTTATAATAAACTATTCTTTTCATATAATTGGTCTGAAGTATGAATCATCTCCTCAGGGAGGTTGGAATAAAGATTGTATTAAAAAAGGATTATCGTGGAGAGTGTTTTGAACGAAAAAAAAAAAAGATCTTTACATTCGAGCAGCTTTTTCGGCAGATTAAAAAAATTTTTTGTTATATACTTTTTCAGTATTATTATTTTTGCCTAGTCATTCCTATACACGTCCTCCATTGCAATGGCGTATGGCTCTATCTTTATTGGGACATAATAAAACATAAATCTTACGGTATGTGATTTCTTCTAATATATTTCTCCTTCCTTATTTTCTGTTGCAGAATTTAGTCTGCTGCGCAAGTGACGTATTAGAGGGTGGTCGTGGTGTTGTACGTGTTGCCGTGACAGTTTCGGAACTTCTGAGGTTTCATCAGACCAGGTCGCCACTTCACGTGACGATGCCGACGCCGACGACGTCACCCGGTATGAGCAATCACGTGCCAGCTTAGCGTCAAACAATCTAAATTCGTCGAGGATCGTCGATGGATTTTAGGCTATGCTTTTCTAAGCGTTATTCTTTTTGGGAGAAAATTTGATGATAATAAGAGACGGAAGGATATCGCTTCCTCGTGAAGATCAAATATCGGTAGTGGTTACTGACCGAGGAGGAAGGTAGATAAAAAAGGGAACATGTCGTGAGTAAGTTGACGACCACTTACCAGCAGAGGGAAATCATGAATACGGGCCTTAAGAAGTACCGCAGCGACAAAACTAGATGGAAGTATAACGAGCAATATCAGCGATTCTTTGGCAACCGTGATTTTTGAGTCGCAATGTTGACGACACTCGGCGCTTAGGCGATGGATTTTATAAAATCAAAATGAAGAAATGCAAAAAATAAAATAGGGGAGAAACAGAGATAAACTCGAGCGTAGGTAACGCGGAAACGTTAGACTGTAAAGAGCCATGACCTAAGTATAGCGAATTTTATGGTAATCAATGTGAGCGACTGTTCGAGAAGACAAAAAATATGATAAACGATTAGACGTACTGCAAGCGTGACGAAAATTAATATATATATTATATATAGTATTTACAGACGAATAGATGATAAATTGGACGAGATAATTGATCTTTCCGTATAATTTAGGAGAATGAGAAGTGATAGCGATTGACTGCCATGATGAGTATAACTTTCTAGAATATTGTATTTCGATGGATAATTATATCCTGGCGACGGTCAATTATAATTTATACAGAGATCGTATGCCATGTGGGGATGGTATTGAGGAGGGATGGTCATGTGAGTGCATGTATGCGTCTGTGAGTGAATATACGTATCCGTACGTAACGTTCCCCACGAATCAATCGATAAGATAGATAGGATTTTTGCCCCTATTATCCACGGTCGGTAAAGAAGAGCAAGGACAAGTAGAACTTGTTAGACTGGTCAGACGTTCAGTCAGTAACGTTCGTTACTGCTAATTCGTCAACACCTAAAGAGTTCAGAAGTACAGCAGAAATCAGAGAGGATAACTTGGTACTGATTTATCGACAATTTCATCACTTACCGATCGCGCACGATATGACGGTTATTGCGAAATCGCGAGGATTCGCAGTTTAAATTAACACGGGTTTAACGATCTCAATATTGTTGTGATTCAGATGATGGTGTTTGACGTCGTGAATTGACCACAATAACGTGGTTCAGGACATACACGATCCTAATTTTCTAACGATTATGGCTTGATATTGTATTTATTGTGCCAAAGATATAACTTTATATTATCGCATCCCGGGGAACCCCCCGATTACGTCGAGTCTGAAGACTTATAGAGTTCCTGTATTTTTGTCTTTTGGCTTTATTCATTATTACCATCGAGTTTAAACAAGAACAAAATTGTTCTGTACTTGTGTTACAGGTTGTGCGGTTCTTACACACTGATTTGATCAGATAGATTTAACGATTACGTAACAACGGCATATTATTCTACACGTGCTGTATTATTGGTCGATTATATTTGGCAGTGATTCACTTATAGGCGTGTTCTTTTTTTTTCGATAGCGCGGGGGGTGCGACGGTGTTCATGTATTCTTTTAAGTATTTTTCGTCTTTCTTTTCTTCTTCTCAAAGAAATCTTATAACGACCGTAGGCGAGCGGTCCTGGCTGTCGTTTTAAACCGGGAATCGAATACTCGTTTTTATTATAATTAAACTAATATCAAACTGTTTATCAATGAATTATGTATATGTATCACTGCGTTTCGATTCACAACGAATGTTTCACTTCGTCTCTACGTCTAACAGTATTTTCGTCGAGGAACCCATCGATTCCCTGTCATAACGGCTGTCTCCTCCTGCAATTTATAATGCACACTACGTATTGTATTTAAAAGCGAATAAATACCATGTATAAAATAAATAAAAAAAAATACTTAATTATCAATACCAACCACGTTCTAAATATATACACCATACCCATCAAGATTACAACCCTTCCGATTCATAACCATAATTAAAAATCCAATTTATGCAATTCCAAACCACTGGCAAGGGATATTTTTTTTCACAAGAAAAAAAAAGTTTCTTTTACATAAAACTACCCCAGCAGCACTGACGTTGAATAACAAAAATTAATCTGGCTACAGGCAACAGTTTACCAGAATCCATTAATTCAAGTTTAACCCTTCGAGTGCACACGGGGTGCATTTAACCTTAAAATTCCTTGGGCTCTTTGCGGCTCGTCAGAGAGATGTGCAGTCGAAGATCTGATCAGATGAATCGAAGTGCGGTGATCGGATCTTCCGTCTCAGATCAATCGTCCAAATATTTTTGTGTCATCTCTCAATATATTCCTCATTAATTCAATCGAGTAGATCCACTATCCGAAAAACTACCCCTGCACGTCCATCCTTGAGCTGGTATGTATAATTTCTTTATTTGGGAAGGCGTTCCTGCCGACTCCATTTTGTAACTGGGGGGCGTTTCACCGGTGACTTGTACCTTCCCTTTTACCTTTTCCCTCTTCCTGTCAGATGGCGAACGCCGAGCATTGCGGTGGAGGGAACATCGAGGAGCACATTGCCGAGCAGGAGTCCGCGATACGCGTGTGCTCGTACAACCCGTGACAGAACTTTAGCGCGTTCCCGTCGTCTCGCCAACCTGGTGAAAAGAATTATATAAGTAATTATTGACTGGAAAATTAAAAAAAATTTTTTACCTCAGAAAAGAAACCAAAAAACACCTTGGATGGAACCAGGTCGATATCCGGATGTAAAATAAATAAGTGCCGTACAGTACGTGCCAATCCCAGTACTCATGAAGTCGACCATAAACATTGTGGAGTAAAGTGATAATTAAACCACGTGGGAGATTCTGTAAAATTACAAAAAAAAAAAAGGTTCATACAAATTATCCTTACAAATCCAATATTAAGGTATCAAGTCTTATACGTAAACAATTCCATAGTAAATTCTGTGTCATTCAACTGATACTAGAAGGCGTTTCTATTTCTTTCTCTTAAATTGTAATCAATTACTACCATGTGGAATCTTAGGCTCCCTGTTTAGATTTGGGACCAGTTCCTAACTTAGGCTTAGGAAGAACGCGCGCGTCCGGGTCTGTTAAATTTGTGTTATTTTAATTGACAATTGATTAAACACTATAGATTGATTGTACACACTATATAGGTGTTTAGAAAATTTGATAATTTTATATATAACTAATCAATTAATTTTATAATATAAACGTCCAGTCGAAGACATTAAAAGGTAACCAAGTGAATATGTCAAACTGGACTGAGTCCTAGTTAAGTTTTTCTCATTGGTCAGCATATTCGAGTGTAACGACTAGAATCATTTGTCATTTGTAACAGTATAGATATGCAAAGTAATTCGCTTATCAAGAAACCAAGGAAAACTAGACTGCCAGTTGTCACTAGCAGTTGGGAACTGTTAACGCGAGCTTCTACAAGGTTGGCAGATTACTTATATATTGTGTGAAAGAAAATTCCGTGATTGACAATCGTCGAGAAAGATACGTTCTTTTTTTTTAATATAATTAATTGAAAACAATTGATATCAACTAAGAGGATCAAGGTGTTGATTAATAAGTTGTGATAAAAGAGTGGATAGGGCGGACAAAATTGTGCGAAAAGTCGGTATGGACCTTAGCACGACGCCGCGACGCCCACCGGATGGCGTCGGGATTTCTGAATTGCAAAAGACACGGGTGGCTAAGAGCGTTTTCAGCATACGCAGTCTTGTCGACGTCGAGGACGTCGATTTGCCAATGAACGACGACGAGCGTATTCAGGGTGAGTGAAATTTTGAATTTTCATTTAATCGTCACTGTGTACTATTAAAAATGTCGTTTGTATGTAAACAAAGAAATACGATACACACAATTGATGTCAATTGACTAATTCAATTAATAGATGCGAAAAAAAATGGAAAATACACTCCACTGTGTTATATTGAAATTCGTATGAATTAACCTAAAACGTTTAACATAATTGTCGACGCAATGAGGTTCTATTAACAATTCCAAGTACCTGTTGTGTAGACTATCTTGGGTTAAGCTGATAAAAGAAGCTGCTTCCCATTCCTGAAGGAATGAATAACGAATTAACATTTACACGAGGCGATAAAATAGAACTCGAACAGCACGATAAGAGAATCCAATTCAGTCGTGTTATTGTCACCGTATGATTGCCGTGGAAAAACTTGACAAAGAGTGGCTAATAGATGCCGAGTAATTTCGACCAATAAGAAACGTCCTTTCGTACAATAAAGTTCGATTGGCCGCCAATGAGGAGCGTTGATATCAATGATTTACCATAGAGGTACTGGTTGAAGCTTTTTCGTTAGTTCCTATTTCTCTCACCTTAAAGCGCCACCGATTGATTCTCGTATATTCTATTAAAACCGATTGGCTATTTCGCTCGAAATAAGTTTACACCTAACCTAACCAAACTCGGCCAATATCATCGTTGACGTGACATTAATTCCACCATGATGGATGGGCCACGATGGTAACCTTTTTATGGATATTAAACGGCTAGTGTATAATAATGGTGGCGGGACTGTCGATTGTTTCACAAGGAAATGGAATTTATCAATTGAATGGAAAACCGTGCGAACTAGCAGGCGTAGCTCTCGGCAGATAATATTCTTGATAAATCGTTTAGGAAAGAACGGAATACTGGTGGAAAATTGATAATACACAAGCAGACGATTACAAGGGAGGAAGTCGATTTTAATTCACTTTGAATTGCTTTTTTTTTTTAATTCCGCTACGCACAAAGCGTACCTTGTATCTTTGCTATGAAAGGCTCGTAAATGCTGATTACAAAAAAAATATTCTCTCCAATACGCTCTAAGAGGGGTGTACCATAAATAACGTGTTACGCGTTTCAACGTCGCAGAATCCCTCGTCCCTGATTGGCTGACTTGGTAAGCCCGCTAATTGTGTTTTATTGGCCCACCCCATCTTCGACCTCCATCCCTTCAAGCATCCTCGATCTCTGCTAACTAACCAACCTCCACTCATCCTCAAACTATAAACGACATTGTTATTAACAATCTTTACAATGTAAACTGCCCTAAGTGCGGGTACTTAAGTCTGCCGGTACTCTGATACTCGTTAAGAATTATTACGACGGTTGGGCAATTATAACAGGTCGAGACGTTAAACGTAAAATATGAGTAAAAAGAAAAGTCATATAATTTATTAATAATATATCGAAAAAAAATCGATTTTTTTTCTTTTTTTTTTTCAAATAATTTTTCAATCTTATCAAACCTAAGAATTTTTTTTTTATACAATTTTTCAAATACGAATAAAATATATTTTTATGCAAGGGTGATGAGTGTAATCGATGTATACAAGTGAATTCTTATTACGACTTGCATACCACTGGTGCAATCAAATAAATTAGTTGAAATTACGCAGCCTTAGGCTTCTTATCCAGGCTCTCCCCCTCGCCACCCCCCTCGCTACCAATTAGTGTTTTATTTTCAAACGCCACGTCGCAGCGCTGTTCTACTTCCAAGAAAAATTTAGCCCCTCGTAAGTCTTTAGTTTCGGATCGGTATATCTGATTGTGGTACGGTTAGGTTAGGTTAGGTCATTATAATAATTTAATGTGTACATTGGTACCCCGAATACATATACAAGGTGTTACAGAGAAAACGGTCATCGATCCGCACCCTGTCTAACAGTCTACACGTATTCTAGCGTGACGCCGTATTAGCCAATTGGCTCATTAATCGCTCCGTCGGGCCGAAGCTTTCATTTGGCTCGAGGAAGTAATTGCTAATCGCTAATTGCGAACCCAAACACTTCATCCAATTAACTTAAGAACTTTGGACGGTCGATACAATGCAAGAAACTCCATACGTATATACTGGTAGCGTTAGTGAAAAAAAATTTTTTTTTTAAATCATAAAAATATTATTTTATCAAATCCTCATCGAGATCCATACAGGCTTTATTTTTTAAATAAAAAAAAAATTTGACTTTTATTCCCAGTCCAATTAACCTCGTCCCGGCGGATACTTCCCACTGTTAAAAACACAATTGTTTACGAGCACACGAAATTTAATCGGGTTTATTGCCGTGCGGAACCGTCCTAAGATTAATAGATTCGCCGTCCGGACTAACGAGCCGTTTAAAATGGCGATGAAGGTACGGATGTGGATTTTTTTGTTATCTTGTACAGGGTTAAACTTTAGTGTATATAGCAAACGGGGTATTGCTCACCAGCCCTAACCGGTAATCGGCGCCATGTGCTTGGCGATAAATAATCGCGCCGTTATAAACTTTTGTATTTGTCTTTTTTTTTTTGAGTGGTAATGAAATTTTGTCGGACAAAAATGTAAACGGGACCGAAGGTACGATCAATTAGGGTTAATAAATGGGAACTGGGACGAGGGGGCCTTATGGGGGTGGGAAAATAGGGGTCTTAAGGCCCGCGTAGGATTTCTATGCTAGACGGTTCTCTGTGGGTTTATGCTATTAAAAATGTAAATATCTTCTGGCGGCTCGTTATCGGATGTAAATATGGCGGCGAAGACGTCAGAAGGGGGAGGTTCTCCTTTGTTTCGTTATTTATTGGAATGCCGGCTTGCCGCTATGAGAATTCATTAAATTTTTTTCTAAACTCCCTTCCACTCCAATTTTGTATTTTTTTTTGGTATCTTTCCTTTTCCTTCATCCCATGTCGAACTTTAACGTCTTTCGTGTCAAAAGTAATATTCGTATTTCTCCCAGTTTCCATAAGACACCTTACGAACGCCAGCGGACCCAAATCATTTGACAGTTGACAGCCAAGAAAAAAAAAGGATGCCATGAATTACCTAAAATTAAAAAATATATATATATATAAAATTCTCACAGGCGCCACGAGCGAGAACTCGTCCGATCTTTTCTGGACTCCAAGGAGTTTTGATATATGGCTCAATAAAAGGGGACTCGAGACTTGCCCCGCGAGTAAATATCAAACGTAAAATGTTCACCTCGTTAAGTTGGGCCCACGGACCATCCAGCCTGGAGACACGCGTACAAATTTTCAAAGATCCCAATGCCAATTAACGTATCTCGTAATTAATCAGACATATATATATTTATATATATACATTTGTAAATAACACTTAGTGCATATATATATATATGTACTTGTTTGCAACCACCTGTCTCGTAAAAAAACAATAATTCCAGACGATCGTATGTGCCATATGTGATATTACGATTTACCCCAGAGTCGGCAAATTTTCATCACCCTAAACGACGGAATGCGGTTGCAATCAGCCGCGACGCTTAACGCCGCGTGGTCGCAAAGTTGCGCGGCCGTAAATACTTATTGCTCGTAAAACGTGTTCAGTAACTTCTTAGAGAGGAATCAAAAAGTAACGACGCCCCCCCGCCCCCTTCAATAGGATTTACATAGCTTTACGAACCTCTTGTGTATTACTTGTTTATGCGGGGTCCTCATTGCCGGTAAATATTTATATAGATATACTTGGTCTGTACGTGGGACAGAATTCAGTTGCAAGTAGTAAGAAGACAGTGTCGACATCTTGGGGATGATGAGGATGACGACGCTTAGGTGTCATCTTCGTATCGTTCTACAAGATTTATGTATTTTATGGTCAGACAAAGAGTCGTGGGTGGGAAATTTAAAGGCTATAGAAAGTACGAAGTAACGAGTGACATTGTGATGAATGAAAAAAGTGTATAAAGAATGTCAAAAATATATTTTACCACTGTACGTACAATATGACGTAATTCAATGGCCATACGATCGTATACAATGCGTGTTCATGAAAATCGAGTAACCATGGCTACCAGTGGCTCCACGCTCTTTTTGCGGGACTTTCGAGAAAGAGCGCAGTGATTCTCCTCGGTCGGTATGAACAAATAATTAATTAATTTACCATAGGCGGAAGTCGTACGAACTTCTTGCAATACCGCAAAGACTTCATCACTGTGAATTTTAGATAATCAGGTAAATGTAAAAAGGAACGGACACGTTTTTTGTTGTATGTGAAACTAGAGTTCGGTTAAGTAAAAATGTCCCTAGGTCACTAGTGTCTTTTTTTGGGCTTACAGGTGTGTAAAAGAAAAACATGGTAAACTTGTATTACCATTCTCCATGCATAGGGACAAGTCCAAAACGCCATAGACTAAATACCTCATAGTAGGAAATTCATATGGAATAAAAAAAGAGGACCCTTTGACCACGAAACCCTAGGGTTTATTTTTTTCTACGCAAATCGAATCGGAAGGCAGTCGAGAACAAAGCGATTAACGCAGGTTTCTCATAGGTTGAACGTTTTCTTTCTATCGTCACTTTCTATCCGTTTCTCCCTTTCTCTTTCCCACTCGTTCTCTCACCCCATGGAAGACAGATAAAGTCATAGCGCCGTAAACGAGCTCAGCCATGCCCCATTTTCCTCAGCAATCGGACAAGGTGCGTACGAGCGATGCGTTCACGTTTTTGTCGAGGTTTCTAACCCTCAAAAATAATTAATTTCTTCCCCTAGGCTGCGTTATGCAGCAGAATATTTTTCCCTGCCAGTGACCAACCGTGAAATCCCTAGTGAATCGAGTTCCATGCTTGAATTTTCTTCGGTTCTATCAATCCACTAAACTTGACCCCATACATAGTACATAACATATACACATAAAATTCCCTATATAAAAAATGATAAAATTTCCCAGATTTTCCCCCATGTGCCAATCGCCAATAAAAACAAAAGCAAACGCGACTTTTCTAGTGACAAAACAGAATAAAACACAGTATCGGCATAGAACGTATAACATGTAGATAAGCGTTAATGACCCGTCTTCTTGAGTCACTCTACCTTTTCTTATTTAAAGCAAACCACCGACACGCCTGAACAGCTCAATGATTTTCATCCACTTCTTCCCGTTCGCGGCCCCCCCAAACCGTCTCCCGTCTCTCCTATTACACTTTGCTTTTTCTACCCCATCAAACTAATTTCGACGCCGTCGTCGTAGCCGCCGCGATCGGACGGAGCAACGGTGTTTGTTTTCGCCGCGTGACAACCAGACCATTTTTCTCTTGCGTAAAAAGCAGCCAGGACCCGCGCTGCCTTGGTACAACCTGGATGCCACCGACCGAGTGACAAAATCATCGAACCGCAAATCTAGTAACTTCCGTACAAACTTATATACATACATACAAATATCTAGTAACTTAACCGTTGCACAATTTGAGCTTGAATTATCAGCCATAACGTATAATTTGAATTAAATTAAAGTACACTAAAACCTTAATTAATATCGCTATACCATTACTAATATATTACACTACTTAATACATTATATACGTCACCCCCTACTCGGCTACGGTTAACAATACATTAAAATAGTACATAGCGAAATTCTACAATAACTTTTTGTCAAGATCTAAAGTAAAGCAGGTGTAGCCACGAGGTCAGCTCAGGCCATTTGCCGGACGCAGTTCCGTTTTATCGAGTTTTCATCTCAATTACACCAAGGGGTTGTTTCTTGCCTCGAAGATGCTGGCGGCAGCCACTGCTTGCTCTCTTTATCCCTCGTTCCTCTTACTCACTTCTCTCTCTCTCTCTCCCTCTGCCTTTGTCATTAGTTCCGCGTGGACGAAGAGGAGGACAGTAACCGTTGCTTGTTCGTGAGGAGCAGAAGAGGTCGAGCGAGCCGGATCCGTTCGAGAATGAAATTACGCGGGCCATCAGGTGCCGTGTAATGACATTTTCCAATGAGTGGACAGAGCGCGAATATATACGCTGTACCCTCGTTGCTCCCATTGAACGTCTTAGCCATAGAAGCCAAGCAGGAAATTTCCTTCGATCCCCAAGCACGACCCGAGTGGTATTTGTTGGCTATAAAAATTGAATAAAATAAATAAATAATACATTGCGATTGGTTATCACGTATATAATTATAGATATGATAATTTTTTTTTATATACTAAAAAAAAATTTTCATATCCTCCCGATATACAGAAATTCCGGATTTTTTAATTCTCACAATTCTCATCCATTTCTTCGTAACGCTCTGAAATCTCCAAGAAATTTCAATACAATGAAAGATAACATCCGAAAGGATAAGCTGAACTATGCGATGATGGTTGTGCTAGTCTTATTATAATGTGGCGATGCATTAATTCACCGTTTCTTATTCCCGTATAGGCGACCAGGCCGATATACCTGCGGCACGGTTAACGGCGTCGAGGCGTGACTCAAAAAATGTCACGGCTTCACGGTGAATTTTAATAAACGAAACGTAACAGTATATTCATCCAGGACGGAACGAACTCTGGACGAACTGTTGATTTAGATGCTAGCCCATCGGTAACGCTTGCTGTATGCTGCCCGTGGTGTAATTCGATTTCGATTAAAATGTCTACGGAACGTCAAAGAACCGAGGAACAATATGACGTTAGAATAAGAAGTGGGAATTTTTATCCTTCAGATTGAACAAAACGTAGTCGAACGATTTTCTAGGTTCGAATTCAAATATGAGGATTGGAATTTTTCATAAATTTCTTTTATACGTCACTTTTTTCATACATTGCCAATTAGTCCAACATATTTTTTAGCTCGCTCGCGTCATTTTTATTCTCCTGTCATTTACACGTGCACAGTACACGTGTGTGTCTATGTACTGGCTATTACGGGTTAACGGTAGTTGAAAAAGATTTTTCGAATACCGATCACCACCTAGTGGCAAGGACACGCATTCCTGGTACCGGTGGCCCTTCCGAGTGTTTTCCTAAATTCAGTTAAGATAATCCCATTGGCCCACCCTGGAGTTAACTTCTACGTTCCCTACCTGCCACTCGATAAGGACCCCGAAAAGATCGACTCCTCTGGCTACGCCGGTTAACCGATAGACTTTTCCCGTGATGCCCACATTAGTCGCTATGTCTTCTGGGTAACCCATTAGGGAGTAAGACAGTCCGATATACCTTGAGATGGTAGCCAGACCCAAATATTGGGACCGTCAGTGTTAAAGGTCAAAAAGAAATTGCTCTGGATAACATATATATGTATATATATAGAAAAACGATATATATATATATATATATATACATACATACATGTACCTAAGTCCCATATATCCTAAGACGTTCCTTCCGTATTGAAATTCGGTGAAGGCTTTATCGTCCCTCCCCCCTCGATTAATAGCCAAGACGCACTTTTGGCTAATGGATTCCGCGAAGTTATTTCGCATGATTAATTTCACATTGGAGTCTCGAAGAAATGGAGAAACACGTTGCGTTTCTCATGGACGCTATCGAATTGGGACCGTTGTCATTTGTTTGCCAGTCCCTGCCCCCCATCCCGCTCGCCCACTACAGTCCATTATTTAATACATCTTCGAAACCGTGTGTAAGGCAGTTTCTTAAAAAAAATTTTTTTTCTTTCATTTTCAAATCTCCCGCCATTATTTGTAGACAGCTTATTAATATTTTCGATAGCCTTTTCTCGTCTTTTTTATTATTTTCTTTTTTTTTATGTTCGGAAGCTATCAACACGATATTACATGGTTACCAATATACGTGTTCCGTTATAGATACAGAGTTCTCGAAGAACGTCGCCATTAATAATGTCGACGTTAACCTCGCGTATAAGAAGTCGAGTAATGTCGGCATTGGAAAAAAAGGAGGGAAAAAAGAGAACGAAAGAAAAAAAAACTAAAGGATAAAGTAAAAATTCGAAATCGACACCGAGACGAATCCTCCTCCCCCGTCTTACCCTAGAGATAAGCATTACGTACGACCGGGGTATCGCGTGCAGGATAATCAACGCGGGTAACATTAATTATCGTTATCAAGGTCCTCGGTCTGAAGCGTTAAACAACGGGAACGCGAACCGCGCTGAATTACGTAGACAGCACGCTCAAAGAGGCCGACCATTCCGAGATGCAACCGGCGATATGCAGTTTTAGCTTACGAGTCTATTTGCAACATTACGTTGCACGCAGCGCGCCTAGCGGATTTTACCGGCAACCAATTTCATTATCGAATGGACGGACGTTGGAATATTTCATGTGAAACACGGGTATACGTCATTGGGATCGTGATGGATGTTTGAATTATTAAGAATAAGATTAATAAATAATAAAAATTATATATATATATATATCCAATGGTAAAATAGTAAACGACATATATTTCGTGTACGGCTTTATTTAATAGAAGCCAATCAGCGAACCGGCTCCTCCTTAATTACCTGACTATGACTCTCAGGTATCTCGTGCCGCTGGCTTTGCGTATGCGTGGCTTCACTTACGAGCTGATTGGACAGCTGTAAAGTACTTTGTTATATGTATATAGCATTGCGTGGTACATGCGGTGCGAGGTAGTACATGAGATACTAGAGAAAGAGAGAGAGAGTAAAAATAAAAGGGTACCTCGATCACAGTGGCTGTAGTGAGAGAAGATAAAAGTAGATGAGATGAGTGAAAGAGAGCGAGAGAGAGAGAGAGAGAGAGAGAGAGAGAAAAGATGTATTTATTCGCCTAGAGTGAAGCGCGGCCTCGTACTACTGAAAAATAACGAAACAAGAGAGCGGCCGAACACGATTGGACGCAGGTAATTACCACCGCGGTTTAGGCAAACCAATTAAAAGCCAATCTAGATTGTCCTTTGTTTGCGCCGCTGCGGTATTATATTGTTCGGGAGCGCTCGCCGATACCGATCGGCGTCCTCTCCTTTTGTACAGCCCTTTTGGTACCGGTTCACCACGGGATACTAGGACTCGGTTGCGCGGGTATATTTTCTTGGATCTGTAATATAGAGTTTGATAATTCTAGGGAATTTTTTTTTCGCGTTTCTGACTACGTTCAGTTGGTACGATTGCAAGGATCGCGAGTATCGGTGATAAATATGCGATTTGATCTTGTACCAAGTGAATGAAAGACCGAAGTGGCGCTATAGTGCGCGACAGTGTCGACCTCTGTCGTCCGTATGGTACGTAACCTCAGAAGTGTCAATATGGCGGCGCGAGTCGCGAGTGTCAGAGAGTCTCGAAAACAAGCTGTAAATCATTATGAAATTATCTCCGTGCATAAAGTCCAGTCCATTTAGGAGTCTAAGTGGCCGCCATGTTGTCCGTGCTACGAGGGGGCCCCGACTGGATCTGACCTCATACTCGGGCACGTTCTTATCGTTCGAAACAAATGACTGGTCTGCCCCTGATAGCCCCCTGTTGGACCCCCTGTGGGTCCCAAATGGAGTAAAAAGAAATCAGACTCTCGACATTCCGAACCTGTCGTCTAGGAACATGACATTTTTTTACTTTTTCTTTTGTTCCTAACTGGCGCACGACAATTGGTCATTTCAATAATACGATTTCGATTAAATTTCGAATTTATACAGAAAAATTAAATTTGAACACGAATTTACATTCCGTCTTGAGTCTCAGTCAAACGGAAGCATCGAGTGAAATGCGGCGATTACGTTTCACTAATGGCCCTACTGCTTAGGGGGTTGGTAAACCTGGGTAAACTGTGGTAAATCTATTATGGTTGCGTGCTTGGAATATTATACAGGTCTATTCGGTTCAAACCTACCAGCCAGATTTGACAGCTGTCCTGGGATTGCTACGGTTAAGCACCAGTTGGCAAATATAGTGTTTCCAGTGTGACTGAAAAATTCGTGTGATAGATACGTCCGTCTCTCTCTTACGCGCGCGAACGGTCATAAGTCCGTCTCTCTCGCACTCGCACGAGGTATAGGAAAATCAAAAAATGCAAGGTCTAGCCCTTTCCCGTTCGACGGATCGAATCACACATATTTCAAAATACACAAAAAACTTCTTGCCGACTTTCCAACGATAAAAAATCCGAAAAATCATACGTTCTCGGTAATCCCTAAAAAAAAGTTACATATAAAATCATTCAATTTTCTGTGTGCTCCTACCACATAACAGTGTGACCCGAGTATCAGCGTGGGCGCCAACTACCCACGCGTTCACTAAAACATCATAAATCATTAAAACCGCGAATGACCACGCGAGTAAACACTTTTAAAAAGACGTAATTGCACGTGGCGGAACACCAGGGGCGACTGCGACCTATGATCTCATTAGCAATCTCAGATTCTCTCATAAATACAACATAAACTGACTGTAAACCAAGATGGAACGTAGTGCCAATAAGAAAGATATGTATATAATAAGTAAAGAGTCAGTACCATACTGGACGACAAGTTATTTTAGCCAAAGGCAGCTTTGCCCATGTATGGTCCATGCGCCGTTTTTAACCTCATGGCATCCATACCCGATTAGCACGAACTCATAAAGTCACTGTCCACATGTGAACTAGAATGAAAACTGGACCGAGCGACAAGTACCGGTTACAAGCAATAGAGATAGGCTTGAAGTTTGAGTTCAGTAAGTTGGCGTAAAGTCAACGCGGGGCACCCTGGGCCGTTTCAGTCAGGTCAGGCCCAGCGATAGCGTACATGCGGTGTAATTGCAATTAGCATACATCACATTGGCGTAGCAATTTTGTGAGCACTAGGACACGCGATGGCGTCGACGTCATTGGCGTCGACATTGAATACTCTTAGACAAGCTAGGCTACCGACTGTTTGCACTAGACTACTTGTACGAGTATCGGTAAGCGACTGCACCTTAATGCACGTTAAATCCTTTGTCGATAAACGCGACCATTTACCTAAGTCGCGTACACACGTTACACATTGCGACACGTTACAATATAAACGCAAAGCTGCGATTGCTCGATGATAATCGATATCTCAGTAAAATCATAAATTTCTCGCACGTGATTATTATCGGTTTACAAGCCCTGGAATAGACACGCGGGAGCATTACGCTTCGACGCCATTGCGTCGAGAACAACTGTACTTCGGTATCCGGCGCATAATTAATGAATTATCGTTAAAGCACGTCGTAAATGCGCTGATGTTAATATAATAAATTCACGGAATTCCATTCCTAGTGCAGCCACGGGTCACTCGCCTATTCCCGTCACGCTCTC
Source organism: Syrista parreyssii (assembly GCA_030142615.1). Lineage (NCBI taxonomy): Eukaryota > Metazoa > Arthropoda > Insecta > Hymenoptera > Cephidae > Syrista > Syrista parreyssii. The sequence goes on from JARQTG010000168.1 coordinate 405,730, forward strand.
GTGCATTCGGCTCGTAACGAAGGAATGAATGGTCGCGCCGGTGTGAGGGCACCCTTAGGACGTCGTACGGTCGAAGGTTTAAAATCGTCTGATGGAAGCCATTACCCGTGATATCGAATAGAGCACGCAGGGAACGTCTTACAGATTAACTAACCGTATTACGTGTTATGGAGAAAAAAAGATTCGCGTAATTTACAGAGACCTTAGTACAATTTGAGAACAATTATATTCAATCTTATTCGTGCGATTAAATGTGACATTGTTAACGTCGTGGGAGACTGGATTGATCGCAAAATGGAAACGAATCCTGTTTTATCGGTGCAACAGTGTGTACAGTGAAGTCGGCCATGTTGACGGCAATTATAATTACTTGTAAAATAGTGAGGTCGTAAAGCGCAATTAAATATTATTACCCTTGCCTGTTATGGTCAGCGCAGCCATTGCTGCCAGCCATTTCTATTCGACTTCACTGCTCCACTCCATAACTTATCGATATACCATAGCTCTAATATAGATTACAATTGGCATGCTTAATTTTAATCGTACTTATATCTGGATTATAACGCCACTTTGATGTCCCACTGATTAAGACACGATTCTGACAATCAATCTTCATTCTTTTTTATTTACTTTCTAATCCAACCTGTTCTACTTGCCTAGATAAGCAATCGTATCCTTTGTGAATTCACGGAGAGTAAACCTAACCTAACTCAAGTAAGAACCTGATCGCGATCGCTCCCCGTAGACCATGCCCAGGTGTAAGAAACACGTAGACCTTAGTACAGAAGGTGTGGGCGATGATGATACCAGGCAAGCGTGGAGTGCGAGCCATTGTCGTTGTGATTGCCTGGCTGCGCGACTAATTATCAGGGACGCAGCGCAGCGTCTTGGAAACTTGACTTAAATTTCTGGAATAATAATCTGGGGAAAACCTCTCTAGGTGTGTTTATATATACATAGGTCCTAGGAAATATCTTCTAGCATTATATACACCAGATAGAATTATACTATAGAATGGTACTGGACTGTGATCTGCCATTGGTACCACAGAGTCTGAAGGTTTGGGCCAAGTTTGTATTTTATTATGGGCCTACACGGTGTCACGTTAAATTGGGCCTTATGGCTCTGAAGCTCTGGGTTAGCAGCACAATGGAGTCACCGATGAACGGCAGCGTGACAAATAGGCGTCACCGCTACGGTAACGTCTTTACTTCTGTGAGGATGTTCCTGGTCGAGTCTATATAGACGTATACAGTACATCCTGGACAATGGTCAGCAAGGAGTCTCTCTGGCTGCTTCATCGGGACGTGGCGTAGGGACGCCTGTTAACGTGCAACTCGTTCAGGAATTAACGCCATTAGCTGAAGACCCAGGGAGCTCGTGCATTCAAGCTTTGGATCCTTTTTATTTGGGACGTTTACCGTCACTAATTCACAGATTGGACAACAAATCTTTTTTTATGCTAACCCGTTCACGAATTCCTTGCGACTAGGTACACTGGACAGTGATCATGTTCAGGTATAGATGCACCAGGAGGGACATGGAATCCCAACTTTTTATATCTCCCTCAGGATAATAGGTATCTATATACACACACATATATATATTAAGTATACGGCAGTGCATTATAGAAATAATGCCAATCCGGTGAAACTGGCGGTAACCCAGAAGAAGATGTTCCGGGAAGGAGTGAATGGAGGCGATCGTAAAACAATTTTCTATGGCAAGGAAGATCGCGAGTCTCGGAGGATCTCGTGATCTCGTACAATTTTCAAAGAATAAATAATATCCCATGTATAAAAATGACATAAAGGAATTGGCATACGTTGCAGTGACGTAGGTTCTGCCAAGATAAGAGCCAGGAGAGCAAGATCAGCAGAATCACATTCTGATTGGCTTGGTTGGTCGCGGATTGGCCAGCCCCTTCTGTAATTGGTCGGCACTCAATTGCCGCTCATTAGGTAACTGCCTGTTTTTTGCAGAGATGTGACTACGAGTCGGAGTAAAACCTGCCCCACCGAGTCAGGGCGGCTTCGGGTTTGCTGCTATAATGAGACACCGCGTCGTCCTGGACCAGAAAGAAGCTGAAGGTGTAGTGAGCAACCAAGATCGGTTCTGGATATACAATTGAAAGATCCTGGGCAACTCTGTCCTTAATTACCAGATTGAGAGTGGAACATAACCTGAAATTACAAAGATCTCTTAGTATAATGGCCCAAGAGTATATTACGGAAATTGTATCTTTTACTACCTTGCATTCTCTATTTCCTCTCTGAACTTCGTACGAGACGGAATCCGATCCTGACTTCGAGACTTAATCGACACAGGCGTTCGATTACTTGGAAACGTAGAAAATCACCCGATGACTCGACTCCTTTATCGCCATTGGGAACGCGTCGAAACTGGACGCGTTTACACGCCAGATTCTCATCCCTTGTACACATTTCTTTTCGTTCTCTGTTACTTCCCGTTTTCTCTGTCTTTATCTTTGTCTCTTTCTTCCTTTCACTCGAGACTTTTATACTCGCAGAGAGAACAAGAGAACGAGAGACCGTGCAGTCACTCGATCGAATCGTTTCTATTGATCCAAGGCGTACTCAACCGCCGTTAAATTATCCTGAACCGAAGGTTTCCTAGGTTAACTACGTGGGATTCGGGAGGGACGTTTAATTAGTCACGGGAGCAATTAGTCAAGTCTTACGCAGCATTTAGTGCCATCCGTCAGCTTGAGTACACACACGATTTTCTTGTGCAACGAAACCTTCGACCGTCCCAAGAAAAGTCACATTCAATTATTCATCCTGAAGAATCCATGTTTCTATAATAAAGAAATTTTCCAAAAAACATCATCGAATCACAGGCGTTACTACGAACAAAATTATAATCACCAAGTCAGCACGAAGAAAAACGAAACAATTTTCTTTGAGAAAATTAAATAAACCATCGTTTCCTTCTCGCCCGTATGTAATACACAAGTAGATTAGTCCAGGAATATAAAACCGGCTGTCCTTTGTCTTCTTAGGTGCTTCAAGAGCCGGCCCTCTTTTTATATCGTGAAATTAGTTGCCACGGTTTCCGGTCCCGGTTCTTGCGTCCTGCGTCCTACGTCCTTTGCCGTCATTAACCACCCCGAAGACAAGATGATCGTACGATCCTCAATTTCGAAGGCAAGTCGGGTTTCGGCAGAGCCAGAGAAAACTATAAAATACAAGGACGAGATCATAGCGCCTTAGACAATAAATAAAATAAATAAATAACAATAAAAACACTTTCCATACTTCCCTAATAAGCACAATGTATATCTATGCTACGAGAAGTCACGGCAGCGACTTAAACATACATTAAAAACTATCAAGCTGCTTTAACGTTCTTTTCCGGAGCCGAGCGTGCCAAGGCAATTGTACCTTTTTTCTTCCTCGATTCTTCTTATTACCAATCGTGCGCTTCTGTTACGTCCTGATACGCGTATCTAGAGCGTGTATTTATCCAGAGCCACATCCATACAGTGCACGTATTCCATAACGCACATTCATTGAATTGACACTTCAACTAAAAGTCGTACCTAGAAATCGAACACACGCATAAGGCATATGTAAATATAATACATTTTTCAACGAGCCGTCGCCTCGGCATTAAAATACATATTGGCCATGCGATAACAATAGGAAATTAACAAGTAAAAAGGCGAGAGTCCCAGAGACGTTACTTACAAAGTAGCCACAGGTGTGACAAAAAATCCCACGATGAGACCCGACAGCCATACACATTCGCCCTGTCGACGTAATGGCGCCGAGATCCATGAAATTTGCAAAAGAAATTGCATTTGCAAGCAGCCACAGCTAATTGTGCTCGAACGCGTGTTAAGGCTGTTAGTCGGTGTAACGTCGCGACACCCAGAAGCTCCTTTCCTATTAATTTTCCAGCCTCTTTCGTTTACTTCTCTGAAATACCTTATACGGTCGTCACATTGCAACTACTATAAATTACCATTTGATTGGTCATAAACGACAATTATTCACGTGTACGATACTTGACGTCAGGATATCATCCCATAAGGCAAACGGTCGTCGATTATATATCCGGCATTAGGTACACGTTCAATTTATACAGGGAAAACTTATGTTGGCAGCTCGTTACCGCCTTTCGACAGTCCCAATGGGCCTCACGTGTTTCCATCAGTAAAGTAGTACTTAATACCTCGTGTACCGGGTGTCTATATCCATATGCACGTTCTGAAAAAAAGCGAGTACTTCCGGTTAGAAAATAAGGAAGTCAGGGTAAAACTGTATTGCTAGAAGCTATATGACGCACGTGCGCTTATAACTAAAGTGCGTCAATTAGTCCTGAGCAACGTACATACACACCTCATGTAGAAGCGTGGGCCAGATGTCGTCTTGCAAGGTATAGGGCCCAAGTGTAGGACCCAGGTGTTTTCATATCATCCACTGTCGCCAATAGGTCCCTGCGTATGAAATAACTGATCATAGAAGTTGTTTAGCTTCACAATCCTACCTGACAAAACTCGTGCAATTGTAACTATGCGTTCCTTATGGCGGTACCACAAGGCTGCCAGTGACGTCACGTACCTGTTAATAGCCATTATGGATGGGATGTGTAGTCGGCTTCATAATTATGGGTTTCGATACATTGCTCGGTGGCCGGTGCACCCGAGCACGCCCTCTGTTCTCCTTCATTAAGGCCCACGTAGACGGTAGCCGCCTGTTACCTCGAGGTACTTTGACTTACTTCTATTTTCTTATCTCCCGCGTCTTCGAAGATGCGTTCTGGCCTTTACGATTTCCTGGAGGCCAAAAAAAAAATATTTATACCATTTATACAAATAATCGGTGGGACCGACGATTCTCTATTGGCAAAGTCCATTTAAATGACTGAACTGATCACTCGAATTTATAATTTTGATATTCTGCACGAGTTGATCCAATTGCACTGCTATGCGTGGATGCTTGTAAGTCCCAAAAAAAATGGCGGCTAACTATTAATAAGAAAGCATCGAGTATAGTATCGACGTTTTACAGCAGATCGGATCGATTACCCATCCCGAGCGTGTATCATGGCGCTGGCTATGCGTTGGGCCTTATTGGCCGTGGACTATCATTTGTTAAGCTGGACAGCTTAGCCCAGTCATTACGAGCAATCACACTTGATTATTTTTGTCTACAGTGTTATACATGTGGTTGGGCCCGGTGAATATGGGCCTTGCGAAATCATCAGTTTGAAAAACTGTGAGTCCCGGTATGTGGATCGACGTCGTAACTGGCCCAGGGTGTATCTCTCGCGAACGAAACCTAAATGGGACCTAAGGCCCATTTATGTGATTACCACGCGAAACTCGAGTGCCGGAGATTCGCACACGTGCCTACTTTATATATATATATATTCACATAAATATATACGGACCCAAACCACTGTCAGAATTAGATATCGAAATTTGTGGGCCCAAATCAGATACCTTACACTGCCTGCATCCTATACTCAGATTCGTATTGTATCCCGCTCGAATACAATTTCTGTATTATCACGATTGTTATAATACCATTTTCTTTTTATTTTCCCATAATTTATTACCGTACTACTTTACTTTATGTATACTTTTGCGCGATGTCCCTGGAAACGACGTATTTCGCACTGTATGGTCAGGACAAGACGTACGTCCCCTTATCGCCTCAAGAAATATAATTAGCGTTATCAATTCAGATATACTTAACGTCGTGTACCTACTTTGCACGATAAGACCATATATTATCTCTCGACCCGTATCCCAATTAGCTCGAATTTCCTGTAAAACAAAAATTAATAAACTAATCCAACTGCACATACTTTCTCTATATATATAACATCTCTCTTGCAAATAGTAAAGTTCTTGAAAACCATTGTTTTTTTTTTTGGAATTTCTTTTTCTAATATATCCTTACAACCCAAACAATAAGAACTGTTAACCAATCGACGGAAAAGGCAAGAGAGCTTATTACAAAAAATTGGTAATAAACGACTAAGTATTATTAGAATGGCCACCGACAGCCAGACAACTGTTTAGCAGTTTAGAGGGTTCGCTTCGAAGCTTTCTAATTACCAGCCGTAACGTTGCACCATTACAGTCACGGTGCAAAGTCGTACCGTCTACATATATATATATATATGATGTCAAATAGCAGCTTCCAGTAACGTAGGTTAGGAAACTACACGGATAGTTCAATATAGCTTGGCTAACGAGCTAATGGACAGGCTGTAAAACAGGATGCTACTTAATAGTGATTTGTTTCATAGTCGGTACAGGAGCCAGTAGGTAAAACAGTTACGTTCGACAGCCATTGTTGAAAGCTGTGAGCTTTTAGCCACGTGATTTCATTATTGTATTTTTAAATATTTTTTTTATTCTACAACGTTGGACTGTTTATTTTCTTTTGTGGCAGATTGGTAGACTGTGGTGGTATCGTTTGTAAAAAAAAAAATAAGGCCGCTCACCGAATGAACTTATTAAAATACAAATAGGCGTGGATGGCGAGAGGTAATGAGCTGGGCCGCGTAATATGTATTATATAGGGTGGGCCTTCATTGTTTCACAGCGCTGGCGAGTAACTTGCCGTGAAATTGGTAGGAGTTGGACTGACGCCATCGATTCTGCCTCATCATTACCCATACTGTTTGTAAGGCCCCGTTTTCAAGGGAGGGCACAGCCAAGGTTGGGTATTACTGGTTGACGGGTATAGGTGAATGTTTGTTTTGGAGCATTGTTACTGGCTAGTGATACTTTTTTGTGAATTCATAGTGTTTTATGGGTATTGAGAATTTCTTTTCTTTAGGTTGGTATTGGGAAATAGTTTTTGGTATGCTTTGGTGAATTATTATGGGGTATGTAGAGAGGCAGAGAGAGTGTGAGCTACGGCTGATTGGGTATGGAAGGTGCTAGGAAAGATATTTTTAAACGTGTAAACAGACACCATGGGAAACACCATGGGGAATCCATAAGGTTCTTTCGTTTCGTTAAAGTCACTTATGGATATGCGCTATAACGTCATGGGGCGGCTTGTGTTTTTTTTTTTTGCCACCTGCCGCCTAATTGTTTTTGTCCGTCGAAATTTCTAACTAATTCAGGCACCCTATGGGATCCCGTGCTCTGTGCCATTAATACTGATGAATGCATCGGCTAATGAATATTTTTGAAATTTATCATCGGGTTTGTTTGAACTCACAAATTAAATGGGTGAGCGCCACCGCGGGGGTGAATAGGCGCCAGGGATGTTGTTGGGGGACGTTGTGTACTTTAAGGTTCCTTGTTTGGTTCTTTAAAGATTTTTGGAGAGAACAAAAACGAAGGATCCAGGCTTCCGTGTGGCTTGTGGAGTTTTGGTAGACTTCCAAATTCGATCCTACGTCCGCAGATTATTTTGCCTCCTTTTAGGGAAAGAAATATTTCTCGAGGCGCCACGTAATTTTTCACGGATCTTCACTCAACCTCATTATATAGACATTAGTTCACAAAGTGATCCGGAACTCTCATCTTAGCAGGATACGTAGAGACGTCTCGTGTGAATGTACGAGCTCTTCCGACTTGAAGGCTGGCGGGAAATTTTGAAAATTACAGGACAGTCGCTGTTTACTCTCTAGTTGGTCCTAATATCTTAGGTGGCCGTTGCCACCTGCGTCGAGTGGGAAAAACTGTCCCCTGTCATTCGAGTAAATAGAAACCGCTCCCAAATTAGGCTTCAAGTAATTCCGTGTCCTTTTTTTTCTTCATTCTTATTCTTCAGCAGCAAGAAATACAGCGTGTTGGGAACTCATTGAGAAAATGTCTGTCCGGCTGCAGTGACAATATAATTCATCCGCCACTTATAATCTTGCATTATGAACCATTGCACCACCTAGAGTTGTAGTCTCATAGTGTTGCTATCTGAAAGGATCGCGGAAACCGCAAAGAATAAAAAAAGGGAAAAATAAAAAAAAACCTGTTTCTGGATCATTTCCTGCCGTCGAAAAACCACAGGACTGCACTTTCTTGGAACGAGTATACAAGGATTCTCAGTATACTGTGTATTTCTATTTGATTCCCCTGTTTCACACGTATCATTAAGAAACGTTAGACTTTAGCCGTATTTCTTGGGTGGCCTGGAACATAAGATTTTGTATGTTTAATATCATTAAAAAATCACGATACCTACAATTCTAGTTGTCCAGGGAAAAAATTCATGGGATACGTGTGGCAATTCCATCCTCTTCTACACTCGAATAGCCACCGATAAAATATAATGAAAATTCTCATTAAATCAAGACCGCGTCGAATTCACGCATAGTAAATGAAATTCACGTGGCGCGAAGGACAAATCACGCGCAACCATTTCCCATTGCTTGTTCTGTTCAATCGAGCAGAATAACGAGACTCGACAAATGGTTTTTTTTACGTTCTTTCCGACATTTGTTTTCTCATACCTTCCTTCAATTCCCTCGGTTAAGTTTGACTTCCGTCGCGCGACGTCGATTCGCGTGGCAGGTAAATTAAACAAGAAAAATGAAAACCTTCGCGGTGTATATAAAAAAAATTCTAAAGAATCTGTCTCTTGCTTAATACCATCAATTCACTGTGCACTTATTTTTACCCGGAATTGACATTAAAAAATAATAATGATTCTAGGCATTCAAGGTAATCGAATCCGACCGATCGGTGATGATGTAAAATCGAACTGTTCTGGGTGGTAATTCTGGATCCGTAAAGAGTTTCAAAGACTTACTGGTGGCGAGATGAGATGAGATGTTATCACGGTTGGTTTGTTTAGCTTTTAGCCTCTTAGCTCAGGTAATTGATTCTCCGTTCATCTTCAGAGTAGGATGTGGCCAGCCATGATCAATCATGGAGTTTATAGGTTAGGTTGATACACCTCGTACACTTGTGGGAGGAAAGTAGTGCGTAGTGAGAGATGTGTATATGTATGTATACGTAGCTTTCCCTTTATGAATTGTTGGCCCTTGACTCTTTATGAAACGACAGGGGACAATTATGCCGTGACGTTATCTGTCATGTTTCTCATTAAAAAATAACTTACCTTTTTACGGATAGAGCCGATGGTATTTTGTCAGTGCGAGAAAGTAAAGCGTCTGTATACTCAGGCAGTGTACATACGTACTTGATACCTTGAAACTTTCACAAGCACAAAACTATATAATCTTCTAAGAGAACGTTCCTTAACGAGATGAGTACATTTATTTTGCTACGTCTAACCTAGCAATCACTGTTTTGCATAATCCGTGTGTTTTGACTGCAGCACTCCTCGTTATGACAACACTGTTATTTCGCGGTTAGAATAATCGCGCGACACAAAAAGCAACGTGTAAAGAAAGCCGAGGTGAAATATTAACGAAAAGAAATTCGTTCAAACGAACAGAATGAGAATTTCTATTAAAAACTATCAAAGGAAGTGGACTGCGGTCTTTCGAAGAAACTGACTGCGAAACGTCGGCACTGTTTTACCCAGTGAAGGGTGTTTAACTACGATAATCAGTGACGAGTTAAAACTCTAATAAAAATGACTATAATCTTTTACGAAAAAAGAAAAAAAAAACAAATAAAATAGATATCCTTAGTAAATAAATAAATAAAATAATATCTTAACCACAGTCAGAGAATCAAACAATGACTTGACTCTGTATCAGGGACTCGATTTTGACGTTAGTCGTCATTTAGTACGTACGGCCGAGTGAAGATGGCGGATAAAAACTTAACCAAGCTCGCGTACGAACAGCAAAGGGAAGACGTAGTTAATGTCGGTAATGGCGCACGGTTCGTGAAGCCGCACAGTCGATTGTCAAATTATCGATAATCTTGCTAAACCAACAAGAGCGAAATGGCGTGGTATGTGTATAGTGAGAAAAGGAGTCCGAAGGAGTCTCTCGGTGGAAGGAAAGAAAGAAAGGATCGCTCTGCGAAACCGCAGCTCAAGATTACGGATTGGCCGCGCCTGCATCTGCGCAAACTGCACTGAAGGTATGAGATACTCTGAGCACCATTTGTTAATTCTCAGTTCGTATATGCATATTATATGCAGCCGTGAGTTTCGTAGAGTGTAATATTCGGTAAACGTTCTGCATCATATCTGTTGGCTGTGGTTAAAGCGTTTCCCGATTAAGATACGCATCTACCTACGTGCTACGTTGTGTGCGTTGAAAATTATATCAGGCCGGCGATTCGAAATAATTTTTTCCTTATTTATCTTCCACTCGAAGGTTATTCACATAGAACATACACATGATTACAGCAGAGAGGAAATGCATTAATTTTCGTCAACCGTATCGAGAAGGAAGTTGTAGAGTCCCGAACACTTCCGTTGTACCCGCTGTAAGAAATCCAGGATATGCACTTAGTCCAACCGGAAGTGTGCCTTGTCTAATTCACGTAAGTTAATAGCGACTCTCCAGGTAATACATATACAGCAGGTAAAATGCGGGTAGTAGAGAACTGTTGTCTCTATTCTGTTTTTTCTTTTATTACATCTCATTTTCATTTTTTTCTCCTCTCACAATATTCTCTTTCCTTTTCGTCATCCATCGGCATATCTAAGGCGTAGATTGACCAATCAAACGGCTGTTGCCACCGCACAATGGCCGCCTTAATGAGTGTTACCGAGATCCTATCAATGGTCCGATCTGATCGACGATACTCATTCCTCTCAGTTTATTTTCTTTTTGATTCACAGTAGCGTAAAATGCTTGGCTCCTTGGGATCTATTTACGATTTTCATTCCGGTTAGTAAACATCATAACAAATTGCTAAACATAACTGACACCTCGTCTACACTATAGAATAATGGACACGATAATGATTTAGAAAAGGATCTTTTTTTTTTTTTTAATTTATTACAAACCAATATAGTTAGCGACTAAAATTGCTACAAGATAATTGACAAATGTTAAATTACATATGTATATACAAACACACACATACAGTGCTGTTAGAAAATACATATAATAGCGTCAGTGGGCCTAGTATAAATTACATTGTTTCAGAAATAAGTAGTAGCACCTGCTTCTGCGTCACGTGAGATGGATCCATGGATCCACAGGAAGGATCTGTTGGATCTGTTAGGATCCCAAGTAGAAGAGTCATCGGGTGGATGATTCGGCGTAATGGGGTAGCGCCGTAGGGGGCGTGGCGCACGCTAATGACATCATCGTGACGCAATCGTTTCCTTTCAGACCCCGTTCCGCGGCCCATTCCTTACGAGAACAAGAACAACGCCGTGAAAACGAGTTCACAATGGAGGCCAAATGATTCTGCCGAAACTTAGTGAACCTTGGAGTATATAGTTGCGTAACGTGGTGCGAAGTGGAGCAGGTACCAGAAAGGATCTATATAGTGTGGATCCCTTGAAGGATGTAACTGAGGCTTCTTAACGGGCCAATATGATTTTATAGGTTATCAACTATGGTTTGTTATTTGAATACGTACTTAGTGTAATCGTTACTCATTAATCGAGAGATTATATGGAGTCTTTGTGCAAAGTATTGGCAATATTATTTATACACTGGTACCGTTTGGTTATCATTAGATCAAGTTGGTATAACACGTGTAGAACCTGCAAGTTAATTGAAGTTAACGAGGGGTTGAAAGTTTTATTGTCTATTTCTATTTGTATCTTGTCTCTGTTACGTAGTCGTTGACGTAGAAACGATTGTCGTTGGTCCATTTTTGTAACTCAGCATCCTAGTCTATTTAGTGTCCTTTTTTAATATTGACCATTGACTCTGTACTATGTGCACCGTACGTAGCCAGTGCATAGTAAGTGTTACTGTATATTTAAAAAATATTATATTCTCCAGAAGAAAAAGGTGTTTCAAATCAGATGACCTTGTGGATGATGATGAAGTTGAACGACATTGCCAGGCAAGATGAGAAAGAAGAGTATCGCGGCACGAATTCCGGGAACGGATTGGCCCCTTAACAGGATTTTCTGATATAAATCAGTTTAACGTCGTGATGCCACGTTTCGCGGCGTGGTTAATGAACCGTCGCAGGAGAAGACGTGATGATGATCTGCAACAGCATCCAAAAGAGTGGCACTCTGAAGAATCACAAAGGAACAGTGTGACGAAGGCCAACGTCCTCTCTGAAGATGTAGATAATAGAATTGCACACTGAAGCTAAGTTCCTGAAAATCAGATCAAAAAGGATCATATAACCCAAGACAGCTATTTACATAGCACCAAGATATTGCGGTATAAGTACTAATTATAATATAAAAAAAAGTGTCCACTGTCAGTTGTCATTTTAACAACGGACACATTTTACATGGTTTACAAGGCCCTTTAAGTCCCAAAAAAATAAGTCCCAACCGAGACCAAGCAGGCGTAGCCACTAAAATGCTCCCTTCATCCCCACGATGATTGGTCGAGTAACCAGCGTTCTCCACTACTGATTGGTCGGCGGGTACCAAACGGGCAGAGTCAACGGTACCAGTGGGCGTTCATAAATTCCACTAGCTCACGGGGTTATCCAGGTAGTGGGGGTGTAGTCGGACTACCATCCACTGGACGAACACATCGGTTCACGCAGCCGCGAGGAACACTTTGCTCGCGCAGACGTACAGTTCACAAGCCCATAGCTTCACAGTCCCATACGTTAACCTAACGTAATCGTTTCTTTCGGTAACTTCTTTTTCTACGTTCTTTCCATTTATACCTTTTGTCTTCTAACCCTTGTCGTCAATCCTCATTCGTTCTCCCTCTTCTCACTGCTACCTATCATTCCCCTCTCTCTCTCTCTCTCTCTCGCATCAATACCGCAAACCTGACCTACTACACATCCTTCATCCATTACGAATCCCCACTGACTCTTATCCGCCGTCGCGAAAAATCATCGACGAGTGTCGTTCGGTTGTGACGTGGGTTATCGCTAATGCCGCGTCGTTACGGACGCATTTCCGCTTGCGGGTAAATATTGAACCAACTGTGTTTGCACCAGAATACCCTAACGACGTTAGCTGGACGCTCTGGGAGCCAATCGAGCAATCAGTTAACCCTTAACGACGTACCCTGGGAGGGCCAAGTGTAATCCTGTCGACGTATAGGGGTGAGTCTTTTTTTATCAGATCCGCCAAATTCGATTTTGTAAATATTTTAAGAGATTTCGACAGACCACCCACCCCTCTCTCTGCGCACCTTATTACGACACTGGCGCATTATCGCCGGTACTTGACAAATATTGTAACGATCTCGGCGCAACGTCATTTATTGTTACCCGGTTCCGCTGGTGAACTTTGCTTACTTTGTTCTACGCTCCAATCTATTGTTCCCACTGTCGTTCGCTTTGGGCAATTGTTAACGGGGCTATTGCCTTGGGTCCTTGCGAATGCCTGATCGGAGTGTCGTGATTTATTTAACGATAATCGATTACCTCACCGTGAACAACAAACTGTTCAGATAGCGACTCCGTTATCGATCACTATCGATCGTATCGACTCTAGTGCCTCGATTGAACTTTATTACTACACAATTATTATATGATTTTATGTATCGCGTTCTTTTTTTTTTTTTCTATGTGTATTTTATAATTAATTGGTAAAACTTTACACGATTAATTGCCGTTATCGTGTTTGATTATGCGAATGGAGGTGCGTGCTGGGTGATGTTGTGATAAGACATTGCGAGTGACATGCGTCTCGGTACTTTGAATTAATATATTTTCAGACATACATGTCTTTGATTATGGATGATATTAATTTAAATGTTTAATTTGAAATTCTGATTTAACTAATTATCTTTAACTGATCGCTTTATATATATAGTTTATATATATATAGGCTGCCGATTATCTATTAATTCTTAGTGTTAGTGGACCTGGTTTTTAATTGGATTTTATTTAGCTATCCCATTTGGTCCTTCCACCTCAGCATCCCAAGCCGAGCGATCAGTTAATCTGCTTCCTCTTAGAACTACCAGCCCAGGGGGCTGTTTGGTTCTTTTATTTTTCTCTAACATCCAATTTGCATATAAATAATGATGAAGCGCGTGGGGGTTGGGACTGGGTCGGGGATGGATCGTTTATTCGCGAGACACAATTTTAATAGTGAGTTTGAATCATGAGAAAGGAGGTCGGCCGGATCGATTGTCACAACAGAATAATAATGTTCGATTATAATTGATTTGACGTGCAATGAAAACTCATAGGTGTTACGAGGATTGAATGATCAATGTAAACATTAATCGGAAGCCAATAGCACCGATTGATCATTTAGATATCTGCATCTCTCTCTATCTTGCTCCATGTCCTGGATGACACGAAATCGAAAGTTTTACATGTATCCAACCCCAAGTGGATGCACAGGGGTTGGAAAAGTAGCGAATTGTCGCGCGGGTGAGTCTTTGAAAATTTTTCATCCCTTATTTCCATCCGTTGACGATTAATTGAATTCGTGCCTGATACTTTCCTTCCTTTCAGAGCTGCTCGATTAGCTTCTCATCCGGCTGAACGTATAAGGCAGCCTAGACTTAAGACTGGTACATAACCTATTTTCATCGCGAGCAGTAATCATCGTATTGACTCCCTTGGCTGGAATGGATTAATGCAATTAATGAATGGCGATAGGACGATAATTGCCACTGCGCTAGGAAGCTTATCAGGAACTTGTCTCGAGCGACGGGAATTATCGTTAGCGTGTTGTGGCGTCCAGTTGAGCTACATTGGCGCAAAGTCGACCGCCTGCATCAGCAGCCCGACGGTACTCGAAAGCATAGATATAGGACTGTTATTGGCTGAAATTGTGGGATCGAAGTAAATTATATTAGTGCGGTAAAAAGTACAGTGGTCTTGCGTGAACGCGGCTGTCTTAGATCCGCGACCGTCGGAGATTGTGTAAATAATAGCACGTGGGTCGTAGCTGTCAGTTATTGACAGGTGGGAATGCAACGTTCGGTCGGATGACTGTTATTGCATTGCGGCAACCGTGGATACTTGGATCTCGCTGGTTGTCGCGGACTGATCGATCTTTTATTTCCAATCGGTTGGAATCGATTTCTCAAGATTTCTTCGACCGACTGTCGCGGCGGACGGGGAATTTATTTTTTTACTCGTGGCGATTTGTTGCGAGAAGAAAATTCAACGTTTTGCAAGATTCCGACGGAGTGCTTGTCCGCGACTTCGTTATTGGCTAATAAGACCGTGTTACTCGTTTCGTGCGCTTTGGTTCGCTACTTGGAAACTCGACGTTGTGCAATTTTGTCTACGCGATAATAACTCGAGGATATTTTGCGTAAACTGTGTCGTACGTGCGCGGATTTGTCGGATGACAAATAGGATCGATTGATAAGAACATGTGATAAGAGGCGGCACTGAATGATAAGGGATCTTCATTGAATATCAGTCGCGTTGATCTGAATCTAAATGAACGTCTAAATCTTGTTGATAATTAGCTTCGTTAATTAGTAAGACGATTAAAGGTGCCTTTTGTATATACGTGACGAGTACCTATGGGCGACTTGACGTTGTGAGAGGAGATAGACACCTTTATAATTAATTTTTGCCAAAAATATCAATTGGAAGAGTATCGATTTTTATTAATCCATACTAAATTCCATAAACCTCGTGGGTGGCTGCGAACTTAATAACGATGATCGATGACGAATTTCGCAATGTAAACCGATCGATAACAAAAAGTTATATAGATTTAAATCAGTCGATAGTCGCATACGTATTTTCTTTATCTTCCTGGGAAACGAAAGAGCCGATCGATCAATAAACATGCACGAGAGCACGATACGATATACAATTGTACCATTATTTAACTGATAACGCTGATTGACCAAATTCTCTAAATCATCAAAAACGATACGTACGACAACGATCCGAAGAAATTTAATTTTAGATTAGATTATTAGTCAGACATACAAAAATGGTCTTAACCGATCAAACGATATCCTCATATAGCCTTGTTCACGGCAAGCGTACCACCTGAAGTTGACCGTAAACGAGTAATTACATTAATCGAAACAGCGTGGCACCGTTAAGAAAGAAATAAAGTTAACCTCATAATGTTATTAAAATTGTAAGCTATTTTTCATACGTTTAAACAGGTCGCGCAGCCTTAACGGAATCGTTGATTCGCTTAAAAACTTCAGTTGGTACGCTCGTTGCTAATGACTCTGTATACTTTATATACACCGTATTTCACATGTCATATAAAACAACATACCGTCACTCTTCACAACAATAACCTGTCAAACTGTCACTTTACACGTGTCCGTCGCTCACGTGCTACGCGTGCATCCAGCGCGGAGAAAGAACCGAAAAACCTTGTTAAGGAACCTCCATAAATTTCGTAGAAGGACAATCGTCGAATTAACATTGCAAATGATTTCTGATAGCGACGACTCTCGTGTTACAGCAGTGAATATTCAGAGAATCGGAATACATCCAAGGTATATAATATATCGTCATCTCACTCCCACTCACGATATATGCTTAATGGCTCACAGCAATCTCAGTCGCATGAGATTATGAGTAATGCGTACCTACCCCCCTCCCCTACCACCTTCTTACACCCCTCAAATTCCCCTCGCTCTCTCTCTCTCTCTCACACACACACAACCTCCTTCATCTCTCTTTCTCTCTCAGCCTCCACTCTTTACCCTTCTGACGTCCTCCCCAACCAGGTTTCTCGTCCTCCCCGGATACTGATAGAGACCAGCCTGGCTGGCCGTCCCATTAGCGTAATGGCTGCAGTATAGTCTTCGCGCGCAGTTAACCCTTTCGAATGAGCGAACGCACTTCTGACACCATTTAAGAAACTGATCTCGTCCTGAATGTCCTTTAAGACAGGCACTGTCAAGGAGTCAAGTGCGTGAGATGAAAGAGATGCTGGGACTGGTTTTTTCTTTTTCAGGGGGTGGGGGGTGGGAGCGAACTGATTTTTATTAGGATTTCATTTTATTTTATTCATTTATTATTATGTCATTGGTGTCAGCGCTTGGTTTGTGTCGCTGATCGATTCCTTATTTATTACCTCTGATATCTTGTGTTCTGAAAATTCTACGGCCGACTGTACCAGTGCCGTACCTACGGTATAAGTTCTGATAGGGAGGGCAGGTTTTAATAAGAGGAGGATTGAGAGCTTCTCATACCACTGAATCCAACGGCTTGTGGGACGAGATAGCAACAATAAATAACTTGTTTCTTCTGCTGGCTAAAAGCATCCTCGAGAGGGACGCCCGGGGGCGTCGTGGGGACGTCGGAGCATCCTGGTTATATTGCGCGCGAATTTTTCGCGATTTGCACTGAAAGTTTGTGGAAACGAATGTGTACGTTTCTTTTTTTCGAAATTTTAAAATGAAACCAATTTTTTTTTTTTTTTTTTTTAATATTATCAAAGGTACTTTCTTGTCATTGCGAGCTCTTGCTTTGATCTCTCGTAGGCGTCTATGGAATTTTTTATTCTTTGGTACAGGGGCGTACCTATCGATTTGAAATTTTTTGGCAGATAAAGAAAAATGTATATCGTTACGATTAGTGTCGTTTTGACAGCTACGATGTCCCGGTGCTCCAAGGGAAGCTGTTTCTTAATTTTTTTTTTTCTTTTCTGTTCTCTTTAAGAGAAAAAGTGGTAAAAGGAACAACAGTGCCTTATCGAAAAAGCGAAGAGAGGCTTTGGGGCTGTAAAAATTTTACAGCTTCGACGCCGCCCTGTTATTTGTGCGGGGGTGGCTGCACGGGTTTACCGTGTTTCCTTCGAGGGGTTTACTTTGGGTGGCGGCCGTAGAATGTTGCCAGTATAACTACCAGCTATCGATAACTACCACTTACTGAGTGCATCACTTCCGGTTACGAACTACCGTTTGTGAGTTTACGGTTCGCCACTGACTTTGCCCAAATTCCGTATACCTATATCTATAGTATATAACATATATATATATAGGCTTAGAATATCCCCTTTAGAATTAATTGATTTCATCTTTATAAACTTTTCTACATTCTCTTATTATGACAATAATAGCAATCGACATTCTTATCGATAAGGTATCTGTCGCGTTGTTATAAAAAAAAAATATCCAAAATCCTCTGTCCCTCTCGCTCTTTTAAATCGTCCCGTCAAATTCTTCCGAAAGGACGCGAATCGATTTTAATAACGTCTGCGGTCACGTCCGTCCTTTGAAATTTCGAATTTATTTGTTCATAGCGCGCGTCGGCCACTTGCTCGACTTTCCATCATCCACGTGTCCGTATATACGTAATTTTTTTTTTAATTATTTTTCTTCTTTTACTTGGTCCAGGTGCCTCACTTTCTGAACGCCCAAAACCGTACGCTGTTCGGTCACGCTCGAAATTTCGACATCGCGACGCTCTTCTTGCTCTACTATCTATATATATACATACATACATACCTATCTACGTACATACAATACGTGTAAACGACGTACGTAAAAACATGGCTTTAATGGAATCACGTAATACCGTATTAATATTTCAAGCCTCCCGTATAATAGATATACACGAATTAGATGCGATGGTTTATTTTTCACTTCTTTCTACCTTATTTCATATGAATTTGTTTTTTTTTTGGCGGCGGGGAGTGGAAGTAGGGGAAGGGATCTTACGAAACACACGAGACACGTTAGCCACGTGGATTTATCTGTCACACGAAATACCAGCACGTGTCAATTGTATCTGTTCGTTCAACGTGTTATTGTTATTATCACCCACAACCACCACTTACGCGAACGTAATTCCACTTACAGTCTAATAAGTGACTATTGCCAGCAGATAGTGTCGGACATTATGATTATTATTGTTGTTATTGTTATTATTATTATTAACGTAAAGAAAGGAAAAAATAAGTTCGCGACCCTCGCGAATGACGCGCGACGTTAATTAATGCGCGAACAGCGCGGTCCCCCATATTCGTTGTCCATAATTTTCCATGGTATTTAGATAAGCCGATAACAGTAAAGTTGCGCCTCGGCGCGGACTTTCCTTTATAATTTACCAGTGCGCGGTCTACGTGCACGAGCGGGACGTGGCGAAATGGGCTAAATTGTAATAGAGCGCGCGCGATTAGGGGACAAGAAAAAAAGAACGGAAATAGAGAATACAGGACATTATCATAATTCGAGGAACATTAGTAACTCGTTAGAGATAACGAGAGGCGTAGACAATAAAAGAAATACGTGGCAACCGTACGTAAGTATCGCGATGCCCGACGGAAGCGGCTCGAAATGCGTTATGGATGAAATGATAATTTTTCTTGTTTTGAATGTATCCCTAATTTATTAATTTTTTTATATAAAATAAAATAATAATAATTAGTCTCGCGAGCGAATTCGATTGATTCGTAATAAAGCATGTCCTTGGCATCACAATGGATACCTGACTGCGTAACGCGGGGTGGTAGGGAGGAGAGGGGAGCGGTTGTTAAGCGAGAGATTGGAAATTATAAATTTTTTTGGTTTACAATCTGCCTCAATTTCAATTAGCTTATACCGTGTGGGGTTATGTGATTTATGTACGTGTATTACGATCCGCGTAATTTATGCTCACGTGACACTGCCGGACAATACGGTGCTGGGACAATGTATTCTTTTTGCACGGGACACTGTGTACACAGCTCTGTCGATTTTCACTTTATTTTCCTCGCTTCGGTCTACGCCGTTTACTCGGGGTTGACCCGGAGCGGGATCGGCACCTTTACTCGTTCGGGTTTCATTGTTCGATGAGATATCCGTAAAATGTAATGAAATTCCATGACGCATTATTAAGGCCGAGTACACGAGTCGACGGGGCGGCTGCTTCCGTGGCAAAAATCGTCGTGGGTATAACAGACCTTTTTCTTATGACTTTTTCGTACAGACGTTCTCTTGCGCAATCCTGGCCCGCGCCACTTACCACGTCGCATGCTTTCTGGCCGCAGTGGCTTCAGCTGTCTCTACTACGTCACTATGCGGGTTCCCATCACTCCCATGTTTCACGGTGTACAAGGCAGATACGTAGCTGAGCTACTAGCGATTCGACTTGCGCGCTTATGGAATAGACGACAAGGATGTTGGTTTTGTTTTACATGCACTGCGGCCCCTATTCGGTTAATTAACATTGGGTGTGTATTACGTATGAGGTGTGATTCTGGGGTACCTGACATATTGGCAGGAGCATCTGCCGTATTCTATATCTGCTTATTTTATATATCGTGTGTGTGTGTAATTCAGGCTTTTTTTTTTTTTTTTCAAGAATAACGTGCGTGTCGCGGAACTGTCAGATTCGCCGCGTTCCTCTCTTTCTCGTATTCCGCGGCACTATTTTTGTCAGACGTTCCGCTCCCACGTTATTTCACCCAAGAATTATTATATAGCTCGAGGGATCCTTCTCTGTCTCTTACGGTACGCGTAGGGCGAGTTGCTAATAATTTCGTGAACGGGCTTTTATCGGTCAGTCGGTATGTGCACGTGGGACGCATTGTATGTTTTTGAAAGATTTTTTTTTTTTTTTTCAAAATTCAATAATTGAGTTACCATGTGTTTTGACAGCTGATACTCAGTATTCACCATGTGCTACTGGTGTACGTGAGGGGGGATTTTTTTTTTTTTGATCGAACAGGTCCATGGGATAATTGATAGGTATCTCATGGGATGCGGGAGAAATGGTAGAGATGGGGGAATTAAATGGGAGTTTTACCGAGTGGGATTCAAAGTAGAACACGACAGGCAATTACGTAGGGAGACTGCAGCCGTTTTAACAAATGGACAGGTGTATCTACCTGGACGACGAGCTGGCATCCGACACGAGCGACATTAATCTTTGACTTTTTATAAAATTTATTTTTCTTTATTTTTTTTCCTCCGACTTTTACCATCTTCATGATCTTATGGTATCGTTAAAGCAACTTAGTCACGTGACACTCGTTACGAACACGTGTAATAATTCAATGAGGTAAAAAATCTTTTTTTTTTATTTTTTTATTAAAAACAATTTTTTTTGTAATAAACGATAACTCGGATGGCGACTTCGATATATGGTATCTTAAATAATCCATGGGAATGGATCTGGTGGACATTGAAAGTGTATTGTTAATTTCGCAAAAACCCATTACGAAAAGTGATACGCGCCATTGGGAGATAAATAGCCAGGAGCGTATAGGCATACGTGTACCTGCACACATGATCCTGCAGCCGCGGATACTCACGTACTTTTTTTTTTTTTTTTTATTTTTTTACTCGTAATGAGCGACCGGCGGAGAGCGAGGAAAATTAGCCCCGTGGTGGCAGGTAGTGGTTATCTCACAGTGAGCTCCCAGTTAATGACAACCCCTGTACGGCCCTGCCCTGACTATCCCGTGTATTAGCCATCTCACCAGGCCCGTACCGCCATTTTCGTCCGGAGTCCTTTCATCCTTTGGTAAATGAGATCCAGGCGAAGAATACTTGACAAAAAGTGGTATGAATTTTGCGATTCCCCATAGACCTTCGGTTGCCATCATAGACTCGAGATACGATACTAGGAAGCCTTTATGAATGCATATGACATACCCATGGTTGGGTTAGGTTAAGTTAGGATAATCAGCATCCATGATCTTTAATGGATGAAAAATATATATATATTTAATTTTTTCAACTGCATTCCTTATGGTGTACATACAAAATATAGTCGCGTGGTTCTGTTCCATGAGGTTTTAGTGTCTTTTACGTATAACTGCTATTCCCGTTAATTACAACCTGGGACGCCATTGGGCCTTGGAGAAGGTCAGGGTTCATCACTCAACCTTGCCTCCGGACAGCTGCAGCTCTTCCATTAGAGGAACGCTCGTGTATCCTGATCTTTTTTTTTCCCCTCCCTCTAGCGTACCTGGACGCAACACGCACGCCCGTACATGAGATGATTTCTGGATTCTCGCTATGGGACTCCTGTGGGAGAGATGAGGTTTCATAGGGTAATTGAGTTTTAACATGCGAGGGGTAGTTTGCATTGATGCCAGGGTATCAATTTTATATTGAGTTGCCATAGCAATGGGTACCAAGGTCGGCATAGCTGGTACCAACGTTACCAACAGGTGCTATTGGTTTATCTTGGTTGATGCTGTATCGGAATCTGTAACTTGTGTATGGGATTCGATACGGGATCGTGTGGGATTTTTTTTTTTTTTTTTTTTTTTCTTATACTCTTCGTCGCCGTATGTGTGTTTGGCTTTGTCAGGTTGGTATCCTGGCGACGTGGTAACGCGATTAAAAGGAGATATAAATTTTTCTTCCACGACGACCAAGATTCCCTTGGACGTCTTCATCGAGGACGGATGAAAAACCTGGCGAACCGGGAAGCCGGGATGGAGAGGCTACGGACGTGGCTGGAAAGCAGTTAATGGCACCTGCAACCAGGAGGCACCGTGCATTAGCCAGATACGTCCTCCGCGCGGTTAACAATTACCGCAAAACACGAGCACGGCAGAGATTAAACCGTCGGGTTGGACATTGGTCGTGCAAGAAGGTATCTAACGTGTCGTTGCGGCTACTTCAGCTGTTTAATTCATGAGCCGTAGCAGTCACTAGGCAGTATATAAACACGTTGGTTGGCATGGACCGAGTTATTTCTTGCCACCATTTTATGTCGGACCTATATGGCGCTGGATAAAGGTTCAACCGATTCCGTGGTAAGGACCCATTTAAGGGTGGACACCTGTGCCCTCGGTACCTTTATGGAGACTGGGTATTATACTGATTCGAGTGAAAAGAAAAATTGTCGAAATTAAATTCGACATAGATTGGTGGAAGAAATGTTAAAATTGTCTGGTGGTATTTTTTGGGGCGGGGGTAATTTTGAATTTTTTTTGAAAAATTTGTAGTTGGGGGTGGGGACGGTGAACACGTGAGAATTTGACGTGGCATACCAGGGTGGTATCGCGAATTCTCTTGAGTGGCTTAAAGAAACGGTCGGGCCTTTATTCCGAGCCTGCATTCCGCACTGGCTTCGCTCTGAGACACTGAGGGACACGGACCCACCGTGGAGTTGGGACCCTCGCGGCCGACCTCGTTTACACGGAATTGACTCGTCGCAGGCAGATTCCAGTGGCAAAGAAGAGCCGGCAGATGCCTTTATGTTAAATGGATTAGACATGGGAATGCGCGGGATGGATTAATTGCTTCTCCTTTGGGACTTGCTGCATACCGAGAAACGATATCAGGCCCAAAAACTAGTGGCCGAAACGGTATTAGTCACTGTTAATAGTCCATCGAATCGTCAGGGAGGCCCAATACTCGATACGTATTTTTAAGGCGTTAGAACGGGCTCTGAGAATTCACTGGATGATCCTTTAATAAGCCTCCCCCCTCTCCTTCCTCCTCCTCAAAATAAAACAGAGAAGACCAATCCTCCGGAGCACCCACGATGTCGGCACGCGCTTCGGGATCCACAATCCTTTCTTCGATAATATCTAAAAGGCTTTCCGATGCCGGTGTAAGGTTCCGTCGGGGCCCTATTTGTAAGTGGCGACATTCGCCAGGACGGATAACATCTGATCCAAGGGCCCAAACCACGCTTATAAGGCCCCCCCTCGTAAAGTCACGTGAATCCACCGCCTTTTACGTTGGCGTTACCGTCAGCCTTCAACTGCCGAGGTGCGACTTTACGTGACTCAGTGTGAAAATGCTTGTTGGGCCTTATCCTTCTTCGCCCCCCTTCGTCCCTCCGTCACTCTTTTCTCTCTCTCTCTCTCTTTCTATGTAGTCACTTTTAAGATCGACTCATTCGATGTACTAAAAATATTCTCGCGCCATCAGATTGTAATACACGAGTGTTTCTGTGTATAGTGAAAATTAATTCGTCCCATCATGTCCGAGACACCATAACCAATGCTAATGGCAGACAGGACGCTTGGAGTGTCTGAAAATAATGAAAGGAATTATAAGGAAGGACGGACCGAACAAGGAGTGGATAAAATATATATATATATATATATACACACAAGGAATTACGAAAAGCTAACCAAAGTGGGACTGTATCGTTGTTCGAAGTGCTCCAAAGGGACTCGGATTAATCGGGACAAGGCAAGCACATTACCTGTATCCCCGATAGCACGTGGCGCCACCATAGCCACCATGAAACTCCAAGAACCCGACACCGCATAGTCAGCCGCGTGCGGCGTCTTCTTCCTGAAAGAGGTGGTAGTAGTAGTAGTAGTAGTAGTAGTAGTTGAGAATGGGGGACCCACCTTGGAATCTGTGACGGGTTAATCCTCTCAACTTCCTGGAACTTGGACAGGACGGACCCACTGAGCTCGGCGTCGGATCGAAGAAGAAATGAGATTGCGCATGCGCAGTGCAGCTCGTTTTGGGAATCGTCGGAGAATCCGGGTCAGGTTGATACCTTGGAGAGAGACAGAGTCATAACCTTTTATACTCGAATTGGGACTTATTACTCATGTACTTTCTTGTTTTCTTCGCTTATCTTTTTTCTTTTCTTTTTTCTCACTAAAACTGTATTTCGCATCGTGTATGATTCTCAGTGAAAATTTCATTGGTCGCTTGCGAAGTCGGGTCGACGTTATTTAAAACGGACATCAGGCCCTGTTTTTGCTTTTTATGACCAATTAGATCGATATAGTCACTGCATAGGTATATGTATGTGTATCTGGGTATCTTTGGACAAAGGACATCCTGTGTATGCAATGTTGTAGTTTCACTGGACGGTTGTTAAACAAGCATGGCTACCTGGTTTAATTGTATCCTACGTACACTCAGAGATTACCTGGGTTACTTTATCTTGGGTCATCTTCTTGGATTTCTAATGTACGTACGAGCGGCGGTACGTTACGAGTTTTCCAGTTACCACCTTGTTCGCTCCCGGTGTCATGTTGATCCTTTGAAATTTCTAATTGTCACCTCGCTCCCTCGACGCGAGATAAATTTCTTTTGTGAATGTCGACTCGTTTCCTTTTTTTTTTTTTATTTTCTGTACTCGGTTTCGCTGTGCGTAATTGTTCGATGCGCTTCTTGTAATTCATAAAATTATAATGCACTGATAATTGTGTGATAATGGAGATCCGGGAAATGTCGAGTGGCGCTGTTCACAGCTCTGCGGCAATGTTCCGAACTACGTATACGTACCTACTGACTATCTCCTACGTCACGGCAGGACTCAACTAATGATCTTTAATTGTGACCCCCTCACAATTTCAGTTCCTTTCCGCGAGCAAGACCAGCCGTGCGAGTTGTGACATCGGGTTAAGATAAGTGTAGTTACGGAAATTGAATAATAATTGCAGTACTGCCGTGGGGCCTTGCACGGGTCCCTCTTACCCGTAGCCTCTGGGTCTAATAACCCCTACAGTTGAAACCCTTCTAGGCTATCTAAGATCTTTTTAATTAGAATTACGTTGAAGCCATAAAACAATGGGAGCGTTGCGCAACTTGGTGAGCTAAATTCTTTCAGTGCATCAGTCCCAACTTCTTGGGCCTCATTTTCTCCCCCGTCAGCTTTATATGCATGAATATAAGTAATCGGTGACTAAATGATAAATACGGCCGAGCAATATGTTCACTTTGACAAAATGATAAATAAGACTTTTATGTAATTCTTCGCGTCCCCAGGGGCCTTACCTTAAAGACCCAAACTGTAGCTTCAACGTAAGGCCCAGTTTGCTCGATCTCGTCTTTATCGACGGTGCTTCGCGTGCATCGACGATTATGTAAAATATAACTGCGGATATTCATCTCCTGGCGAATCTCATCCTTCCAACTCGTCCTTATCCTTTTGATATTATTTTTACCCGACAAGGCCCAAACCCCAGGACACTTCCGTCCCGTTTCCCATTACTGATACGTATATGCACATTTGGTCGTGTATATCGGCGCAGTGTATGCATCCCGTAATTTCTCTCTTGCATAACAGCGCTCGCGGGTTAACGCGATTAAAAAGGCAAAACAATTACGATCAATTATTAACAATTACGAAGAATACAAAAAACATAATTGCCCATCATAAATCAAGCGACGCGCCACGTTAAGAGTCAACTCTTCGGCTATTCGATATCCATCTTGCGTGTTGCACTTTGGGACGGACCGAAAATAAAGAGGAAAAAAAATTTATTATATATTTTGGGCCTTACCAAAAGACCTCCTTGACCTTCGCTCTTCTTGTTCTCGTTCAATTTAATACATCGCTGACTAATGACTTTACTTGGTCTGATCGACGTGATCGTGTATCAATTTTTTTTATCGATCCTTCAAAATTTTACCTGGATCCCAGATTGGGCCTCACGTGGATGTCGACTCACGGTAGCTGAATAAATTTTTTACCCGTACTGTACCTACTCTCGTGAATTTAATACACGTATACACGACTGCGTAGCCAGCTACGCTCGCGATGTAATTTAGTAATTAATAGTGACATTGTGGGTAATTACCTGCCGTGGATAATTGTGATTGTACTTAAGGCCCAGACTAGCGCTTAGTACAAAAACCCACTATGTACCGCCACGGCAGCGGGCTGCTAGTCGTTCTCGGAATCCTGGCAAGGACGACTTCAGGAAACCGGCAAAAGGTAGACTCGACCGGTTGGACGAATTTTTGTCACTGAAACGTAACAACTGCCATCTTGTGAAATGCCTGTTTAAATTGCCAAGAAAAAAAATTGCTGAAAAAAAAAGAATTTTTTTCACTTCCTTTTTATAATCAAACCTAATACATTTCTCGCACAATGAATTTTGGTATAATTGAAACTGTCAATAGTCGCGGTACCGTTTCTACGTGGACTGCGGCCCAAGCCAGCCAATCCCGAATCGCGCGTAAAGCGACAAAAACAGGTATCCACGGTCGCCGGTCCTATCGCGGCAGCAAACAGAGTTGGCTGCGCGCGCATCGCGGTCCCAGCGCGGGAAATACAAACAGTAGTGAGACGTAACGGGCGATAGAGAAGAAGAGAGAAAAAGTCACAGACGTCGTACGATTATTACGTCACTGTTAATATCGATAGGTCGAAGATCGATTTGCGAAAAGAAATCATTAATCGTCCGTACCTACGAAAGATCGTCGATCGTAAAGAAAATTAATTATTCTTACAAAAATATTCATCCTTATTTCACTCTCTGTACAAAACACCTTGTAATAGGTGTGTTCCACGTGGTAACGACGCCGACGCCAAGGTACCAAATGATTTATCGGGCAACCGGTTGCGTTTCAGGATCTATTAATGATCCTTTACAGATCCCTATCACCCGTATGGCTACGTTGCGTACTTACAGGCCACAGGCTATATCGCTGCTTATCGATATGCATATATACACACATTGTACGCAATTACTATTGTGATCACTGAGAATCCATATTGCCCACAAGCAATTTATGATTGGATTTATCAAAGGCCAGTTGACCAATAGATCGCGATTCGTTCAAATAGAAATCGTTAACTAATCAGCCCTGAGACCCGGTGGTGATCGATAATTAAACTGTATGTACCATTGGCTAAACCTGTTAGCTACTGGACAATGATCGGATTAATATCAATCTAAGCACAGTAAATCATATATATATATATATATATATATACACACACACACGCAAAATAATAATAATAATAATAATGTCACTACAGGCAAAGTGCACCTACGTGATCGTAACTCGATCTAGAGTATCTAAACCAGTTTGAATGCGGCTTAGATCAATAAAATATAATGCAAAATATCATTACAGATTTTGGCAATCGATCTACACGCTCTGCTGGGATCGAGTGAATGAAAATTATTCAATGGTAAAAAAAAATAACACGTGATTTATCAATAATAAATATATACATACATAGCTGCGTATGTAACTGACTACGTATGCGTATACACGTACGTTACAAGCGCCTGTACTTTTAATTGGTTTTGTGGCTCATTAGCCGGCACTTTCTCCGCTAATAATAAGCCAATCATACCGAGTTAAAAGGGGATAAAGCAAAATGTAAAAAGAAATGGTTCTGGTCGTTATGTTCCTTAATACCCGTGTATATCTATATATACGGATACACGACTATCGAAAGGTTTATACTTGGACCGTCCCGTGTCTCCCTGAGGCACTCATATGCATTGCCTACACATGTGTGCACGTATGGTGGTAGAGGCGACTGTACCCATTTACATGTTAATCTTTACAACATAATAATCGGCATATGTGCTCCGCGGGTTTCTCGTGTTCTTCGTCACACTTTATCTCTCTCTCTCTCTCTCCCTCTGTCCCCATCTATCTTTTCTCTATCTTCGCACGCGTTACGATCCTTTCTATTATGGTTACTGTCAGGCTTATGTCACGTGGGATCCACGTGTGACGCTTCCTCGGCTTCCCTGTGTCATTTTATCGCCATTGTAAATACAAGGACCGGGACGCTAAGCGATACGCAGACAATAGTTATGGCTGCTGGAGGGGCAATAAAAAGAATGGATTCCAAGTCTCCTATTAATAAAGATGGAGCATAATTTATAGCCCACGTATACGTATTTACGTTACGCGCGACATCGTTACTTGTCGCGACGATCCTTTGACTGATTCGTCGTTAATAATCACGGCAAGAAATTCTTTACGAGTCACAATACACGGAACCGCGTGTAACGTCGGCCCTACGTTACTACGACCACCCGTTATACAATTCGCTATGTACATACATGTCATTCCGAGACACTCGCGGCTCAACGGGATTTATAATGAATTAGCATTTTAATTGAACGTTACTCGCCTTGTCAGTAGGCACTGTAATTAATTAGCCAGGCGGATCCCACGACGTTCCGTACACGTCGATACTAATTGACGGCGTCCGATGCGCCATCTCGCGTTATCCAGATGTACTTCGCAAGGATCTCGTATACGCGAACGCGTAAGTATAAGATCTTTGTTGCTCCCTCGTGGACTAAGGTGAGGTTTGAGTGAGAGAGAGAGAGAGAGAAAAATGTCTTTTAAACGACGGAAACAATTCGTCTTGTAACGTCGTATCCGTCTGTGCTGGCGTTTCGTAGAGAGACGCTCGGTAATTCGCAATTACCGGGCTATCAGCTCGCAATCGAAGAACACGGCGCTGCGGCGTTACCGGTTCTTGTCACAGGATGCATTGATGCGTCTATTAGCAGAAATTTGCAAGTATGATACCTTGAAAGTAGCACCCTTTGCTAAATCGCTTCGGGGCGCTATTGTGCGTGTATATATATAGATGTGTGTATATATAGATATATGATTGGTAGTTTATTATTTATACACACATCCTCCTGGCTTATAATTGCCAATGGTACAGGCCGTACAAGAGAGTTTGGACTGAGGTTGTAATAAGCGTCGGCAATGAGTCGGTTAAATAGGTTTATTACACGGTCTAATATACATGTCCTGTATGTGTTGCATGCGGGCATAGATCCTTTATGAGATCACATGTGATACGTCGGAGTATCATGTGTGATCGTGGACGGTATGCAAAATGCAATAATGCGAAAAGCGATAAATTTGAAAGTGATGAAATTATTAATTGGTACGGAATGATTTTTTTTTTTAATTGAAATATTTTTTTCGGGACTTATGCATGGATTATTGTGTCGTGTGTGTGTGCGTCTAGCGCGAAAGTTCTTACGAATGAAAGGTCTTGGGATTCTTGGGACTACGCGAATCGAACGCCGCTACGTGATTACAGTGTTTACGCGAATTAGATTTTGGTTTGGGTAATTTTCAGTTAATAACGTAAAGGGGATGGATCTTAGTAGAAAGGTACGTACGAGAGGCGGTCGGAGCGGCATTGGTGCTATTACGAAGGTGGTAGGAAGGAAGGAGGAAAAGAAAAAGGAAAAAGTAACACCCGTCCACCCATCCAACTTTGGGGTCGTGCTTAACCGAGGTATTCTGTAGTAACGCGCGAACGACGAGAGGCTAAGGCTGGTTGGTAGGAGTATCGAGGGAAAAAGTGTTGAAGAATATATACGTGGAGATGCATAAGCGAGTAAGAGAAGGAAGGCTGGATAAATAGGAAAAAGAATGAAAATAAAAAGCAATCGAGTCCCTCTTACATTATCGTTCGCATTACGTTGGGGCTACCTGCATTATAAGCTTATTTCAGATAAATCGGCTCGATTAAGAGGGACGTTTAGTCCGAGCCGGGACGGTAATAAAAGTACCTAAGGCCTCTCGAACGCGAATCTTTCCCCGAGCGCGTAAAATTGCCCGGGCTTTAAAGGCCGAGCCTTAAAGCGAACTTCCACGCGATCGACCGATCGATCCCCGGAAGAATAATCTGGGCGCCGCTCGTTGCAATTTCCAAGACGTTCGGGAGCTGTCTGTGTGCACGTGAAACGGACTAAATAAAATGGTTGAAAATTCTCAATGTTTCCAATCAGCTCAATAATATTCAACGGGAACACCTGTTGCTCTCATCGTTATACTATAAGGCGATCGGTATTACAGAATACAGTTGCATTATAAATCTTTACCGTAACTCCAGTTATACCAGCTGTAGGACAAGTTGGGAAGGTTCCCGTGGTTGTGGTGTTGTCAGGTAGATGGGGGGTACGAGGTGGGGACGGAGGGTCTCTCTATCATTAATACAGCAAGGTCGGTGAAAGGAATGATTGTGCCACTGTAATAAGACGTATAGGTTACCAAGAAGTTGGTCATAGTTATAAACTGGCAATTGGTCTTACCAACTGATTGACTAATTTTTTTCGCATTTTCTCAAAGACTAATTAAACGCGTCTCGCTGAATATTTAATGAAATAATTAACCGTCATGCGCATGCGCATGCGCACGTACCACGTATGTATGCATACATTGAGGCAGACGTGGATTGAAAAAGTATAGCGGGAAAGACTGTACAGCAGAATTTGGTAGTGCTGATACACGTACAGAGCAATGCCTGCTTGGGTATTTGATCTGTGCGCGATATAGTCAATACGTGCGTCAAGAATAAGTGCGTTGATAACATAGGAGTGATTATGATTAACATAGTAGCTGGATACGATTTTGGGTAGTAGGAATTTTATGTGGTTAGGAAAGTCCCCGAATGTAAAAATTGTGTAAGCTGAATGAAGAAACAGAGGAGGAATCAGATACGTGGCCGCAAGTTTTCCTGCTGGTTTCTGGAATTAGTTGTGATAATTTTCAGGAAGTTAAATCTTTATGAGGTTGATTCTGGCAGTCGGGTCCTCAGTTCAGATCAGACTGTGTCCCGAGGAGGGACGTTTTTTAATGTGGCTGGAGGTGATTTTTGGAAAAAATAATAATAATCTGACCAGATCTCACTGGCCGATTACACGATACTTATTTATAGGTTAGACTTGTCAAACTTATTAATGATTTCGTATTAATGCAATCTGACGTTTGCTTGACGTGTCACTGACGTAAGTGTTAATTGTGAATCTTCAGAGAATTCCGGCCGTGGCAGCAGCGAGGCGGTCTCGCAGACGAGTCCAGGAAGTAGCTCGAGCAACTCCAGCTTGACCCAGGTGACTCAGGTGAGCCAGGCTCACCAGCCGCCGACATCCGTGTCCCAGACTGTGCAGATGGGTATCTCAACGACGGAGGAAGTCAGACCCGACGAGGAAGGTGCTCATCCTAGAGCAGCGCCTACGAGTCCAGAGAGCGAAGCTGAGGTCGACGATTTTACACCCAAGAGGAAGCAGCGTCGTTACAGAACGACGTTCACCAGCTTTCAGTTGGAGGAACTCGAGAAGGCCTTCTCCAGGACTCATTATCCTGACGTGTTCACCAGGTGAGTCCATTGCTACAGTTTAGTTCAGATATTTATCCCGTTGAGACTGATCTGACCTAACCTGTTACTAACCAGTGGCCTTCGCTCCCATCTCACTTAGGATTCCTATCTCTGGAAGATCCCTCTTCATCCCGATAGGATACACTATTTCAGGGCCCCTGGAGGTCTAGACGATAGCAGAAGGCGTCCTGACCCAAGGCAGAGGGAGCTAACGGCACTACGAGATACCATGTACATACAACACCGGCCCTATTAGTTTGCCTTGGTATCCACTAATTCCTGATAAGGCCCACCGCATTCCCGTCAAGTCCCAAAACTGATGTTCGCCACTTAAGCTAACCAGGTCTGCTTATAATCCTTTGAAGACCAAGAAAGGAAGCCAACAGGCAAGGATCGTGCTATTGGAATTATATACTAGTCACAAGTCCCCTAGATCATTCTCTATCATCAGGAGCTATCGCGGTTACCTGGCGCAGGAGACAACGGACAACTGTGCTATTTTACTTACTCGTACGTTCCTCTTGGTTCTTCGTGTTAAATAATTAGTCGGCTCAGCCTCCACGGATAATGACGTCCACGTTCGATGGGGTCGGTCCCGTCCTGAAGATGTTTCCATGACCAGGGTACAGTCTCGTGCATCGATCATTAGTTTTTCTCGGGGTCTGCGGGAGTGCCTTACGGAGTGGGTATGCAAATTCACCGTACACGAGGACTACTCTGCCTGTAGATGGCGCAGAGTCAGGAACGCGCGGGTACCGCGTTACATAGTCACTCCACACCAATGGGGTGTAGTGCAATCTGTCTGGATTTTTTTACCTGGAACACCCGGTAGGTAACTAATAGCGGTGTAATCGAGCGTAATGGCTCTGGTCCTATACGAGCGCAGTGTGGGTTCTCGCGATTAAGAAGGAAAAGTGGCGGCATTAATGTATGAGACTTGGAACGTGAAGTCTTGGGATTTGTGGTATTATTGAAAAATGTCGAAAAATAATAATTTTTCATTATCTTGGTATTTATGGATAATTTGCTTTTTTTTTCCTTTTTACTTCTTATTTGTACTTTCTATTTTATTTATTGTCAACCGATGTGTCATTTCATATCTGATACCTGTGTACTGCGAGATACGAGCTGTCGCATCTCGCGGGCAACCAGCTGTGTAATGTTATTAATTTTACACTAATTGAATTTTATGCTTGCTTGCCTTTATTATTGGCTGCTCGATTCCCAGCTATGGGCTAGTTCGATGCATATTCATTAGGAGTTACGAGAACGGCACGTGTGCTGGAGCGTGTCGGTGTTGCATTTCTTGGAGAATTAGAAAAAAAAAAAGGATTGATCCCAGTCATCGATTGTCATTAATCATTAATAATTACGCGAACAAACAGTGCAAAAGTCCAAAGGCCACACGTTAGTCTTATATTAATATTTTTAATTACTCGTTAAATTCTGATGGAGTTTGTGACAACAAATTTTTGTCTAATCAATCACCTTTGTTCCACCATACAATCTTTATTCGTATCCTGCAAATTCACCTTTCAAGACGTTTTTCCAATCTAACGTCGTTTTCTGTTCTCCCACCTTGGCCATACTCAGTACAGTCAGTATGCAAAGCATCAAAGCCATATACTAACCGCGTATTTCACCGGCTCTTAAGATCTAATTTAGATAAAACCAGTAACTCGAGCTACCGACAACCAATCTCAGTTAATGTCCGCTCATGGCGCCCGATTCGTCTCGCTATTGGTTTTCAGTAGCAGCAGCAGCCACTACCACCGCGCATCCTTACTCCTTTATTCAGGTTCTATCGTTTCATCGAAGAGCCGACTCTTCCTGGAAGATCATCCTGAACGACGACCATATAGGAGGCGCCGATTAGACACGAACGATAATGATCGTTTCCACTAGCTCCCGCATACGCAGACCCGAGTCATCCCGAGCGATGCCGAGTCCTCACGAACGATTCTCACCTAACTTCACACGACTCCAAATCCACACGCTCCGTCCAAACCTATTTTCTAACGTCTTTGTCGACTAACCTGATCTTTTGAAATTCACATTGTCGCCCCACTGTCCAATCGTAATAGGACATCCGTTATATATATGTACGTCGGCCAACGTGTTAACTCGAGGGAATGACTCGGCGTCGGTTAGGGTTAATGACAGGAGTCCAGGGTACCCCGGGAACTAGAGCCGTACCTGGATCACTGGAAGCAATCATCATTATTAAACTCATCCCTATCCACTGTCAGATATAAAACTATCCTTCGAGAATTATTTACCAGGAACTATAGGAAACCTGCCAACAATGGCGACCATCCAGTCCTACGTAGTCCAGGCATCCACACTGCACACCGTGTACGTATGTTGACTTCGATTTTGCACGATTTATATAAAATCATGAAAAATATCCAAATTCACTTATTTATACTTCATTACAATTCATATGCTTCGAATCTAACCTAACTTCATTTTTATTCCATCCATCCACTCAATGACGTATCACAATAACATGAACTGCCTGAACTCTGCCGAGATTCATCCCGCTGCCGATTGCCGCTATACCTTAGCGAATCAGTAATTGGCTCGACACGCGGAACGCGTATTAACCACGCATTAAGCACGCATTACGCGCTACGCTACTGAACTTTCTTTCAACTTGCCGTCCCTTCGCAAACATTACACGCTTCGTAGTGAAGGAGGCGCCCGTGTGCCTTGAAAATTCGTACTATACGACCAGACAGACGCTGTACTATACGGTAAATTTTTTCATCCTTTTATTTAATTTAAAGAAGTTCGTTCGTTCTAGTATCTTTTATCTCCCATAATCTTCTCCATCGCACGTATAACAATCATAATACACGTACACGTGTAAGTGAAAAAATTTGTTTTCACAATCAAATTACCGTCTAATCGTATGATTTAATAAAACTCAAGATTGGTTAAATCCACAGAAAAAATTTCTCATCGATCAATCATTAATCAGTGTCGATATCGAAACTTAATAAAAATTATATTCATCCTTTCGCCCGATACGGAATTTAAAGACGTGCGATTGCAATGACAAAATTTTAATCAACAAATAACTTGCCTATATTAAT
Source organism: Syrista parreyssii (assembly GCA_030142615.1). Lineage (NCBI taxonomy): Eukaryota > Metazoa > Arthropoda > Insecta > Hymenoptera > Cephidae > Syrista > Syrista parreyssii. Next base: position 440,512 of record JARQTG010000168.1, read on the forward strand.
ATCCATGATAATTCACTACCGACGGATCATTTTCTTGACTCGTTCGAAAATTCACGCCAAGGCCATCTCTCGTGATGACGTTCACTGTGCTGCGTTAAACAATAATAATTAGACTTGCGCCACGAGGCACAATCACAGCGGTTCGTTGAGCGACGGCAGGAGAAATCGTGTCCTGTGTAGACCAGCTCGGTCCGACCTCCGAGGTTAATGAGATAATGTAATTGTCCGGTAATTACACGAATTACTAACCCCGTTCGCCCGCGCGTCGAATGAAGCATCTGGAAAGTCAAAACGCACTACGCGCACGCCACGTGAGTGGTAGGAGTCGAATTAGAACCCAAACGGCAGACCCAGCCTAGCCTGACCTACGTAGTCAAAGGTAGTAAAAAAATGTATTGTTAGACCTCAGAAGGTGCTGGCGATAAATGATTGTAAAGGCAGCCCATAGGCATAGTAAAGCTATAGTCAAATAGTCTGTTAAGTCAGTCAGTCTAGTCCGAGTCCTGTGTGGCTGCTTTCCCAGAAGCAAAACCTTCTCTAATCCACTTAGCGGCTGGCTTTGATGTCGCTTCCATTCCTGCCGCGTTACGAAATCACATGAGTCTCTGCTTTATGCGCGAGGCCTCGCTCGCAGTGTATATATATATATATATATATATGCAGGTGTACGTAAGAGAATGAGACGGAGGAAATAGTGTCTGCTGGGTGAAATGACAGAATTTTGAGTCAAAAAAAAAATGGATTTTGACATCGTGCGATTTTTTTTTTTTTTTTTTCAATTTCGTAGTAGGGATGTGTGGTGTAGGAAGTTTTCTTATCGACCTAGAACGACTGTACTCATTTTTATAAGGATACCGTGAGTGCCGCGACTGTAGGTAATTTATAGGGGGTGGTTTTAGGGTGATATGGTTTTTTTGTTATGGACTTTTTTTTTGGGGGGAATTTTTTTTATTTTTACTCAACTCCACTTTATTCGGCTGTGAAAGGGTGGGAGTGGTTATCAGGGGTATGCCGAATCGTACCGCAATAAATCCGCGATCAACCATCCATCCTGAATCTCGTACCTGTAATTTCGTAGTTCGCTGCATTTCTTACGCTATTGCACCGCAAATGATTCTAAACGCTGCTTCGGCTTCTGTATGCGGCAATCAACGATGGTTTCTTTGCCAATTTCGAGGAACATCTGGGGCAATTTGACTTTTAAATGAACGATCCTGATACGCCCCAAGGCAATACCTCTGGATTACGTAAATTCCTTTACTCCTGTACTCGAAGAACCTTAATTCGGAATCGAAAGAAAAAATTCTACCCAGGAACGAAAGACTGTAATTTCTTTTTTTTTCTCTCTCTAACGTTCTCTTGATATTCAAAAATTGTATTTTCGATCGTAACGCTGTTTCGTGAGAAAATAAAAAGAGATCCGAATCCATTGGTCCAGTTAAACATTACGAACTTCAAGATCCTTTCTTGTCGAATGATTAATTTTTTTTTTTTTTCTTTCAGGGAAGAACTCGCTATGAAGATCGGCCTAACAGAAGCTCGTATACAGGTGAGCCGATAAAGCATAAGCAAAGCCTAATTCGTAAAATGAAAATTAAATATTAAAAAAAAAAAGAAAAATTTATTAATCGAAATTTATCGCGTGAGATATGACACATTGTATATGTATATAGTCGTATGTGCATAGTCACTATATATATTATATATGTGTATATATATATATATAATCTCATATGTGGTACATGCGTGTCGACAGGACCCTCGCGAGAGCACACGAGGCGTTTGTTGCGTGAACAGCTGGCTAATTTGCTCAATTAGTTTAATTTATTCTTGGTATTTACGCTTACCTGCTCATCCACCCCTCTAACCCCCCTCACATCTTAACCCTTTTATTTTCCATCTTTTCCGCAAAAGCGTTACGAATAAACGCAAGTCATTCCGCGGGACACTCGCGATACGCAAAGACGAACCGTGGGAAGATTCTTCGAGATGGCAAATGAATCGCGACGCTTAATCAATAATAATTAACATCGAGACACAATTAAATAAATCGATACCAGCGAGTGAGACGATGACGTAACGTCAGGAACGACGAATCAAAATTAATTATTTCGTAGAATCATTAACAGCCGATAAATTATCGATCGGATACTCGATCAAGATTAAATTCTTGAAATTCGATGTAAAAAAAAAATTTATTTTTTTCGAAAATTTTCAAAAATTTACCTTCTCTTTATTTTTCACGCAAGGCCCCAATTATTGACCTTACGGCAATACCGATGATCGATTCACTTCACTCCCTATAAGCTGCTTCAAAGAAACATTTCAACTCTCGGTATCAGGCCCATTTTTTACTATCGCCTATATACACACCATACCTCGGTAAGGCCCCTTTCTCTGTATCCCATCTCCTTGTATCTACTTAGGAATCATTACTCGATAGTTACTACCTGCTTACGCCTTGAATCATTTATTTCTTCTTGTTCACTTTGATACCTCAGTACAGGTTAGTCGCTGTACCATACAGGATAGCCAACCTGTACGATCCTTAAATGGATAAACTAATAATCCCCGTTAAATCATACAATATAATTCGAGACGTCTTCCACGAAGAGGATTAAGGCCCAAAGAATAATATGGTATTAAAATCTATCTTTCTCTCTCCCTCCCTTCCCTCTCCCTTATATGTATATATGTATATATATATATTTTTAGTATGTCTCTTTATACATCAGGCCCCTTTTCATTCTTCTTAATCGGCAGTTAATCTCGTGAGAGCACGAAGCCGTTGATTCTTCACGCTCGTTGAGCGTCGCGACGCAACAACAATTAAGCTCGGCTCGCACCGTACGAAAATAATTCAAAAAAATAATAATAATATTACATCAGTACATTTCGACTATGCATTACCACAATGCACAAGAGGCGTTAAGGGGCATCCGACTTTACCTACGTAAAATGACTCGTACATTACGAATGACTATCGCCGAGGATCGGTATGCTGATGATCGTAATAAGTACCGTCTTCCGCAGAGATAAGGCCCAGAGCGAATGATGAATTGCTCTGGCAAGATCTCGCACTTAATACCGCAGCCCATACCACGTATGGCACGAATCGTGCCACGTATAATCCGTGCTAAAATTTTATGTTGAACAAAAGTCAATATGCGGGTCAAAAATTATTTACTATAGGTGTCAACCCATAGCTAACGATACTTGCTAGCTTAAAGGAGAACCGGAACTGGATTGGTTCAAAATTGAAAAAACAGTCGGGATCATCATTGCCGATCTTATCAATCCGAACGGAACTCCTAGCGTCCTTATCAAATTTTTTCATCTGATTATTCCTCCCGGAACGCGTGAACCACCTGGCGGCAAGGACATTCACGCTTCGTGCTTCCTTTTACGTAATGCTGTCCCACCCGGTGTCTAATTCGTTTCTAATGCGAGTGAAGTTCCTGCGGTATTTTTTTTTATTTTACTTAGATAAAATATCACAGGGATGGGTTAATAACGGGTGTCCTCTTACTTTTGATATTGGATCAAAGTGATACTAGACAGTCATGTCTGTAGTCACTCTCGTTTCAATCGGAATGAATATAAACGACGTATACAGCTTGCTACCCCGTACCGTGCATTGGCTGCGAATGTGCACGCGACATATCGTGCTCCGTGGAATTCGGGATTCTATGCAGGACCGTCGCTGCCGGCGCCGAGATTGGAAAGGATTTTGGAGGACTGACAAACGTGGTGAATTCGGACCACCGTGGATGTATGGTTTTTACGTGAGAAGGAAGATACCCGGTGAGCTTAGGAACGTCGAAGATGTTTGGTTTGATTGAAAAAATTTTTTCCTCGTTGATTTGTTTTTTGAAAAAAAAAAAAATAAATAGGAAAGGAAAAAAAAAATTTTTTTTTTTTCTAAACCCTTTTTCGTACCGGTCGTTAAGATTTTTTTTTTTTCTCTTCTTTTGCCGATCGACTTTCGTCACTTTGAAAAGATCTCGTTCTATCCTCATGACGTAATTAATGTGCCGCAATCGAGCCGGGATGACGAGGTTTCCGCGGCGTCGGTACGTTTTGTTTTAAACCGTCGATGTTTAGCGCCCTGCTGGGGGCAATCCTGTTCCCGATGGGGGGTCACGGGGCAGGACCCCTTCCAGGACTTTATGAAAAAAAAAAAAAAAAAAAGTTTCCGACCTCGAGAAGAAGAGCGCGGCGCATAAGACACACTGGGGGTACCGTCTATCGAAAACCGGCCGCAACCCCCTACCCTCTCTCTCTCTCTCTCTCCCACGCGGGGAAAAACGCGGCGCGGCTTTATGATCCGCCTCGTGGAATTGGAAGGAGGAAATTATTATAAAAACCCATAAGGCAGAATTTTTACGAGGAACCATGGAAGTGAAACCGACTCCAAACCATTACTCTGTGTATGTGTGTATATATATATATATATATATATATATATATATATATATATATACACAATTTTAAAAAATAGGGTAGAACAAACGAAAAAGCAATCCACAAGCTATACTAGTATTCAGCCTATCAACCCTTTAGAATTTATACGACACTATATAGAATCGTATACAACCACGTGGTTACGGGTCCAGTTCGAGATGTCAGATTAATTTACAGCCGTTACCGATGGAAACTCAAGAAATAAAAAAGTACGTACATAACCGTTTACAGTGATACCAATTTTATGATAAATTAAAAAAAAAAAAAAACTGAAATTCTTTATAATGTCCCGTGGGGGGGATGAGTTCAAAAGGCAGCGACTCGTAAATCCAACGGATGCTGCGCAAGAGTACATGAGATGAATCTAGCCGTAAATGACAGCACGCTCCCGAAGCCCAGAGTCAATCAAGATCCCCGTAGCAAAGGAGCGCCGAAGAATTATAAGCCAAACACAGCGGAGCTACCAGACGGGAAGCCATTGGCGATCTCAAGAGGGTCCCGGTGTAGTAGTCCCCGCCAGGTTCTATCGATCGGTCCAGAAGAAGATATTGCAAAGTCATCGACTCCACCGTTCCCGTCAGACACCATGGACCGTTTTCCCCATGACGAAGCTGCTGCCTCTATACACAAGCCAGCATGTTTAGACGCTTCACATCCTACATCGGCTCTTTTGACTTGTAAATTCAAACAAGGCCGAAGTCTATGGCTGTGACCAGTTACGATTTCTTTTTCTTCTCTCTCTCTCTCTCTCTCTCTCTCTCTGTTAAAATCCCCATAGAACATAGAGAAAAAAAATGTGAACCCCCCCCCCCCCCACCCCTTATTACAATTTTACCTAAATTCTCAAAATTATTTATATCTCATGTAAAAATGTTCAGATAACGTGTACCACCCCGATTGGATAAGTTGAATTGTTGTTGACGTTACCCACTTTAATCTCATTGCATCTCGTCACGAGATCACGAGTCGGCCATCTTGCGATACGTGACGTAATAACCCAACCTATCGTTTCCTTGAATCTCTTCAATATTAATAACGAGAACGTTCACGTGACTCTGGTTATTCGTATTGTTCAACAAGCCGTATTCACAATCGACCCAACAAACACTTTGCTGCTGTCTCGGTTCTACACACAACGACTTATCTACGGTCGGTAAAGTGAATTTTTATTTTAAAACATCGTCTCTTTCTCGTTTTAGAAACCCAGAGATACGCGATAAAGGAACTGGGTTGGAATTGCTTATAGGTGGAGACAGAAGCAGTTGCTTCTATAGTAAGGTGACGGGGGGGTTAGGGATACAGGGGGTTGGGGAATGGAACGAGAGTGGGGCATGATGGCCGAAGGAACTTCCGCTGAACTGATTAGAGCTCGGGTCTCTTCGAGGAATCTTCGCGAAGGAATGCTGGAATGGTGGACGCATCACGAACTCTTTAGTTATGGCCGTCATTTTCTTATTCTTATATACCTATATATCCTAGCGGATGGAAAGAGCGAAGCGACGGGTTAAGAGCGTAGAAAATGTTTTTTCTTTTTCTTTTCATAGGTTTTATAATAATTTTGAAAAAAAAAAATTTTTTTTCCATTTTCTCGCGATTGGCGTCGTCGGTGAAAAGTTTTTGTACTAAGACGCGAGTTTACGCGTCTGGCGGGTGAAGGTTTGGTTGCGTCAGCATCAACCTTCCGAAAACTCGTATCAATTAGCTGCTTGTTTTCTCTTGCGAAAAAGAACAGCCCCAAGCTCTGAACTTTTGCTGCCATTCGGAATGGCGTCGGTCCAGGACTAACGGTTTACGAGGACCCGCGAATATTCTGTTATTTGGTAAAATACCGGCTTTGCCTTGAGCGTCTTTCTCACTTTCTCTCTCTCTCTCTCTCTCTCTCGCTCTTTATATGTCTATCTCTGTCTCTATCTTTCTTACACTCACCCATCGCTATAATGATACACTGTGCAACAGTCGATTCAACGACTATGCGTCACTTAGCCGGAATTCAAACTCCCGTAAGTCGGAAACAGTTTCCAAGGATCATAACCCAACCAAGCGGATCCCGGAATTCATTGGAAACTGTTAAAGTCTCTTTTTGCTACGTGTTATTATGCTTTAATTTTCATTCTTGTTATTATTATTGTTAACGTTAGTATATCTATATACGAAATCGAGGTATGGACTTCCGTAGATGAAAAGTCGGTTTAACGATTTTTAAGTATTTTTATATAAAATTTTCCTTATTTTTTTTTTTTTCTCTTTTGCAGGTCTGGTTTCAGAATAGACGAGCAAAGTGGCGGAAGCAGGAAAAGGTCGGTCCGCAAGCTCATCCATACAATCCTTATCTGGGTGCGGGAGCAGCACCGCCATCTGCCGTCGTCGCGCCGACCTTACCAAATCCGTTTGCACATCTGGGCTCGTTTGCATTGAGAAAACCTTTCGACGCCTTTCGATTTCCACCCTTGGCTCATGGGCCGGTCTTGCCGGGAGGCTATCCGACGCATCCTTATCACAGAGCTCCGCCGCCATTACTGCCACCTGGGATGCCACTGCCTTATACATCAGCTGCGTCCTTCCAGAGTCTTCTGGCTAATATATCAGCCTCGCAGAGACCTAAGCTCGTACGCAATTCACCGCCACCACCTGCACCCGCCATTGGTCTGCCCCCACCACCGCCACCCGCACCCCCTACGGCTAGCTCACCCCAGGGATCACCTACCGGAAATGCCACTACTCTTCCTGACATCGACAGGAGGACCAATAGCATTGCTTCGCTTCGGCTTAAGGCTAGGGAATACGAACTACACTTGGAAATGTTACGCAAGAATGGTGACCTCATCAGCTGAATGGAATTTGCGAAATTCTTATAACATAAGCTCGACATTCTCTTTATCACGTACTTTTCTTCTTGCCTTTGGTCCTTCTTTGGATTCGTTTACTATGTTGTTATTAATTTCTTTTCTTTTATTATTGCGAATGCGCCGGGTCGGTTGATCTTTAAGATTTATTTAAAGCAAATTATGATAAACCGCCGTCTCTGATGTTGGGATGAATCTTTTTTAGTTTTTTCGAATTTATCGAACACGATCGAATTTACTGGACTTTTCGATACGTATTGATCAAACGGTACTGCACGTTTTATATCCAGGCTTGTCATTCATACTGGAATTGAATTCGTATCTTGTTCGATAATACGAATTCTCGATGTTCATTCAGATATCATACAAGGCTAACTTCAAGCGCAACGTTACTTTCTCGCGTCGTCTGCTCTTTACGATTAATCTGTGTTTATCCTCTGGTACCTCTTTGACCGTCTGGACCCAAATACCGTATCCTGCCAATCGACAGAATTTCGAGCTACGCTCGACCACTCGTCAGACAGTGATCGATCAACGCTGACGACTTGAAGGACCATTTGGGAAAGGATTGATTGCATTTTTTGAGAGGAGAGAGTCTGATCGTTTCCATATTGGTTCTCCAAGTGGTCGTCGCTTTTTAGCGAGGGTCACGGATTATCTGTCTGATAAAAAAAATTTTTTTATACAAAAAAAACAAATGCACGTATACAGTGTTAAGTAACGACTACGAAATTATGATTAGGAAAATATTTTTTTAAAAATGTCAAAAAAAATAAAAATTCATTCTCGTCAGACTCTGCGTCCTGAATAACCCACAGCGTATTCAGGACGTAGAATTGTGTTATCTTGGGCAGGAGCGATATTCCGTTTGTCTATATCTTCTATCTGTTCTGGTTTCCTGAAAAAAGAAAAGAAAATGAAAAAAATTAGCTAACGCAAAATCGTGCAATAATCGCGACAGTGTACGCGTGGTAAGTAGCGCGACCAAATACGTAACTGCTAATTATTAAAATAAATTTAGATATCGCGAATGATATCTATAGTGAAGTCTTTTTATTAATATTATATGAGTCGTGTGCCTTAGAATATATATACACACACATATATATATATATATACAGCCCAGTAGCATACCGCGCTACAGGGCGTTTCATTATGGGCCTTACTTTACATCCTTTGTAAAAAAAATAAAATAAAAGGAAAAAAAAGAGTAAATACAAACAGGCTTGTCCGTCCATGCGAAATCATCGAAAATGTCCAAAATCGATAAGACGCGTTAAATCGAGTCGGATGGCGGTCCCGATTCAGACTCAAAAATCGTATGTATAAATTGTAATTAATTTAAAAAATAATTTAAGTATCTCGTTTTATCATTTTTTTTTTTTTCCTCCGTAAACGCCGACTCGATATATGCGCGAATGACTATTTACGTACGTTCCGTATTTTGATGTTAGACAACTATTTATACGCCCCATAATGATATTAGTAATATTATTTTCGAAAAGGTTTCCAGCTGTATACTCACAAGCTGTATATATAGTATTACGTCAATGCCGATGAGTGTATTTAAAATTTAACGATTACCGATCGATCACCATGTTAATTATTGCGGATGACAAAAGTTATGCGGTATGCAAAAAACAAGTATGTCTGCCTTCTATACGAAGGTGACACTTCCGGTCGGTTAATAAAATCCAAAAAAGGTCCGCTGGGTAATAAAAAAAAAAAATGTTCGTCCCTTGAAGAAAATCGAATGTATCGTACATCGGTAAGACACACATGAAAAATTGTTGGATGATTTAAAAAAAAAAAAAAAAGATTCTCATTAATCCGCTCCAACGATATAACGAATGTTCCTTAAACGTAACCGTAGCTATAATAACCGGAAGTGACAACGTCCCATACCTGCAGCTTCCATGAGACGAAATAAAAAAAATTCTAAAAATTGAATTTACCTCGGACGACCCTATGGTTACTAAGGAGTTAAGAAATTCGCAATATCAATGTGCATTGTACTTATTATTATTAACCTTTATCCATTTTCTGATGAATAAAGCGTATTGCCAATAAATAAATATACAAGATCCCCAAAGGACAATACAATTATTTCCAAATTACATAACCATCGTCCCACTCCGAATATGTACAGATAAAAAGAAAGGTATAATTTCTTATTAAAATTTCAAAACAAGCACCCGTCGACGTATCGCTACGTTCGAGAGACCCGTATATATGCATATATACAACATAGTAATACCAGACATGGTATAAAAGCCCGAGGGTAAAATGGCGGGCTATTTAAATATTTTATAGTTTAATAGGCCTTGGCTATTAATGCCCGTAAAGCTAATTAGCTTCGCCGCTACGGACACGCTCCGAGTGTTAATCGACGGCGTATCAAGGATCGATAAATCAGAAAGGGGGGCCGTGCGAATTTCCAATGGCGTGCAGAGCAGCCCGGCGTTGAAAGTCCAAAGAAGATCCCAAGTAGGTAGACATTATAGGTACGAAGCTTTTAAGATGAAAGATACCCTTGGACAATCTTCCTTAATACAAAGACTATATATCCATCTATATAGTACAAATTCTTCTCCCTCTCTTCGCCCATCTGAAAATGATAGTAGCAGTTGAAACGATCGGTATGCAGACCACGCACGGTTACCCGATCCAAAATTCATCGCGCTGGACCACCATTAGCAAATTACTACGGTGTAAACAAATCGACCAGATCTCTCAGCCTCTCTCAGTATCCCTCTCGCGCGCCAGTTAGTTAGTAACCGGTGATTACCGTGACGTTTTACACCGGTTCTAGCCACCTAATAACTGTCTACATCAAAATGAATTTAGCGATCGATTCTCGGTTAGATTCTGAGGTCCAGCAATACTTTTCATCCATCTTTATCACATTTTTACGTGAAGTCTAATTCATTATTACAAAAATGGTCCATACGTGGAAATACAATATCAAATATATATATATTGGATATGTACCATACCATATATAGATCTATATATTATGTATAAAAAATATTATATGCATGACACGTAGATATTACAGCAGCATCAATTTCTAATTGTCCTCAGAGATGATGTATGTCGTTATTATACCCTGAACATCTTATCCACTGTAGCTATCATCTTATCTCGCATATAAGCACGCGTGAGATTTATCCTCTTAACAATCCGTAATTACGGACTTGGTCGTGTAACTATAACTCGGTTAACTCCCTAAGTCCCGGTACCGTGTCTTATGCTTATCATCGTCACGGCGGATGCAGATTACTCCAGCATCCCTGGGATACCGAGATCATCTAGACTTTGATCCTCCTGATCGTTGTCGACGATTTAAAATCGACTTCGCTCTAGATACCTCAGCTTCTCATGGCTCAGCAATTAGTCGGAGCAATCGATCCTAATGAGATCGATCAGAGATCCATACAGCATCCAAAGCATATAATAGTAATAATATCCGCTGAATAATACGTGTATCCAAATTTCTTGTCTTAATTTATTAAGATTTTGGAAACAAAATTTTTTCGAATCTCACATTCAAACTCCCTGGTAGCAGTTCATTTCTGGGTGGGACTACAGAATATGAAACAAACAGTACCAGAAGAGGCTGAGCCACTAGGAGATGAGGGATGTACAGCGTGACGGTCTAATTGAGGCCTTCTTGATTGCATTTACACCGGCATGGCACACGGCCTCCCGTATACGAGTATCCCAGCATCCAACACTGGTCCAGTATATCTTATACAGCTATAAGGATCTTCAAGAGGCAAGTTTACTCGCTATTATATAAACGCGCTCTTCTCGTTCATACAGCCGTCTGATAAGACCTTGGAATTACTAAGGATAATTTGTCCACCTGCTTCGTCCTCGTATGTGCAACACATAATCTCATCCTTGATCCTTGATGCAAGTCTGACTATCTCTGAATCTTTCCCTTTTTCGTTGTTCGCCTCTTTTCTGTATGCTTCTCTCTCATTCTCCTGGTATTTTTTTTTTCCCACATGCTCCTCTCATATTGGTAGGACGTAGTGGCTTGAGTATATGTATACCATATGTGTAACCATACGTGTCCTCCAGGAGGCGCGCACTGCGATGACAAGATGTCTGATAAGAAATTGTATTAATCACTTGCTAAACGAGCTTCCTTCTTCGGGACACCTTCGCATTAAGGCCCAGCTTGAAAAATGGCCTCTCTGCTGCCCAACCTGAAACCAAAGCGATTTCCATTAGCTTGTGGTTTATAAGAGGATGCTGCGTGAGATCTTGGTGTACAGATCAATTTTTTTTAATTTTTTTTTTTTTTCATTTTATGACCAACTGGCAATTTCCTATATTGGGGTACTGCGTTGAATATTGTTTTGGGGAATTTTGTCAGGGATTATTTATGGGGTAAGTGTGGTATGGGGAGAGGAGAGATAAAGTGTGAAAACTCTGATTGGTTTTTTTTTCTCTGAATTGTTTGAGTCTCTTGGACCGAATGGTTGGGTCCAACTTTTGGGGTCTTATTATGATCGTTATATCTTAATTTATTTTCTTATTTAAAAAATTGGATGGACTTTGCTATGGGAACTGGGAATTAATGATATAATTTTGCGAGGCGTCGCGGCCATTTGCATTCGGGCTCTGTTATTCGAAGATATAATGAACGCCCACTGCTACATTCAGATATTCAGGAATGACTCCTCTTTCCACTTTCAAGTCAACTGACTATGTCTTGGGGCCTTATGGTCCCGGGTGGTTTAGGATCAGACCCAAGGGCCTTATCTATATACGAAACTCACGTATATGATTTTTGAAATTGGAAGACATTTTTTTGCTCAAGGAATTTCCTTTTAATTTTATACCAAGAATGGGACTTAGGTCCCTCTGTCGTAAAGGCAAAGTGTTTTTAACACATGCCGACGCGTTGCTGTGATGTGGTCGCAATATTCTCTGCGGTTTGCACCCCCTGTGGGAAAATCCCAAGAAACTCTCTAAGTACGTGCTAAAGGTTTCAAGGTATCAAAAGTCAAGATAATTAAGCAACCGAAAGGTATAAAAATGAAACATTAGTCTTTTAATTTGAAATTTTATCACGACTCCCATAAAAGTTCAAAAGTCACAGATTCTTATTAAAATCTTCGTTCCGTAGCGATTAGACTAGTAGAAAAAAAATTTCTTACAAAAAACACCATAAACCAGTTGAAAGGTCAAGTAGACTAGAAGATCCCGTATCCATCTTGTATATAGAGCTTCGTTATAAATCAACCATTTGGTCCTTTGTTCGACGGCTGCTGCTGACCAGGGGCGAAAAAGGGTAAGGTAGATTATGGTACGTAAGCTTAGAATATTACTTGGCCTGTGGTTTACGCCCCTTGTGGGAAAAACATTAAGCCCCGTACACATCTCTCACCACCGCCCACGACCTTGTTTACCATGCACCGCGAATGTTGCTGTCATTAGTAAGATCCCGAAGTCGGCTGCAATTGCTTCAGTAATTTGCGCTTGGTTCTCGAAGCCGCCGCCGAGTGGCGTTGTGGCGTCGCACTACGTTACGTGATAACGTGACTTAATGGCGACGCCGACACCGACAGAGCATCTTTCACGTCTTGCCGCAACACGCAGAGGTCAAAAATAATGGATTCGCTAGATGAGAAACCAGGTGTGAACTATCAGTTATTACACAACATCATACGTCATTTACAAACAACTATTCCGACAGGTGTCAACTACTGTGAGAAGAGAATTCAAGTTTTAGGTTAGGACATAAAATTACATTCAATCATAAGGTATTTATACTGCTTTCTATGTGAAGGTTCAAAAGTAATGGCCCTTGCGTGATGATAATTCGGGCCCTATCTCTGGCCCATTAATCAGAAACCATTCGTACAATGCAGCTTGGATCAGGAAGCACAGCTAATTCGTGCATTGTCTGACTGCGGCTTCTTGAAATTAAGCGTCATTGTTTAAAAGAGAATCCATCCTGATTGTCGATGAGTAATGTGATAATGTGCAATGGCGTACCTTCTAGATATCTTCAGTATACGTCGGCGATATGAAGAACGAGATGAATTAAAGGTTCTTCAGGGTGGCTGTGAGGGTTGGATATTAACTGTGGATGATCAAGAAGACAGAAGAAGTAAGATGACGGAGATGAATATATATATATATATATATATATATATATATATAAAAAGAGAAGGTAATATACTTTTTTCTTTGTCCTACCCTATACACTCTTTCTTTCTCTCTCTCTCTTTCTCTCTTAAGGCGTATCTCTTCGCTTGGATCTCTAATGAGGATCATCAATAATGCAAACGGATGTTACAAGGAGAAAACGAAATTTACGAAGCATCGGGTGGACAGCACATCGGTGGCTCAGCGGGTACCGGTAAATGGTGTTAATTAGTAAATTTGATTTAAGCGTAAATGAAGCCGCTCAATAGGCGTATACCAGTTCGGCATGATGTACGGCCACCAGACAGTATTCAATGTTTAGTCCTGGACATATAGGACCCACGAGCTACAGTGGCACGAAGTTTTCTTGCAAATCTTTCATACCAGGTATTATAAATTGATATAAAATTACTAGAACGAGTATCATTGATCTTATCTAATTTTAATCTGAATAATTTTTGTATGAAAAGGTAAAAAATTTGGAGATTAGAACGAGTTACTTTCTACAAATTACCACGTGCACGTACAGGCATCTTGGCTTTATTTAACAGCCATCTCATGGGACGGGGTTGAATTTCGATAATGACGCAGTGGCTACCGAAGGATGCACTTCCCTTAAAGGTAAAGCTGGGTATAGGGCCGTTAATCGGAGGGCATTATCTCAATCACGTAAAACGGCAAAATTGCATTTACCTTTTTAAATGAATATTTGGCGGGGACGTTGGGCCGCCAGGCTCCCGCCCGCTAAGTTAATTTACCATGGAATGCTGGGTACCGCCCTGTTCAACCCCCATGCCGAACAAGTATTGTCCACATTGGCCCCTTACACGCGACTCCCATAACAACCACCAAATACTAATACAAATCTCATACCAACGTAAAAATAACAACAATCATTCCAAGATCAATCCTACAAAATAATTCCATAACAATCATTATTATTGATTACTTGGAATTTTATTAATATTAAAATCAATATCAATTCGTTCGATCATACCAAACGCATGAATATCATAAAAAATCATATTAATCCTACATCCACTCGTTCAAATTTCAGAAACCAACGTCAGGCGTCAGTTTATCGAAGATTACCAGCGTGTAACTAGGCCTTCAGCAAGACGGCTAACAGATTCTCGGGCTCGGCAGGCTCGTGGGTTCGTATCTCAGTATCTGATAATTGGAGTGGTAATTACGCGATGATTAACAGAGATGGCTCCCGCGCACCATGCCTCCTACGGGCTTCGATCCACTCTGGATCCACGATCCTTTACCATCTACTTCTGCCACAGGAGATCCAAGATCCTAGATAGCCATGTCTGAGAATATGTACAGTATATTTATATACTTGTGTATATACATATATATACACTGCATATACACAATACTCGTCCATAGTTACTAAAACGCCCTTTTCACATTCTCTTACAGATTACATAAACCGACTGTACCTTGATACTATATTCATCAACGGATTCACTCTCATCCATGGTCGCCAGTGTCTTGCATAGTAATTATCAAGGATCACATTGCAGTGAGTAAGCTTATCATTTTTCTATACCACGTGTACCTTAACACGTACCTATAATAATTGTTCTCAATGTTCATTCACAGGAGCTGAGTTATTATGAAGAGAACGTAAGACACTGTATCCTGTTAAAGATTGAGGAACGAGTATTGGTGTAACTGTAAAGCAATGCAGATAACATATGTAAACACGCCCGGAGGTGATACATCCTGTAACCGTATGGTTAGGTGAATGTAAAGGAAATGCAAGTATACATATGCAAGTGAAATAACGGTCCAATCGGCACCGGTCATTACAACGCTCATAAATCGGTTGCTATCTAGTAATTAACTCTCTATTAATTATGACTGGTAGAACCAATTTGAATTTGAATTGGTTGCAAGAGGAAAACTCGCATGTCTGTATGTACTAGATAGAAATGACACATTTTTACTTGGAAAAAAGTTTACTTAGATATTCAATATTTTTCAGATTCTTCAAACTTGACAGGTGTATGAAGAACTTGGGAAACTGGTGCAGCTTGCACATGCACATTAGTGATATGGGTATGTATATATAGAGAACAGCACGTGCAATGTATGTATGTGTGTATATATATACAAGAAGCAGCCCCTTCCTAGTCGCCGAGCGTGGTCCAGGCTTGACTGGTCGACTAACCCCTAAACGTCCAGTTAATTAGTGTTTTATTTTTCCACTTTTTCACTCGTTCTCAAAGCTCACTCTTTCTTTCTCTCTTTCTTATGCAGAGAAAAGAGGCACGTACAGGTAGGCCGTCTCAAGCAGTCAGGAAGATGGAGGCATGAGATGTTGAGGAACCTGAGCCACCTAATAACGCGGGCTAACCGTAATGAGGAGTAAACTAATTATTGGATGCTAGTTGGGCAGGACGATATTTCAAAGGCTCGCTGACAGCCAGTAGGAGCAACAAGGAATCCTGGTCCGATGCTAGGAGTCACGAAGTTGGGTACCCAAGGAGCGGAGAAGATTTTAACCGCGGGGAACGATCTTCAGCATCCCTACTGGAAATCGTGACTGTATTAGGCGCGGTAAACTGTCTAGTGGGGGTATATGCTGGATGAAACATCCTGTACTCCCACTATGGAGAACTGACTGACAATGAAGATTGCCTTGAGGGAACAAATTGGTCTTTGCCACGGAGTCTGGGTCCATTCGTGAGATTTGTCGGAACAATACTAATAATGAAGTTACAAATGGTATTATATATATATATATATATATATATATATATATATATATAAGATGACTCTACTAGGTAGAATACTTAGGAGATTTTATGTTGCGTCATTATATCTATAGATACGTCTGATTTTGAACTTACTGTATATGTTCATGCGTCGTTGGATAATCGGTACCTGATTCTCGTGCCAGCGTAGATAAACCTTATGGATATCGTTTGGATGGGGCCGGTTTAGATAAAATATCATGGAGAACGAAGCCAATAGGTCCGTCTAATAGGAATAAACAATGTTATGAATTTAAACGGCCCAGCTTGGCGCCGCCATAACCCTATATTATCAAATTACGGTCTTAAGGCCCCGCGAGCTGGCATACTGCGACGCGCATGCGTCGTAAAGTTTTATCTTAACGGTAGGGGAACCCCCCCGAAGATTCCATTTGATATTTTTATTCTCTTTACGATTTTATGTACTACGGATAATCGTACTAGTTAGTATACAACTGATAAGCGGACGAGTATTAATTTTATGCACACGTATATACATATATGACATTAAAACTTGTGCATTTTTTATAAGTTAGGTTGGGTTGTGCCTGAGCGAAATTTCTCATTTCTATGACGATCGTTCGTTAATAACGGTTCGTCTTAATTAAATTAGGATTCCATCCAGGCCCCTTTTTTCACCAGGGCGTGTCTGTCTTCCCGGGATCAGAGAGAACTGATGGGGCCCAAGCCTGGAATCTCATAAAACGGCAATCTTGGAAACGCCATGTATCCTAGAGACTGAAGAAGGAGAAAGAATGAAAATATTTTTTAAAAAATATATCCATCCTATTACGTATGCGATATGTAAATAATTAATCTGTTTGTATGGGATCGTTTTCTTACTGATTTGTGACGTCCACGCCCTTATGCCACATCTACTAACTAGCTGATCTATGTCCAAAGAGAGGCCCCCTCCTAGAAACGGGTATAATATTCACATCCTTTATAACTGTAACGATCGGCATCAGGCCCCGTCCAGTTATCGTGGTACCTGGCCCAATTTTACGATCAGGCCCCAAACACCAAGAGCTTTCTTAATTTTCAGTGAAAATATCCAAGCTTTCCATGGCGTCCTCATGTCGTATTCATAAAGCGACCATCGTGAGTCTCAACTTGTTATTAATATTCAGGAACGTCGAATAAAAGGGGGATCCTCGGTAAAACTTCATTCTCTAACTTCTTACCTGAATTCAAGTCTCCCCCTATACCATACCGATCGTTAACCAAGTTAATTACGGTGAGATATGACTGATTGAAATTTCAAAATGATCCTCGTATTTCAACAGCTATACGGCTGGTATACGTACACTCTGTTTCTCATTTTCAAAAAATATTTATTACAAGGCTCTCCAACTTTTTCTTTTTATTTCCTCACATTTTTCTCACCCAATCAAGTCGCTCTGTAAGTTCCAATCGCCTTACATTATTCCGTACAACTTTTCCAAATGTCCTCCATCTGAAAAGTAACGAACTTGAACAATGTACTAACCTGACAAGTAGTCGTAGGCGTAAGTCGATTGAATCATTGACTATACGTGATACGCATATGTAGCAAATATATATATATATATGCAACATATAGTTATTTATAGAAAAAGTACATAAAGCAATAAATAAAAATATAGTAGGACAAGGGTATAGTCGTCCAAGCGTCTAAAGTACAAATGTCGAAGTTAACGAAATTTTACAGTTGGGCCTGGTTGGCATATGCAATAAGGCAGTGAAACATTCCGAAATTCACAGGAGAACATAAATGCTTCAACGTTTAGATCATAAATATTCCATGTTATGTGAATTTCGTCTGGTTCCAGAGGATTCAAAAATTTCATCCCTACCGATCCGGACACGCGACGTTAAACTACAGTAACCCGTAGAGTTTTTTTTTTTATACCAAGCAATTAAGTCTTGTTAATAATTTGATCGATGAATATCGAAAACCGTATTGATGCTTTATGGTAACAGGTGGTATACGGAAAGATCAGAAAGACCACCCTGTGCACCCACTATAGTAATTCCTCCTGATCACTCGTTTTCGAGGGTAAAATAAGTCCTAGCGGATGGGACGGTCGGACGCTCTTTGGCCATTTTACGTCCAATAATCACCCCTAATTTAATAACCCCAAGGGTTCTATCCTGTCACTGTGTCGTTACCGGGCGGAAGTCGGTATAAGAATAATATGAAGAAGAAATAACATCCGCAAACCGACAGTAAAATTATTATATATATGTACAGATATATATATATATATATTTTTTGAACAACTGGGCAGCCACATGAGTCCAATAAATAGTCAGCCATAAAATCCATAATGGCTTATATGTCTCTTAATTCTACAGTACTAAAGATGCTACAGGTTCGTTCACAATTGCTTAGCCTTCTGTGAAATAAAATAATTCTTGTACAATCATAGAATACATGAGAAATTTGCTCCAGATATGAAATCCAATTGCAAATAGGAATGCCAGCGTTTTGAATTGGCCAGCGAGAAATATTTTATTGGCCAATAACGATCCAATAACCGATCAATACAGGATGCGTAATAGGTTCCATCTATGGTACAATCTGTGAATTATATGTTTTGTTCTTTTTACTTGACCCTCGATCGGTGCAATCTTTGCTGTGTCTTAGATTGTTCGGATTTTATAAGACTGGCTTTTCTGAAGAGGAGCAAAGAATTGACTGCAGGCTGGCCAACTGTCTGACAATAACGTGAGATTTGTTATTTATGTCTTTGGTGAGGCGACACGGCGTGTGGGTGTCGAAGCCCGGTGCGCACCACAGGAGCCCGCAGCGTGCCCCAACGAAACGACGTCAAGAAACGGCTTGGATTCGTACAAAAGAAGACAGAAATGAGCAGTAAAATGAAATAAAAAAAAATTATATAGTCCTATTTTCCATCGAGTTAAAACACCAGACAAGATTTCAATGTTGACTGTAAAGGATAAGAAAATGTGACAGTAAGACTTTTCGTACGTCAAAGTGTCTCGGAACAATTTGAATCTCCCGGCGAAAACAAGGCGGTTCATTATTAACGATTAACGATAATTTGTTAGAGAGAAAAAAAACGAAAAGAATAGTTTATTCCCGTAATAATAAATGCCTCATTTTTGTTATATATGTAAAAGTCAACTGTTCCTACATCAACCAGTTAATCTTATGCTCAGAGTCGTATCCGTAACGCAAAGTATCTTTGTCTTTTATCGTGAAACATAACCTCACAAAGTTATAGCGCTATTCAAACTCAACCAGCCGTTTCTCATTCGCGCGTTACTTTGCGCAGCTCTCGCTTTATTCGGCAGTTTCGCCCGGCGGGGAGCACAAATTGGTGCCTGGCCGAATCTTTACGGACCAATCGCAGCTGTTCTTTTCCAATTGGCGACTGTAAGTTCGCTGTGGAAACGCTAGGTGTGTATGTGTATATTTTAGAAAATAATAATTTTCTTACAGTAACAGGACATCCATTTTGTTGTTTGTGCAGTGACAGATAATTTTATATTGTACCAAAGTGTATTGAAGTTGGTACATGCTGCTTTCCAGCCACTGACTTCCAACTTCACAATGGAGGTTAGACGTAATGCGTACACGCGCAGTATAATACCGCCATTATCTCAGTGTCCGTTGGGATGGCAGGATTGTTTTAAATACTCAGCAGGAGTCACAGGTTCCCTGTGGTGGCGCGGTCTTCATCCAGATTATTTATTGATAACCGTAATTGTCCGATGAGTGGGACCAAGATTGCTTCATGGTTTCATCTTAAACGAGCGTGGACCAATCATTGGATAAACGAGAGAAATCATGGTTAGGTTAGGTTATGACAACGTCATGGAATGCATGACTGCTAGGAAAGTAAGTGAGAATAATAAGTATTTGTAGAAAAATAAAATGTTAGCAGGTAAGACGGTAGCGGGATACAAGAATCCTGAGAAGCAGTGAGAGTGGTCCAGAGATCAAGAGGATTCTGGGAGTAAATGACAGAGCCCGTCAGCCGCCCCAACCCTCCGATTATTATTTTGATTAATTTCTCCCGTCATTCGGTAGCCAAGATGGCCTCAGGTAGATTCTTGGAATCCTACTCTTCTGCTATTGGCACTAGTATTTATCCAGAAGCCCTTGGAGAAGTTTTTAGGCAGATATTCAAGATCTGGTCCAGCAACAGCCTCGGGCTCATTTGGACATAATACGAGGTAAAATCTTTTTAATCATTTTATCTAGTTTAATCTTGTATTTTTATTGAACTGCTTAACATTTTTTACAAGGATCACAGATGGGCGCGCGTACCCATCTGTCTGGAGTACAAGATTCACAGCATTTGTACAAGCTGAAAGTATATAAGAGGCTCTAATGTGGTTGGACCAAGTTCCTGAAGAAATTGCAAGCAGCCATCATCCTGAATCTCCAGTGGAAGGATAATTCGGTCTAATTCCGTGGTCCAGGATGATTTCAGCTATCTCCGGTAATTGGCCAGGCCCGCCTTGCGCCACGAACCGAACCCAGTAATAGGATGGAATTAAGAGGAGACGTGCCCTTCGCTAATCTATTAATTCTTTAGACTAGACTGCATTGGGCGATGATTTTTAATCCCGAATTAGAAGGTAGGATAATTTAGGAAAAATGTCAAAAAAAAAATCAAAAAAAAAATTGAATGATAGTCCCCATATAAGGATTTTTATAGGAATTTCAAATCGTTTCAGAAACATTCCAAAAAGTTTAGTCCCTTAACTGTTACCCCCATTGTCAGGATCTTCTCTTTTATACTGTCATATATATTTGTACTAAACGTCACCTTAAACCAGTGCACTTATATTTGGGCCTAAAAGAATGCGTTTCTAATTTACTTTTCGTATTAAGATCCGTTACTCGTTACAAATGTCATTAGATAGACCAGTAAAACGCTAGAGGCTCTTTATCGTTTGATTTATTTAGGCGTGTCCGTGCACCCAGAAACCGAGAGTACATTCCACACGTGTCATATTATCTTTGACTGCCACTCAAAGCTAAATTGTTTTAAGATACCCACGCGATGGCAATTAGGTGGCCTGATACAAGTAGTCTAGTACCGTTAACTCGAGTATGATTAATTAAAAAAACTTAAAAAAAATACACCAGTAAATTTGCACTATAAATATCCTAAGGCCTATCATTAGTAACTTATTACAGTGTAAAAGAGAAATTTTAATACTTGGTCAAATTTCCATTAGACATCTTAAAACTACCCTTAAGCATCTAATCATCCAGAGGTATCCTGTCCAGGTACATCAGTTGGATGGAAAGTGATCCTTAGTAAGTCTATAGTGTATTGGTTAGTTCCAGAAAGCTTTAGGTGAGTCATTAGGAATGCGATGGGGTCCAGTATTAGGGACAAGTCCTTATCAGAAAGCCAGAGTGAACATTTGTCCTGTGTCGTCTTATCATTGCTACTTATACCACTCGGGCCGCATTGCAATAAGTAAACGCATCCATCTTCTAGGTCTTCTCTGAGGGGTCCTAAGGATGGGTTGAGGTGAGCGAATGATTTTAGAATGATTAGATTTTATATACCTCTCTGAAAACCATATCTTCACATTCTCTTTGCTTGGCTTTATCTTCCTCCTGAAGAACCTTGCACCAGCTGTGAGTACCCGTGGTATCCTGATTAGGACTAGTCCGTCGTAAAGATTCGAGGTTGGTACATTATAACCGCATGCGTTTCCGTACGCGTTTTAACCTTTAACGTTTACTGGATATTTCAGACTGGAGACTTTAAAGGCCCAAAGGGTCTTTCCTGAGACTGTAGACTAATCAGGCGTTTAGGCGCCGTGACATAAATTTCTTCAGAGGCCCTACTCACCTTGGAGACTCAAGCCCTGGTCTTCATCTTCCTGAGGATCACACAGTTGGTACAGCGAAAATCTGTGACGCCTCCTTGAGGATGCTGTTAAATAATTTTTTTTTAAGTGCAAACTATTTTTAATTTGTCTATTGTTCTATGCAAACAAGCATATTGATTGGTAGAGCAGGTGTACTGAGAATTAATTTTTTAAATTATTCATCATTTTAACTGATTTTAAATAACGCCAAAGATCAAGATTATCTTTGGCGCTCTAGTATCAAGAGTAACTCTCTGTTCACTCATCTTCAGGGAGTGAATCTAGCGCTGGTGCTCATTACCGTGATTGGCAGATTCAATTAACGGGCATCTTGGGCCGGGCTTCACGGCGGGGTCGGGCCGGCTTAACCCCGGCTAAATATTATTAATAATAATCAGCTCATTACCGGCTCCATTAATTATCCAACCAGTCAAGGAGTGAACCAGATTCAAGCGGCACCATGATTCCCGTGGAATCACGGTGGTCCAACGTAACCGTACGTTCACCGCGCCGCGGAATAGGATTATGAGTAATTTGTTGTGTGTAATTGGCTCGAGGAACTTGTTAAAACGAATCCATCAATATCTTGTCTCAGCCATAGAACCTAACATCAAGTAAACCGGGTCGTTATTCTAATTAAGCACGTGTCGCCTAGAAGGCCAATCCCATACAGCACATAACCAATTGAAATACCTGGTAATATTTTTTTCTTATTTCTCCAGCACGCAATAAAATTCCCTAAAAAAATAATCCCTATACATTCCCAACCAAATATATTCATAATGGTGCACTCGCCATCTCCTAGATGATTATCATTATTGTTATATCAGACTGACATATAAAGACTCAACGATTCGTTCCAACAGGTGGATTTTACGGATCCAATGCGTCAGGTTCATAAACCGCCCGTTGAGGGTTCATTGAGGTAGTATAAGAACCCCGTGTATTAGCAACCCCTGCCTCTACCTCCCTTCCAGGTACCCCTCAAACTTGTATAGATCGAGAAGTGGATGTAATATTAATCCATTTAACAAACTCATTACCGATGAGATATTTCGAGCGTTTACCGTGCGCAGCGCAGGTCCGCGCACCGTGCCGCGCGAACGCTTCTCCTGGGGCCTTGGGTATTAGCGGTTGGCACCCCTGGGGTTTGATTTACGGGCGCGCACTAACGAGCCCCGGCACCGTGGTATCAGCGAAGAGGAGCATCGCCGACCTGAGCAAAGCAAGACCAAAGTATGGCTGCACTTGGGTAGCTAACCCTGACCATACCATATGCACCGTGTAGTACGTCTGGTGTGGTGGTGATGCTTGGGGCCCAGAGGCTGATTGGGCCGTATTTGGTTATAATTAAGGCCCCGGCGGCAGCCATTAGCGACCGCGCGCTGGACAACATTGTTCTACAAACTAAAAGAGCCGCGGCGCGTAAATCAAATTGAGTAAAGAGCCTGTCTTGCTATTTAGACATGGCGGGTAGGAGCTTTTACTTTTTATTTATAATTTTGATCTTTGAATATGATTCTTGAATAGAGATAATGTTTATAGAAGAATGAATATATATATATACATATATATCCTTGTAGAATTTATCTTTCATTTTGTCCGTATGTAATCTAGAAGATGAGTTTAGATTGTCCTCTTGGGAAATTACGTCTCGGTACGGTGCGTCGTAGGAATTGTCGCACGTGCGAGAATTCTTGACCTAATGTCGCCCGTTGTATGTAAACCACAGGTGAAAGTCTCTGTGCTTAATAATGATTTCCTAATTCGGTATGGGTTAAGTATTTGTTGGGGTCTGATGGTTTTAACGGCCGTAATGTATGTGTTGGCTGAAGTTAATTTTATCGCGGACTTTTCAATGAGAATTTAATATGAGACAAGTTTCACGCTCACTTTGTATTACGGTACTATGGGATCGTATAACGGGTGTCACTTATCTAGGGATTTTATTTGAACGAGAGACTGAATATGGCAACAATGTTCTGGGGTTTATGTATAATTGGCACTATGGGGGCACCATGGGGGCAACGTCGTACTGTTTGGTTCTGACTTTAGCCTCTTCCTATACCTCTTATGGCTGACTACCTCACGACATGGGATGAAGAGATTTACAATGTTCCTGGCCGTAAAATAATCAATAAAATCTGCGCAAAGTAAAGAAACGGACGTGCGGTTGTGATTTAGTGCGGAGCGCCGCGCCCGGGTCCTTCGTATCGACGCCATTTTTTATTATAAAAAGCTTAAGCTCCGATTACGACATTAACTTTTTTTTACATGCATCTGATACTTGTTGATTATACGAAGCAGTCGTGTCGAACATTTCATATTTTGTCAGAATTTATATATATGCACTGTGTGTACGACTGCTATTTTTATTTGTGGTACAATAAAGTGACTGAGTTTTAATAAACTTTTGTTTCTCGGTTGGGTATACTTTGACGGAATATTTCGTGTAAACAGATCCTAAGGTTTTGGGCCTGTTGGGAAAGAGTAGGTCGCCCTAAGGCCTGCAGTAGGAGCCAACTGGTGACGAATTTACGAGCATCTTACGAGCTGCCTTCTCCGAGCATGAGAAACGATAAAGTAAGTCTGCGATACTCAAAACAATCGCAAGAAACTAGTATCGATCCCAGTGGGAGTCGGATCGGCCTTCGAAATTGATTTACACCTGATTATGAAAGAATCCGCACGTTCGACCCTGCTGACAAGAAGTCCTGTTGCTCTTTCAAGAAAAAATAATAGGGCGGTAGTCGCCATGTTGGATAAATATGGCCATAAGAATTTTTTACGTGGCGTCAATTCGCTTTTTAAATGAATGAAGCAATACGTACAGTGTGATTGGGGCGTTAGCTGTGTATGGCTATACATATATATACTGTTTTGTGTACAGTGTAGGTTCAAAGGAGGGGAAGTCCTGCTTGTTTTATTAAAGGGATGGTAAAGATCCGTGGCGCTGATTGGCCGTCTTATTATGCGGCAATTAAACAACATGGCGCACAACTGGATTAGTTCCTGCTGTTCCCATGGCGCTAGTTGTTGGAACGCTTGGAAACTCCATGGAAAGTTACTACAGGTAGTAGATATATAAATATATACGTAGAGGGATTAGATGTGACATGAAAATTTGGTAATTTTAAATCTTTAATTTCCTACGGCAATGAAGTCTACATTGAAACTATTTGTGTTTCTATAAAAACACCAGAGGCACCATGGCGGTTAGTTCTTTAGCGTGCAGTAGGGAAACTTACCCTTTATGGGTTTAGTTGGCGAGGAGTTAGCGTGCCTGACTTGCAATTTCATTCGATCCATTCAGCCATTAATTCGACCTACTTCCAAGAAAAGTCCTGGCGCAAGGACGACGCACCGGCGTCAAAGGACAATAAGAAAACGGGTCCTGGATTTTTTTACCTTTCGATATGTCTAACGCTTTCTACGAAAAGCTTAATAACTATGTACACCGATCGATTGGACAATAACGACTCAATCAAGAAGCTGGATACAGAAAAGAAGTTTGATTTGAGGATCCCTTCAGGACCTTCGTGGAATTCATCCCTTTTTTGATTTTCGATTGATACATCAACACTGAATCCTTTAAGAATACACGTTAATCTCCCTAAAGAATTTTTCACTAGGCTCGTATACGTTGTTAGTGACGAATATTTTTTTTTATGAAAAATTACAGTATGGCAAAGAAGATGATTAAATGAATAGACAATGTTAAATTATTTAATACTCGCATACTGTCAATGTAAAAACTTTGAACAAATAATCGCGCCTGTCGAACGGCAACCCGCTATACGCGGTTGCAACGTAACATTATTTATCTTATATAATTTTAATGGCGCTGACAATGAGTTTGACAAATAATTATTTTTAAATTTCTTAAATTAACAACTCGTTACGGCTCTAACTTGATCACTGACTCGTTCTCGGAACAGCAGATTGATTCTAAGACAAAGTCAATTAGTCTTGGTGGTTTCTTTCCGAGTGAGCGGTTATTTAGATATTCTGCGGGCCATTACTGAATTTCCTCTTCTTATGAAGTTAAAGCGAACCCGTTCGTGGAAATCAGAGCACAAAATCATGTGGTACCTGATACTTTCATTTGGGCGTATCCAAAACCCGCGACTCTACAACCAATTGTGAGAGACAGAATATTCCGGGAAGAAAACTCAATCGGGTTTGTGGTAATTAAAAAAAATTTTCTGGACCAACAAACTCGAATCAGCCAACCCCATTGTGTTACTACTTGATGAGATCAAATCCTGCAGTATTTTTTTTAATTTCCCAGGAAAACAAGGTGCACTTTCAAGACGTGAGATTATTTACGCTTGGTGTTGTCGCTGAACGTTGGATTGCTGAAAGTACTTGTCGCTTGTTTGTACAGGGGATTGTCACCCTGTAAATAAAGTAAAATTTAAAAAATTACAAATTTATAATTAATTTCATTCGAACTCACCCGATCCCATTTAGCCAACGCTCGTTCATTTTCAAACTTGGCATATTCACGCTTGTCGTGAATGTACGTGCAAATTTTCCAAATTAACAAAATCAAAAAACCAAGGATCACGGTGCTTGCAATCACGCCAACTGCTATACCTGTGAAACGTAAAAATATATTTTTCAAAATTCATTCCTTGACGTTTCAACAATTAGAGTATCTTTACCTAGAATGTCCACGGGAGTAGGACAGTCCTTAGCTTTTTGAGCTGCAATTTTGAAAATCTGTTGATCACCGCGCAATGGTCCTATTTCTTCGTATTTAAATACAAAAGTGCATCCTGCGTCACCAGGTACTCTACAAATATGTGCACCAGACTTCTGATCCATTATCGGATCCTCTTCCACCTTATCAACCTACAAATCAAGGAATTTATGATTAAATAAAAAAAAAAATATTTTACGTCAAAAATCAAAAATACAAACAATTTCTATTTCGTGCTGGCATAAATTGCATTGTCCATCCTTCGCCATGGGACCGCTTTTATATGCTCTGCATTCAACGCAATTCTTAAGTTCATCACACTTTTGTCCTGGACATGTCTACGGAGAAATAATAATAAGATTTTTGAATTTTTCAAATAATAAAAAGGATTCAATCACTTACAGGACACTCCTCGCAGTATCGTCCTGAATAACGTATATTATCTTTTTCATTGCAATAACAATTTCCACATTCACAATTCCCACGTCCACTGCAAATTTTGCCATTGATACCAGGCGGAATGCATGTACTGTTGGTAGCCCTGCAATCGCAAGCTTCACCAGCCCAACCAGCATAACAATTGCAGACACCACATTCACATGTTCCTTTGCCACCACAGACCTACGAATGTATAATTTAGTATTATATATAAAATAGATAACAATTTTTATTTATTTAAAATATATTATTTTTTATTTTATTAATCTATTATATTAATACTCACCAAACCTCCGCTTCGCTTGCAAGAGAAATTGTCGCATTCACAATATTTTCCATAAAATATCTTATTGGGGTCAATTTGACGCGCGCATTGACAAAGTCCACAGATGCAAGTCCCACGACCGCTACATATTTCGGTATCATTTTTAGCTGAACAATCTTCCACGGCCGATGTAGCAGATCCGTCACCTTCTTGACCTCCGCACTCGCACAATTTCCCATAGTAGCCAGGATTGCAGAAACACGTGCCGCAACTAAGAGTTCCGTTGCCATGACATTCTTTTGCATTAACCTTGTACTCCTGGAAAGAGTTGCGTGTCAATAATGTATTTTGAAGATTATTAATGACGAACAATTGGAATATTCCTTTTTTCATTTACCGTGTGATTTTCTCTATTACATGGACAGTCGCAGATCAATTCTAAATCAATTATCAGACTATCGTTTAGACCTCTTGGTTTAATTTCAATAGTTTGTTTCCAGTCTTTTGGATCCATTGGACATCTTGATGCCTGGATTTGTGAAGAATCATTGATTGATTATTGTACAATTGGTTTTTTAATTTTTTAAATAATTGCATTACCTTTAATCTCACTTCGAACTCTATCACATGTCCAACACGAATTCCGTCACATTCTGATCTCTCTTGTAAATCTCCAGTTGCGTTTAGACAACGAGAAAAATATTTCACGTTCACCATTTCAGGTGCGTTATCTGTCATAGTGACGGAATTGACGAGTTTCTAAAAAACGTTAAGAATTCATAGGTACTTGTCTTTTTACAGTAGCTTGGTAACTCAAATGTAATTTCATTCTTTTTTACATATCATACCTGATATTCGTCACTGACTAAATCCACTACGTTTCGTGTAGTGCTATCTAAGAGACCAATCGATGATCCACTGATACTTTCTTTCAAATCCTGATAAATCTCATACTGACGAGATGTCACTGCAAAAATGATGTGAACATTGTGCTCGAGGGCTTTTCGATTTACCTGAAAAATTGGCATTATGGTATTTAAAAAGTCATCACGCAATCATCATTGTTATCTTACTTGAGAAATAGATGGATAATCCTGAAGAAGGGAATACGTGTAAAATCCATTGGTATCCAAATGACAAAGACTGTCATTTGGTTCGATAATTCCTGCAAGCTTAAAAAAAAGATGTTTCCCTTATCAGTGAGGTCGTATTGATAAAAGGACTAGAATTTTAACGCAGTCACCTGTCGCCCTATTTACCTTTCCATCACCAGCTACGTGATAACTAGCGTCCGTTGAAAATACGAGTAAGCGACGAGCTTTTTGTCGCCAGCCAATTTCATTGGTACATACAATAGCTTGAATCATAGCGTCCAAGCCACCTTCCGGCGAATCCAAATTACCAGAAATCGGTGCGCTCTCAACGTTTTGCTAATAAAATGGAATAAAATATAAATATTTAATACCAAAAAAAAACGAAAGTTCATACAATACCTAATGTACCTTAAAAAGATCAATATTTTCCGTCAAGCGCATTTGATTTTTGAATCCGTATGGAGGTGCGCAGAGTTTTCCACTGACACGTAACCAACATGGTGATGCAAGCCTGTATGATTAAGATTAAATAGTAAGATAAAAACTATTGATTCATAATCCACAGATATTTTTTAATCTAGCGTTTTACCTCTCTGGAGAAGTGTCGGTCATAGGCAAAGTGACTTTATCGACAAAGCTGCCAAATCCCAGTCGGAAATTTGAGGTTAACTTTTTCATAGCTTCAGCTAATTGAAAGCCAAGTTTCGACAGCTCGTCTCTATATAGCTCCATGGATGCTGAGAGATCCATAAGATAGTACAGATCCACAGGATAATCTTCTGCTTGACTGTACTTGACAGTAATCTTCGTTTCCTCTCCTATAATGCGTAACAAGAAATGTATCGAATTTCATCGCAGATTAAATTGACCCTGATGACAATAAAATAAATGAGCCACCTATTCTCAGTCGTAGATTCACCCTCTGTGGTTGTATTTGAACGGGATCTTGACCGTTGATCGAAGACAACGGATTGTTCTGCCTAATATTAACCATGTTTTCATCTCTTATCACATAATTTTTTGAACACCATAGATTTTTCTCTCGGGCAAATCGTTGGCGCGAAGCACAACGTATAATGGCTGAACTTTCCTTCTGTATACAAAAAAGAACGAGAATGAACGATTATTGATACGAATTAGCAGAATTACTTTTTTTTTGACACGTCTTTCGTAAAATCTCCTACCATCTCCGAGCACCAAACGCATTGAGGCGTCTGAATGCAACTACGACAATCCTGCTGAACAGCACAGCGACTCTCCTGATCTTTCTGCTGTGCCGAAATCAGCAAAAATCCTTGCACCAACAACACGACAATGAACCACGACATTTTGAACGAGAATGTCTTTCTTTAAGACTGACTAAACTCAGAGAATCCGTTTGCAGTCATGAGCCAGCAGGATACTGTGGCATCCCGCGGAAGTGAACAAAGATAAGATGACAATTTATCAGCAAAACTATGCAAGACACTAGTCCAAGGAACATATACAGAGTCTATCTTCGATTGCATAGAAACTCCATTAAGTAAAAACAATTACATTAATTCAAAATACAAGTATACCTTATAAAAATATGTATGAAAACGCCTGAATGCAGGCAACCCGCACAACGCTGAAAAGTTTATCCTAGAAGCTGGTGTCATCTATGAATGTTCACTGTAACTGTAACAGAGTACGCTGTGTAGTTTCAAGCAAGAAATCATAGATGGCGCTGAGAACGCCGTCCTACTGGAGAATTCTATCGAGCGAATGAGCAACCAGCTGTGTCGACACAGAGCACGCCAATCCTGTCTGTCTTTTCGTCAAGAAGTTTCATGCAAGAAGGTTAGTGTGATACGTTTTTCTCATGAGTTTAATTAATTTCAAGTGAATTTCGTAATGCCGACCACGTGATGAGTTACGCGAATGTTTGCGAATTGCATAATAGCCGTTGTTAATCGTCATAGAAGACACATGGACAATATAAAGACGAGTTTCACGCCGATTCTAATATATAATAATGGTGGAATGTGTGCCTTGCGCGGTCTCGACCTCTTCTTCCTAGTCATTGATCGCTCTCTCACTTTCTGTAGTTTCAATCTTTCTAACAACCCGATAAGTTCACGTAACGCAGGACATTTAGTCAGCACGTGACGACTTAAATAGAAGCTTCGTATATTTTGCGTACCCTGTCGCTGGACACCGGCCAAAATTTAGTAGTTATTTTGTCAAAAATGTGTCTGGCTTCGCGAGGAAAACTGTCTTTCTGTGAATAGAAAGTCGTAATATATATATATTTTCAGTTACGTTAATCATTCGGCCAGTAGACTTTGCTTCTTTTAAATCATTTGATACGCCGAAGGTCTCAACGCCATTTTTTTTAATTCCTACCTTTCTCCTCCGTCCCATGGCGTTCGTATTAATAGAAGCCAACAAAGAATTGGAATATTTCTGTACCCCACGTGGCGATCAGCTACGCATTTTTTTTCTCGAAACGTTACTTAAAAAATATTTTATTCTTGGTATAAGCAATCACGTCTTTCTTCGTACATACAAAAAGGTGCCAAAGCCACAGATACCAGTTTTCTCATTGCATAACCTAGCATTTCGATTTTTTGATTTTTGATAATTTCGGACTTGAGACGTCGTACTTTGGGTGTGGAACGTATATTGATACTGCCATACTCAAATAATGTCCTATTACATAACGTTACTGATAACATAACCTGGTCAAATGATTATCGTATGGAAGTTACGAATTTCGAAATGCACACACCTGAGACAATCAATGGCGCCAAGTCTTTGACCGGTACAAAGATTTGGCACGGATCTCGAGCGTCACGAGATTCGCAAATATTGTTGATGACCTGAAAGAAAATACATGCCGTTTACTCCCACGTATTATTATTATCTTTATCTTTTTATACTTCATCTCCCAGCCCGTTTCTCTTTCGTCAATATAAAAATCACCAAGTCTAACGTTCACATCCCATTGTCATCGTCGCTTACGTATATTGTTTTTTTTTCTTTAATTTCATCACAATAATAGTCCGAATACCCAACTCAGATACACGAGCTGTTATTGCCAGTAAAAACTTCTCTCACAAGATACCAAGTTCACAACGCAAAGATAAGGAAATTCTGGGGCAGTGTATGAATTAAAAATTTTCCTATCACTTCCTACTGCGTCGATTCGCGCATAAATTATCTATAATTATTGACACAAAACATAACCATTTGTTAGACTTTTACGTCAAACTTCTGCGTCACATAAAACTCTTCACTGATTCTGTAACAAATATTATCTTCTTTCCGATTACTTTTCCTTCCCTCAAATCTTGCTCTAATAATTGTATGTCCATCTGATGACATTTTGATTCAATCTTCACGATATACATGTATTCTCCGATAAAGTATCCTACGGACTAGGGCGATTCTCATCAAAGAACAACAAGTCTATCACCAATGCATTGTCGTAGGACCGCGTGGAATATTGAAAATAAAAAAAAATAATCTAAACTGATATCAATGAATTTTTTTTAATTCCTAAAAAAAACATCAATGACGCATTTAAGTCATTGTGTACAGTGCAAATGGTATTGGACTGTAAGTTTGCGTATTTTCTAATCTTATCTCTTCAAATTTGGCGGCTATGGTATATTCTAGAAATTGGCTCTAGCACTCGAAGAATCAGTCTCGGGTTCAGTGTACGTTAAACCTTGGAACTGGGCGGTGGCATTGTAAATTCAAATAGTCGACCTTCTAATTCTTACGTGTAAATTCCCTATTACCACAATTTCATACACTCTTGGAATGAATAAAGATCAATTGCTGATCGGAATCAATAATATAATTGAATACAAGAAAAATCAGTCAAAATATTTCCAAGATATTTTTCTCAAAAATTAAAAGTAAGTCGCACCAATTAATTAAACCGTAACAACGTTCGTTACACCAAGAATATTCAGTTTTGCACTCATTCCTAAGGATTTTAAATAGAAATTACAATTATATGCAATAATAAATTGCATATATAAAATATCACGAATAACAGTCTGATAAGTTTTATTGAAGCTGGTATCTAATTGAAGAATTTCATACGTCGTATATTCCCTTGCAACTTTGTACACAATTAATTGACATATCAAAGCGTCGGTGTAAACAATAAAATTGGTTAGACTAATTGGCTATTAAATTAACGTTGCTTTTTAATTTTTTTTTTTATCAAAACCAATTCTCTATTATACATGGCAACAGACAATTATCTACGAGATGTAAGTTCAACCAGTTCCCCCCCAACTCTTCACTGCAATCTATTGGCAAACTGCCACAAAGTAGTACTGAATTAGCATCGGTAGGTTCTCCACGCGAATCAGTCGGAGTTTGTTCGTTTAGCGTGTTATAACGCAATTCGCATTTGCCGTTATCAGACGAGTCAGACGCAACGAAATTCGACTTACCGCGATTACAAGTGACGGTGAGAAAATTGTTGGATATCGATAAAACAGAGTGGATCGATTGAATGTATTATTTTGTCTAAAAATAATAGTTAGTAATTAAAATTGAAAGATAAAAAAAATTGTTCATATAATTTTCACGACTAACAACACTCGTGCTAAGTGAGGTGAATCAAATGATTACTGTCGATCGACCGTCAACTGGGTCGAAATCTGTTACACAATGTCGTTATGAAACAAAATCGAGAACCTGGTGATAAAAATAGTCTTTGTCCTTTTTCAGGGTGCGAGACGGCGAGAATAGTTACGGTGCCGAGATGCATCTAACGCGGACTGCACTTTACGCCTTGAGGATTACACTAACTCAGGTAAAACATTAATTGGATTATCACTGTAAAGAGAAATTGATTGGTGGTGAATTTATATGAAAAATTGTTTTCCTTCTTTTAAACAGAGTAACAGTTCACCTGTGTATCGCAAGAGTGGAGTGGATCGTGGTACAGCAAGATCAGCTCTTCTGCTCGCCACTCTTGGTGTCTCCCTCAGCATGTTTTCCCTGAAGCAAATGTTGGCGTCCTCGTCCCATCAGAGTCGTCGCCGACGATTCCAATAGACAGTAGAGGCGTTCAGGGAGGAAGATACTGTTAAAGGTGATGCTGGGCCGAGAGTGCCGTGCGATGATTTGATAGAGATTCGATTGTCTGAAGTATTGAGTGAAGAATTTATATTGAAATAGACCCGGGGAAATTTCTTAAAGGAAAGGAACGAGAAAATAGTTTTCCTTTTTTTGTAATTTATCTACGTAACGAGAAGTTCTACGTTTAGGCATAGAGATCGTGTCGTTTTCTCTTTTTCTTGCTATTTTCATTGTTTTGTATTATTCGTATTGTCTCTTTTGACGTTGGATTTACGAAAACGATCGATCTTTGCTTTCCGAGGAATTTTCGTTATGTGGACTTTTTCTACGGACACGTCCTTTCATCGCCATTGTTAATATTCCGTCGCTGCCGTGACGTGTCGCTCGTACAGCTTCTTCTTGTAGTTGAATAGAAACTATGCACAAGATTTGTAACACTGCGAACTTCAGCTACATCGAATTCAGCACATGGTTCAGGTTGTTCGATTAGCTGTTGTGCTAGATTGAACGAATTTTCATAATAAAACCCAGAAATGAGAATCGATTAGACTGATTTAATCTAGTACACGTTTGTTGACTGAGAAGTATTTTTATTATACAAATTGCTTCTTGGACTCTCTAAGAGAAAACGAATATTCTAATGGCACGATGTTATAAATAATTGAAAGATAAAGAAAAGGAGAATAATAAGGCACGATGCGATGCGAGTCGTGCCTCAGGTCAATGCAATAGAGATGAGAACGTCAAACTTTCGACGTCCATTTAGAAAAATTTAAATATTGTCATAAAGAATTCGTTCGTAAGTTTTACTGAACCTTGGAGGTTAAAATTGGCAGCGAGAAAAGAAAATGTTCAAAGGCGCCAAGAATCATGTAAAGAAAAGAAAAAGGATGTGTCGATTGAAAATTCTCATTATCGATGCCATCGAGTGATGAATGATGAGACTTTTCGAATAATTCTTTTAAGATAAAGAATATTGACGATTATACATATAAATGCGCCATATTATACTTTACATTGATTATACGTTTTGTCTTAGCATGTAAGTCTCGAATCATACAGTCACACTTATAAAATCTTAAAAGCTGATCTTATTATTTACCTTTTCCAACGAAAAAGACTTTTTCAGCATCCAAAACAAGAACCGTAATAATTTATGTTTTCAATGATAACGTTAAAATTTAGTTAACATTGTAGACCGATACATTTCAAATATTTCCCACTTTCAATTGGCAGAAGACACAGCAATAGAATTTCAATTATCACAATGCACGCGCACATTTATTTTTCCATTGCAATCATCCTGTATCTAAAAAGAAGGTATAATTAACAAAAAAAAAGTAGTGATTTTTCAACATTTTTGGTACTTAACATATACATTTATTTATAACTATGATACAGTCTCGCACACATGATTCCTTATCGTATCTCTGAGCTCTCGCATTCTCGTCATCATGTCTTTCGCTTCGTTCTCGATTATATTTTTCTAGTCAATTACGGCGGGCCGCTCGATTCACAGATTATCATACAGCATCTATAAAATATTATTTGACATACGAAAAAAAAGCCGTGATAAATTCACATAAATAAAAACAGTACGAGGCAAATGGAATTGTTCGTTATTAGCAGCCGTAAGAAAAGTGATATTGTATGCTTCAAGAAAAGTTATTCAAACACGACCCACCAGCCTCCCGAAAGAATATGATGAAAATGGCGGAGGAATCTGGAAGATGGTAAAGAAGGAAAAATCGAACGCGCAGGATAACGAAGGTAAGAGACAAAGGAAGGTGTGGGGAAATTAAAAAAAGAAAACATGGCTGAATTTGACGGAAAAGCGTCTCCTCGACAACGAAGTAATAGTGCCTGGTTATCACAGTATGGCGTTTACTCTATTGTTAAACAGGATCGAAGAACAAAACTTACAATAATATGACAAACATTAGTATTCTCGTTCCTTCTTCTTCTTCTTTCGTCTACGACTATTTTTTTATCTTCGTTCTATGATTGCCCTTCAGAAACTTGCACTGCTACGACACCGTATTTTGCTTTACTTTTCTCATCCGTTCAACATAACCTGCTTTCCTCTTAGAACGTCTTGATACCTCGTGGAAACTCTTGACAACTACTTTACACATAATTCTAATGGCAGTCTGCACGGAGATTACTGTCAATGAAATTGACAGAGTCAATTCCATAGGTTACTTTCTTCGCGTTGTCAAATTAATCGATGCTGGATGACGATTGGCATTTATATACACAGATACATATATAAAAGGAAAAACCGGAAGCAGAAAGTTGAGTGTCTGAACGAAGAAATTCAAAAACTATATTTCATTACTTTTATTAATCTGAGGAATTCAAGCTGCCCGACAATTTTTCATTTTTGGTATTTCCAAACTGACACGAGGATCTCGTCGACGATCTAGACTTAACCTATTCGGCAAATGGACTAAAGTATATAATGAAACTAGAATAAACGCAACCCCGATTAACGAAGTGCTTACCCGAGAGTCGAAAATTAAAAAAAAATAATTTTAAAATCTCGAGGTTTTCGATCGTGACGATAAACCAATAAAAATCCCCGTGTAAGTTTAGGACAGTTATCTAAAAAAAAATTGGTCTCTAAAATCTAAAAAGAGACTGACCGGTTTTTTCCCTCTTCTCCACGGCTTCGAGTTCATTGGTACAACTACGCTTGAAGATTTCTTCGATCTTCTCTTATTATAAATCGTTTCAAAAATTCAACCCGTCTCGCGCGCCACGCATTAATATACATATATATGATAGACGTTTGCAGATTCGATCAATCATCAAAAACGTGCTTGCCCACTTCTTGATCAATTTGTGCGAGTCGATTAATTGGACGAAGGATGAAAATCCCACGTAAAGGTTTCAACGCGGAATAAAAAAGTGTTGCGTAACAAAAAAAAAATGAAAGGTAGGCTCAGAGCCCGCCATTATAAAAACACAACCAACATTGAGCGTAAGGAAAAGGGTCGTCCATCCCCTAGGGAAAGTGCTGCCAACTGCGAAAAAAAAAACAACCAGAAAAAAGTTGGAATCGCGGGATTTTCATTTGGCGCGAATAAAGCAAACTCTTTAAATAACCGCGAATCTCTGATTAATCAGACTTGTAAGCGAAACGTCAGAGACAGAAGTCAGAAGTAGCAATATAGTACAAGTAATACAAACGTAATATCGTAATAATTCAGTAATGTATATGTAATAGGATTTCATTTCTTCGATAAAAACTATGGACTTAAAAATTGTAGTTCGGTAGCAAAATATTACATTTCTTCGTGTTATTTTTTTATCATTTTTCTCTCTCTCTCTCTCTCTCTCTCTCATACTTTCTCTCGTTCTCTCAGCATTATCATTATCATTATCCTCGTTCATTACGTATCATCGTCTTTAATCGACAATAATCAGCTAAAAGTAATCGTAAGACTATGTTCCGTCGGTAAGTGTTCGACCGATCGCCGATCCAACCTCTTACAATAATTTACTTAGGTCGACAATAAAAAACCAAGGTTAATCGTACCTTGGAGAATCGCAAGTCATCGACCAACCACAATGACTGATGACGGGTTGGAAAGGCGTTCGAGTCGTTGGTAGATTTAAAGAAGAAAAGTAGCCATAAATGGAAAAGAAAAAGAAAAGAATCAAGCGGTACCAAAGGCTCGGGTGCAATGGAATAAAGAAAAATCAAGCGTGAAGATTTCGTGGCGATTACAAAAATTCGCCAGTGATTACTTTTCTCTTTTTTTTCTCCTTTTCATTCAACTATTTCTCTATTTTTCGCATGTCAATCCTCGGGCAATACACGCGACCTTATTGCGTTTACAATCACGTGATATAATTCTGACACTCGAGTTATCTCTCGTTCCGTATCATACGCGTGCGCTCGCATCATACATACGCGCAAACGAAGAAAAACAACCTGACGGATCACGAGAAATAAAGAAAGAAACTGATAAATGAAGAATCTCACGTAACAGACATCATTAGAGAAACGATCTATTCGCATATAATACATATGATAATTTGACAGATGGAACATTGACGAAAATAGTATAAAACAGTGCGTAGAATTAATCTCAACGAAATGAATGATTAAAAGATTATCTCGCGATTATATGCACTCGTGTACAACGAATTTTGAAAAATAATATATATATATATATAGAATTCACTTTTTCTCTCTCTCTCTCACACATTTTTATAATAAAATAGAATTCTCTAACAGGCTCTATATAATTTAAAAAGACAAAAGTATATACCGTCAAACAAAGGTAACGTCAATGGCAAAAGTTTCGCCCGACGAAAATTTTGGCCAAAATATATATATTCTGTTTTTCTTTTTTTTTTTTTTGGAAGCGAATACAGCAGGATACTCGTTCGACTCTCACCTATCGTTCATTCAATTTCTTATTTTCCTTTCGCCCTCCCTTATCGTCAACCCTTATCTTCTATATACGATTAAAACTCCATTACACCTCAAAAGTCTACCAAAATTGTTTTTTCCTCTTGATCATCAATTCATCATTTTTCTCTTCATGCCCTAACTTCCACGGTCCCAAACGAATGAGTTTTCCCTTATTACTTATCATACTGGTATGTTTTTGCTGAAATATGTTTGATATCAGAAATGCACTCGTCTTTTTAATCACTAAATTTTATCCCCTCTCATCCAGACGAATCCAGAAAAAAATGTCACTCGCACTCGCATTCGCCATAAATACATTCTATTTTAATTTGCCGAGTGTCACTTTCCCGCTGGCCAATAAGCACGTCGAATACTCATCTTGTGTTCGTCGTTTTCCCACCCCGATTCGCCCGACGGACCTTAACCCCAAAATTTTAACATCTCAAAAGATTTCTCGCGACGAGCAACGAGAGCCTCGTTTCAAAAGCACCATGAATCACCCCACCCCACCCGCCAAAAAAATCAACTAAGAGAACAAAACTAAGAACGATACCAGAACAAGAACAAAAAGGCAAATTACAAACAACTTGCGATTTTCACAAACGCACTAAAACATTATAGATCGCGAGGTGTCGTTTCTTCGTTATTCATAAAATTGCACTGATTCGAAAATGATTCGTTGAACGAAAGGGTCAGAGTCAAAAAGGGAAGCGAAGAAAAGTAAACGACTTAAAAACAAAAGAGACAATATACACAGAATCTATGCATACATGCATATACGCGTATACGTACGTACGTTTATCCCTTATTTTGTTCTCTCGCGCACACTTCTCACGCACATTTACGCACTACTCCCTCCCTCTCACTCTCTCCGATCACCATATATATCGTCATTCCCACTCTCATATCTTCACGTCATTCAAAACTCAATTTTTACACACTAGAATCTCTCTTTCTCTTAGCCTCTGACGTACTAGATTATCGTATCCCATTATAAACACAAAGCATCGCAACGCCTCGTACACTCGACAATATTTCATTTTTCCTTACGCCGATATTAGTAAATATAGATATTTCTGCTCGCTCACAGATTGCGCGCCATTACAATATCCTTATCCTTATCCTTTAGTAAGAAGTAATGCTTTTATCCTTAATAAGAATAGCGGTTAGTTAAGATAAGACACCATAATACGTAGCGATATTTTTCGTCGTCTCCTTAGAGGAGGACCCGAACTTCATTTAGCCGTTATTTCTTTCTCTGCTTTTATTCATTAAACGCGATAAATTATATATATGGATATTATATATATATATAATTTCTCTATTGTCTTGGATATATATATATATATATATATATTATATCCATGACAAGAATGACAAGGACACTCTCGTGTTTCTCTTTTTCCCATTTCTTTTCTCTCTTGCTACTCTTAATCCACTCTTCGTCTCTTTTACCGTTGGAGCAAACGAACGTCCAGTCATCCATTTGACGAGGCAAGACTCTAAAACACATACACACACACACGCACACACACATGCGTGAATCCTGACTATCTCGACACAGTTTCTATAATGTAATTATGTGTAGTGCGAAAAAATTCGTATAATTTCTGACACATGGATACATTGATATTTTTTTATCATTTCATTTTCATCGCGATTGACAACTCTGTTGACGACGTCGACAATACATTGTCACGCATAAAAAAAAAACCCATTGAATTTTTTTTCTTTTTCGTATGTACATCAAGCGACGAAGTGATAAGTGTGAATATTAAAAGACAAAAGTGTAGTGCCACCATATCATCAAGTGACGTCATTCAACCGCAAAAACATAACAGGAAATAGATTGTAAAAAAAAACAATGTCTTGCGATCCAGGAAGAGATCAATATCCGGAGGACTATTTCGAACGTGTCCACAGTTTCAGCCGAAATGCACGAGAGCCTATTGTTGTCTGTTTGTATAATATTTATAATATTAAAGGAGGACGCGAACTTTCGCGCGCTAATTCTCTTTGACAATCTGGTATATAAATAACGTTTATGTATCTGGTGAAGACAAAGCGGATGCGGGTTTTCCTTACATATCAGAAAAATATGTAAAACGTTGACTCTCGATTACTTCCATCGTCGGCACTGTACATATGCAACACGTTATAGTAATATAATTCGTTTCAATCTACATATGTATACTCGTCCTATGTTTCAATTCACCCTGGTTCGTCTATATTAATTATGGTACGTGTGTCGTGTGTGTCGTATATACATATATACTTCTCGTAACTACAGTATGTATACCGTAGATAGGTGCCGCACGCGTTCAATTTAAAATTCGCGCGCAAATAGCGTGTGGAATATGTGTCGTCAGTGTTTTTAGTGTCATGAATGTTTTTTTTTTTCTTCCATTCATAATGTTTAGTGCGCATAATAAAGAGTGCGCGAGTCAGTTACGAGCCTTTTTTTCTTTGAATGTCTCTCTTCCCTTCCCTCCCTTTTTTCCCCTTAAAACGATCACGCTTATAACTCCACATCTTTATATCGGTGGATTCGGTCGAGCCCTAAACAGGAAGTCACTCCGATCCGACACGGAACTCGACTTCCGCTTACACTTAGCAAATAACATGCGTCTCTTCTCTGTTCTTCCACTCGCATGCGCGCTTTATCGTCGACCGGATGAAAATGAATGCTTTTATTTTCAGTAATAGCGAGGTATCCAGACGTAAAGATACGTGACGGCGCGCCTGGCGCCATCGTGCGGATATTTTCTAGCCACCTTGCATTTTTTTTCCCCCTTAAGTCATCCTATAGAACTCTGTACGTACCGGACAAAAAATGGAGGTTACGATCGAAGCCTCGCTGCGATTTTCTCACGAGTTTCAACTCTAGGAAACGGTTGTCTATTTGCGTGCTCAGCCGCGCACTTGGAAATGTCGATTACTCGCCTTATGACATCGATGAGCATGGAAGCCGTGGCGAACCCATCTGCGTGAGAACCCTGTCAAGCCACTGTAAAGGCCCGTTTAAATGCAGCTCGATCCAACATGGCGTCGACGTAACGGTCTGCCGCCGATATTCCGCGCCCCAACCTTTCACGAAGCTCATTCTAATGGTGCACATTCGTGTTAGTTGATAAACAGCTTCGAAACCCTGTGATACGGACTGGGAGAGAAGAGCAGCGAACTCCTGGTTATTGAAGATCTTCAGATTGCAACCTGCCAACAGAGGATCATAGTGGATCCTGATAGGAAGGTATGGAATTCTTGAAGACTGTCTAAGTCTAATCCAAACCGAAGGGTGAGTTCTTTTTTTTTTAATTCAAATAATCACCAAATCATCCTTCGGCTTTGGGCAGTTGGTAAATCAATTTTGACATATAGTTTGAGTACTAAAGTCGTTACTCACCAGGTGGTATTTTACAAACGGTGGCCGGATGCCATCCATAACGCTGATTGCAATTTGGACTCTGGACGAAAATACTGGAGTCCGAGAGACATTCCGCGAAAACTTCCCCACCGATATAATAGAGTCTTACGCCTTTGCCAATGTGTCGTCTGGTCTGCTCTACTACAGTATTACGATTCACGTTTGATAATAGACCCAAACAGAAACGTTCCGAATTGCTAGGATCCGTGAAACCATCCACGGTTATACTTGGTTGAGATGCGTGGAAGGTCTCGCCGACTCTCGTGTTCAGCTCGTAATAGCTTATGGAGCACCTGATTAAGAAATAAGACACGTTTGTACAGAAAATTCACAAAATTTAATTACGTCAACTACGCTTATATTATACAGGATCCCTCCCCACTCCCTAGCATGAATCGTCACTACGGACTCACCAGAATGCCGGCTCGCAGTACATAACAGGCTGCGCATCAACAGGACTAGGCGATAGGCGCGATAGGGACATATTATCGTTGTGATCCATATTGTCACCGTCTTCACTTATGTATCCAGGAGGTGGAGTATCAGCCGGAGGATCCATGGATCCTGGAGGAGGATGCGGCGAGCCCTGAACACTGCCAAGGCTGCCAACACTAGCAGGACTCGTAGCTTGCATGCTCTGTGAATCGAAGAAAAGATAAAAATTATTTGTCAATAAAAAAAAATGAAATAAAAACATGGCTGCACCACCAAAACCAAACGCTAACCTGCATTCCTTGGTACGGATTATTTGGTTGTTGCTGCTGAGGGGATTGCGGAATCCCCTGTTGATTATGATGCTGATGATTCAAGGTGGCGTGGAAGCTAGTGTTCTCGGGTACGCTTACGCTCAATTCCTCCAGGGAAGTATTGTAAAGAACAGACTCGTCACCTGATAGACTATGCCGTGGTACAAGGATGGCCGGCAAAACTAAATGGAAAATAAAAAAAAAACA
Organism: Syrista parreyssii; assembly: GCA_030142615.1. Classification (NCBI taxonomy): domain Eukaryota; kingdom Metazoa; phylum Arthropoda; class Insecta; order Hymenoptera; family Cephidae; genus Syrista; species Syrista parreyssii. The sequence continues at coordinate 482,977 of JARQTG010000168.1, forward strand.
TGAAATCAGTCCCATCGCCATACAAACAAAGAAGGTCCAACGACAACTTGTCAACTCATTCACAATAAAACTGAATACTCAACCTGGCGTTTGTATTCGCTGATAATGATAGGGGTTCACGCAAACCTCGTCCCTCTTCTGGGTGAAGGCGTATTCGCAATGCTCGATAGCCCTGAGCTCGTGGTGCGACTGCAAATCCGGCCAGCGCCACAAACGACAATAGATCACGTGCGGTAGACCCTTGCCCCGCACTCCCTGCACCCCAGTATCGCCAACACCTCCTGGGCTAGGCCTGAAACGGGATATTAAGTTAGCGCAAAACAGCTACGTCAGATTCATCGAATCGTCATTTATTCGGGTCGTTTCGCATTTCCGCTCTACAATGTCCAGCGACAGCTTTCCGCCATCGGTACAATTCTTATTTGTCCTACATAAACATTATATACAAGTACAAGAAAATGACAGACTCCATTCTCAAGGAGACAATTGAATGATAAGGGTTCAATTGAATTTCGCAGAATGCTAACTCACTGCTTTACAGTTACATGACTAATCGTATTCCCATTGGGTATAATATTCTGCCATGAGAGTTGGAGAACCGTAAATTAAATTTACCCGTGTCTTACGTAAACGAAGATTCTTTTTTTCTTCTAATCGGCAGATAGATGGCGCTCAGGCTGTCAGCCAGTGGATTGTGAATGGTCTGTATATTTCTTATGTAAACGAGCGGTAGCTCTCAATGATCCAGAAGTGGAAGTGATCGGTAAGCCGTATAGTTATACTATCCCATGACGTGCAACTGTACCCGATCACTTTATGAAGCCGGTTCTGGTAACGAGATCGATTTTACGGAGCTCGCTACGAATTATTTTCCAAAATCAATTATATTTGCATAATCCTAACGATACTTTGACAGCAATTTTTCTCAATCACTAAAGTATACGAATGCGACTCGCGGAACGATTTGCTTATTGTAATCGAAGCGAGTAGTTGCGTCATTGAAATTATTCGCGTCATATACAAGACATTACCTAAGGAAACAAGAATGCAACAGGGTAAACCGAAAAGAGGACAGATTGGATCGAACTGACGATCGATATTAATCGGTGACATGGATCATCGTGTACGATCATCTCGATTAACCATTGTTGTAACCAGAAGGCAATGTCAGAAGTATATAAATATTGATTTTGATAAATTTACCTGTAAAATTAGAACAATGGGGTACAATATTCTAAATTTTGATCTCATTGGAACTGAGAAAGCAACGGTAAATATAAGAGTCAGTCAGGACTTTTTTATTGTAATTCAGATCAATGCCACCCGTGATTAATTCGCGATCAACCTTTGATTATTGATAAATCCTTATCAGTAATACGAGGAATATTATTACTCATTATGCTATTTCACATAGGTACAAATCGAAGTATGGATGCTGTGAAGACATTGAAGATCCTTGTTAAGAAATTTTGCACGAGGACCAACAGCTGATCATATCTTCCATCGCTTCTTATTTTTCTTCTCTTCATCTCTTATTCATCTGTTCTTTCCCTCAATCGCTTTTTTTCTTTTCCGTTCACCTTATCCTGTCCTATCGCCCTCACTATTTTTCCCTGCCCTCCACATCCCATTCCCACGACACGTTCCTTTCCTTCCCTCCTGCTTTCTGATTTCAAACCCTCCGCCAACTAAAAGTGATTAATTTGTCAAAACATATAACGCAAGTCACCCTCTCCGCTATACATGTCAGTCCAATACAGTTACAGAGCTGAAGATCTACAAAAGAGGGTTGAATACCATCGCCATTTTCCCTATGACGTAGGGGATTCGATAAAATAGTGTACACCGGGTATTTCCGGGTATCGGCAAGTAAGTAATAATAGCTTAACCTAGGCAGAAGAAAAATAATAAAGGGAGTATAACCCACCAAGCCGGTCTATCGATATGTTCATTTATCCATAAACTCTTCGTATCTGCATATATAAATATATCGCACCTATTGCAGTTGGTAGGGCTGTGCGTGTCCGTGTCCAATGGCGTCGACCAAGAGAAACAAATAGCGCGGGGATAGCCGGGCAGACAGGATGTAAACAAATAGTACAAAAGTAAACCCTGGATGTCGGCAAGACGCTATTTTTACAACCAGCAAGCAGTGCGCGGGTACGCGCGGGGGACGCGTGCGTTTCCTCTAGAAAGTTTAAAAGACTCGAGCAGAGTCCGTAGCGAGCATATAAAATCCGACTTACGTAGTACCGTAATTCGCGTGTGCTAAAGGAGTCTTGCGTTGTCCTGTGGTCTCCAGCGTAACACATTTTCCTGACTCAGTATTACATTTTCGTCAATCATTCCGTACGAATTGACTTTCCGCACATCCCACCCCACACCGCCACCGTCAGTCTCCAAAGGTTATACGAAAGTTTAAACAAACGCTTTGTTACTTTGCGCAGAATATAAACCGCATTCGTACAATTCACATGAGCGCGCGTCTCCGATCGTCTGCGCGTATACATTTTGGTATTTCGATCGTTACGTTTTCGTGCTTCTACTATTTCGTTTAACTGGATCGAATGAATACGCAGGCAGCAGAGACGTAGAAGTTACGAAGGTGAATTGCGTGTGTAAGAAGTCTTGACCTTGAATTGAAAAATCCAGTGCGTAGTTGCATTATCTTGAATTACGTTGGCGACAGTGCATCCTCGTAATTCGTCGAGTTTCGTATACACATCCTTGTCCGGTTAATGGCGTATCTTGTGGCAAGCAGCAGTATACGCTTATACGTGCAATATAAACACGACGAAATAGACCTTGCATCGAATTAGGCAGATGATGCTGAGGGATCGTGTCTTGGCGTTATAAAGTCACAATTTGAGTCTAGTTGCTGACGCGCTGACTCAGGAACGTGTAAACGTGTTTGCCGTGAAATTCTTCCATATATAAATAAGAAGCGGTTTAATCGGATAGAATGTCAATAAGCAAACGTCACGAAATCCGAACGCCGTCACGTGGAATTAGCTAGAGAGAGAATGAATTTTATTAAAACAGAATTTCAAGCATGAATGATCATTTTTTGTTGGTTTTACGAACGCTTACTACAGAGAACAACGGAATACGAGTACCTTGGTATACGAAGTGTCAAAGTAGAATTACCGGTACCCGCTTTGTCACTTTGTCTTCCATCTGACCGGAGCAAATACAAAGATGGCAGATGTACAGCATGATAAACGCCGTTGATAAGATAAGAAACTTGAAGTACTAAGTAGATACGTTATCAATAGCACTACACTTGAAAGATTATGTCCTTTTCAAGGGTCGCCAAAGTTGACGGTGTTATTAGTGCATATTCTAAAAAAAAAAAAAAAATAATTGTAAATATACCTATATTATATTATTAACTAGCAAAGAGTCCTGCGCACAAAATGGAGGTGCGCCTACTATACGTATAGTCAATTAAATAATCAATAAAAGAATCTTTTGCGGGACGCGTTTTACGCAGATACAAAAACCACATAGGCTACCTACGTGAACGTAATTCGAACAACGTGCGAGTAAAATCATCACCGATATTACACAACTTCATAACTTTGAAAAAAATGGCATAATCAAATGAATCCAGATGTTGCATAACGATAACAACCATATGAAAACTGTTAAACCTATTGCGTCATCCTATCTCTATATATTCCGGATCAAAAAATCATTCAAAATCAGGAGGAATCCCCGGACCAGAATCCACCTGGCGGTTAAAACGATGCACTATTAATAAATAGTTCTTCCAAGGTGTGCACGGTGCAGCAATCGATTTTCGTCTAGGATATATCCAAGTCATGTTCGTTGCAGCATATCAGGCAGCGTGAGCGAAGTGCCTGGTGATATAATCTTCATGTGTATATATAAGTGCATATAAGTACATATGCACGTGACCAGAACGGAAGGAGAAAAAGGTCCCACGTAGAGAGAGACTTAAAAAATATTCATATGTACACGAAATAGAGACATCGGATTCAGTATGGCATGAAGGTTGGTGCGGGTGGAAGGAACGATATAGAAAAAAGTAGGGGCTTCCCCCGTTGTTGTAACGTTAGCTGTCTTCTTCGCACTACTGTGACAAACACCGGCACTGACATTGGGGTAGGTCGGGCGTCACCATGGCAAACGTTCGACTATTAAAAATACAGTAAACCAGAGGCGAATCCTGTGCGAGTTGGTCGGCGAAGGCGAATTAACGAGCCAAGAAGCCGCCTACTCTAACGTCAACGAATCGATCGATGGACAATGGCCGATGCTTGAGAGGAACATCATGTATTACATATGTGCATATATATGTATGAACTCATCCTGTGTAAAAGGAAACGGCCATTTTCGATGTAACACCGTTTATTTTAAAAAAGTCGAATAGAAACGAGGAATAGCAGTTGTTGGATTTTGCATAGGATTGCATTGAGCAATGATACGTATATAGATGTAATTAATGTTATACAACCTATCTAAATGGAAATGACTATGATCGAATAAGGCTTATAAATAGATGTATAACGTTATGGTGCATATGCTTGTTTTCATTTGTTTTTGGGAGACTGAAAATACAATGTTTAAAAATAAAAACACCTGGGTATATAATGGATAGTATATACGCGTGTAGGCGTATAGTGACATTCATTTATGAGTTATAGTATCCTTGAGATCGTGAAATATTGAATGCATTGACTGGTATCACGTGTGAGTAATTGTGACGCGTGGTGAAGCAAATCAATAATGACATCAATTGATACGAATCATAGTGGAATAATAAATTGATATAAGCAAGCCGAAAGACGTGCTATTTGCACGGTGAGGGAGAAAATAAAGATTTTGTAAGTTCACTTAAGCATAGAACACACAGAGATAAAAATAGTGGTAGACATGAAGTTCGTAGAATTTAACGTTGTCGAGTAGTCAAACGAATCTCGTTTATTTCTATATTTATGTTTCGCATACGCAAGATAGAAGACAATCCGTGTACGGATCGTGAAAGTAAGCCAACGCATAAAACGCACATGTGCGAATACGCATATATAATACTGTACCGTCTCGTCACGATTCTGGAGGGACAAGCGCACAATAAGAATTGCCTTGAACGACTGGAAGACTATCCTCGTATGCAATCTACACATATGTGTACCGGTAACTCATCTCTGTGTACACTGAGTACACATTGGCTGTGTACATAATCACTTGTATTACTAAGCACATGCATCGTTTTGCACTGGCATACCACAGGATTCTTAAGAAACGTAGAGTATTTTCAGAAGATGAAACTGGTAACAATTTTAAGTCCTTTATGAGAGAAGATGGTAAGATGAAAATTTAGATATTGTATGATGGAGCAGATTCACTGATTTATGTGGCTAGTTAGATACTAACAAAGTATAGAGCATTTTAAGATGCCATGCTGCTACGAATAATTGAGAGTTACTATATTTTTTGCAATTTATGAATACTTTTATCAATATAGATTTACTAAGATACTGGTAAACAGATTTTCATGTATCATAAACTTCGTACTCTGCAGTACTGTTTTATTATTTTCTTGAGGTGATATATTATCTGTTTTTCGGAGTCAACTAGGTGAGAATTTGTAATGCGTACAACTTGTGGCAAGATCAACAGTGGCTGAATAAAGAAGTTTTAATCACAAAATATTGGATGATCTCAGGGCAAGGAGGAAAGATCAAGTAGATATTTGAAAGTGTAGGATGAGATAAAAGATGAGTTCTGGTCGCTGTGAAAAAGTGCGAATTGAGTAGAGACGATATTGGAATATAATATGTAAATATAGTTACACATACTGCAATGGAGAAGTGTATATAGAAAACACGCGTACCTTGGTATAGTGATGCACTTAGTATTGCAGTTCTGCGTTGTGATGGCTTTCTCGAGTTCGTCGAGGCCCGCAGATTTCTTGAGCTTCTTCACGAGGCTCTTAACGGCCTTCTCGCTCCATTTGTCCTCGCCCTCGGCCTTCTTCCAGCCCAGCAGCCGCTTCACGATTGGCGGGTTAAAGCTGGGCAGCATCGAAGTCATCATTTGCGCTCGGAAAAACGCTTGCGACCCGCATCGGGCCGTCCGAATTTATCGCGCACTGAAACGCGCCCCGACGTCTTCTCACTAATTGTGAGCTTTTCCTTAAGGCCACCCTGGTGACTGATATCTCGAGTTCTCGCGCGTCAGATCGACGCGAATCCTTCACACGGGCGGCGAAAACTTTGTCACAGCCGCCATTTCGTTCCTCAGAACAGAATCGTGTCTTCCCGTGAATATTCGGTAATCTTCGATATCGCTCGTGCATGGCTTAGCAGTGAGCCGTCGTGGTTTTTTCATTTGGGCGAGTAGAATTGACACAACGCAATATGAAGCTTTGCTATTGGTGGGATCTACTAGAAAATTTTTGAAATGGCCAACTGTGTAACTTTTTTTGACTCAACTTTGCTAAATGGAGATCAGGTTACGTTCTTGTACGTTAGTAAAAAAAAAAGCACGATGGTCACAAGGATTGCTCGGATTTATTTTATATTTCTATTCATCAAAGAACATAATTACAAAGTATAAATCATTAGTCGATGTAGTTATATGGAAAGGATTTGACTCATTTTGACAACGTTCTTTATCGTGTTTAGGAACGTACAAACGTTTAAACTGACAAGACGCCATTCTGAAGTTTAAATGGGTAAATAAGTTGCTTGTTTAAACTTGTAACGTGTTCTGATTTGTTTAAGTATCTTAAGAATCGCATTGTAAGTATGACAAACAAGGTTCGTAAGATCAATTATTCGGTACTAGGAGTGTAGTTTATATAGAAAATCATTAGAACTGAACTATTTAATTCTTTCAGGAGCTCTTACACGAATTGGAGGTTTTGAAGAAAACTCATTCGGAATTGCAACAGTTTTATTCTCTGCTGCGTCACATGAAGGCTGATCTTATAAAAATCACCAACAATTTTACTGCCATTGAGGGTAAATAGAAGATTCCAAGTGTTGTGTGCTCTTCCGGAAATTATTTTAGTCTATTAGTAACTACAGATTTCTGAGAGAGTGCAACTTACAGTATATTACAAAATTAGTAGGATAAGCAAAACAATAAATTAAGACCAAGTAGGTATTGTTACGAAGTTGACCTATTGTTAAAATAAAAACAGAAGGCAACAGAACAAAATTGCAAAAATGTTGGCTCGAAAAAGTATGGTTTCGTTTCATGGAGAAGATTCCATGAATGGTATTATCAACACATCATCGCCCATAAGACGGAAATCAATAGTATCTCAAAAATCTAACTTAGTGACTCTTTCTGTAAATGATGATGAAGCTGAGAGATTGGCACGCAGGAGAGAACTGCAACAATTGGATCGAAGTAGTAGTTCTACGACTCCTCTAGTTAGTAATAACAAACGCAGATCATTGGGATTGGGTTTAGTTGCTCAAATGTCAGCGCCGCAAATGGCTGAAAGAGTTACTCAGTGCATCAAACTAAGTGCAGAGAACAAAATTAATATAAAAAATGCATTCAGTTTAGAAATGATTGATTTTATGACATACATGATAAAGAAGAAAGACACTAACATGACAAACTTACAAGTTGCAAGTACTTCTTTAGATGTGAGTACCAAAATCTATGGATTTCGTGTGGATGGAATGCATACAGATATGTTGCGTATGATGGGTGGCTTAGATAAACAGGACGACCAAGGAAGAGAAGAATCATTGCAAACTGATTGTGATCAAAATGATAAAAATCCTGAAGAATCTCAAATACAAGAAAAGGCTAAGAAAAAGAAAAAATCTCATCAGAAAATTCTTACCAGCGTTGAGAGTCTAAAGGGCACCATAGAAACAGTAAACTTGACATTAGCCATGCATCGAGAAGGTGATTCACAGACAACCGATATGCTACATCAAGCAATGCTACCACATCATGCATACTCTGGATTCTATCTTCATCCTTACAACGACGTAATCGCAGATACAAATAAGAACAAAAATTCCGCACAATACAAAGATCCCATGGAAATTTCGTACCTCCCAATTGATGATATATTAAACAACGAAATTTGTGCTCCATTTACGAATTTTCAATTTACCGGCTGGTCTGCTGAAGATGAACCGGAAGAAGAGGAGGATGATAAAACGACAAAAAACAATGAGACAAATTATCAATTCGACCTAGATGCGTCACTTCCGGATAATGACGAGCCTCTAGGTAATGACATGAATTTCTTCGGCACTGAAGACGAAGTGGAAAACGTTGATAGATGTGCCATACAAAGAAACGATGCTGTGGAAAATATAGTAGACTTCCGGGACGCCGTGACTTCAGCGAGCCACAATCAACCCTTCGAATATTCCTATGTACAAAAAAGTGTAGCTATTCATTGGGCAGGTCCTATGCACTGGAAAATTAAAACCATACCAAAATCCTTAGCTGGAAGTAAAGTAATGGAGGCTTGTCGCCAAGAAGCTATTCGCAAACGTAAGGAAATAGAACTGCAGTATGACAAAGAAATAAAGGCGGCTTGCAAGGAACGATTTGTACCTGGTCAAGCTATAAAGTTACAAATAAAAACTGCAAAGACAAACTGGCAAGAAGAAAAGTTGACTCTTCCTCGTGACATTCATTATGATATTATCAAAGCAACTTCATTTTACTGTCGACCAGATGTCGTGTTGAACTTCCAGAAGAAGAATCAAATGAACACAACTCAATTAGAAGATGATTCAGTTGGTTATAATTATGACAATGAAAATGACAGGACTAATTACTGTCCCAATGTCAACACTGAAGATTATCATACTGGTGATGATAACGACTGCGACATCGGTGGAGCTTTTGAACTAGACGAAGATGGCGGATTGTGCACTCAAGCATTCACTGGCGACAATCTCGTCACTGCGCCTAAACTTGCTAATAAAATATTTATTCCATTCTCTCAACGCGCTAAGAAGATCGATATGCGTCAATTAAAGAAATGCATTTGGAAGTGTCTAGTGAAGACATCTGGTGATAAGGAGAATATTGATATTCGAGAAGCTGTCGATCAAGAAACTGCTGTTAAGATAACGGAGAGCAAGAATTTTACTAATATTTATAAAGAATTGCCAAAAATATTATCAAAAAATAACGCCGAGGCTTTAAGCTTTCCTATAGCTTTTGTCTCTTTGTTACATTTAGCCAATGAAAAATCTCTTTCAGTCGGTAGCTCGTCTGATATGTCTGATCTTATCGTTTCGCAAGACTAACGTTTGCTGTTCGCTAATTCTTATAAATCATGACGATAGCCCGGAAATGTATCTTTTTTGTACATTTTTATAACAACACAATCATAATCACACTTTGAAACGTAGTATCCAAAACTTATGTGATAAGTAAAATGAATGAACGCATTAAGTTACATCGATAATTGATAAAGAACGTGCGGCAATTTCCATAATCTTCTAATATACTTTAGATTTTAATGACTTCTTAATTGTGTTGTCCAATATACTATACGTTAATTAAACTCAGACTATAGGGGAAAGAGCGTAGTATATATATATTTTGAATAAAAATAAAATATTATAAATACGCCTTGTATAATCTTTTATCAAAATATAGTTTCTAGCGGTTATCATTTTTACAGACACTCATGGAAAACTGGTTACCCCAAAAGAGCAACGTGATGGGAAGACTTGGAGAAAATGAGAGAATCCGGGTCCCAACATTTCTAATATAACAATAAAAATATTCATATACAAGAAAAGATGATAAATAAACTTTAACCTTCACAGTCCTTCAATGTCCAAAAAAGATGAGAAAAAAGAAATGAATATCTTATTATTAAGCATTATGTCATTTTCATCACACATGACATATACTAATAACCTTATAAAAGTCTCCAAAAAATTCTCGTACGATTAAATATTCCCTATATAATTAAATAATCAAATGATTTCGTCATTACATTTTCACATAATCAGAAGATCCAAAAATGATGTTTAATCTTTCAAGATGTCTTATCGCCCCAGCTTTTAAACCGATTACAGTGCGATTACCAGAAATTCCAAGTGGTCATCGTACAATTTCCAATTTTCCTACTACCATTAAGGACACCGCGTCGTTAGAAGATAAGATTTCAAAAAACAATGCAGAAGATAAAATCACGTCATCTTGTTGCATTCCAAAAATTATCAATGGTCCATCTAATCGTCGTGGCAGCGTCAATGTAGCGATCATTGGAGGAGGAATAACGCCAATTTATACAGGATTACTTCTAAAACAATCTCCAGTAATAAAGCGACTCCATATTATTGACACAAAAGATACACTTGCTGGTGCAATTTTCGATATGGCTCATATTGATACGTCTATTAAAATAAGACATTTCAAATCCAAGTATCTAATGGAGGCTCTCAAGAATGTACGTTCCAAGTATTTAATGATCAAATATATAAAATCTAATTAATTAATTTTTTCTCAGATGGATATCATTGCTTTGATGGATGAAACAGATTTTGATATGGGCAGAGCAGGACCTTCTTCTCAATTTATGGTAACTTCTACGTACGTTAAAAGAATGGCTGAGAAAATGATCCAAGCTTGTCCCACGGCACTGGTCGCGATTTTTGCACATCCCGTTACATCTTCACTGGCAATGGTATCTGAATTATATAAATGTGCCGGCTGGTGGGATCCTGATAGAATAATTGGATCTACAGCAATCGATTGCATGAGAATTGAAGCAATGGCTGCCAATTTATTGGATTTGAATCCAGCGTATTTTTCAGTGCCAATTGTAGGTGGTGCTGATCCTTGTACAGTGGTACCATTATTGTCTCATGCTAAACCGATTAATCTGTTCACCAAGGTACGTTGTTGGTGTTCTTTTTTTAGATATTTACAAATAGACTAGCTCAAGTGTTTTGTGTAAGTTTAGGATCAAGAAAGTATGCTGATACGCAGACTTCGCTCTGCCGACAAGGAATTGGCTGGTACAGAATTGAAAGGACCTAAAATATCAAGCGGTGCTGCTGCTGCGAAATTAATTGTGTCTCTTGCTGGTGGTTTAAGTGGTTATAAGGATATCATCTCATGTGCTTTTGTCAGATCAAACGTATTGCCAGTCTGTCGTTTCTTCGCTACGGAACTCGAATTTGGACCCAATGGGGTGCAAAAGAATTACGGACTTCCAAAAGTATCCCAAAGAGAGTTATTTTTGATAGAACAATCAATACCATTGATAAACGAATACGTTAGCGTAGCGATAAATAATGTTCACAGTAACAAAGAAGCAAAATTAAAAGGTTGAGTGACCATATTTGAAAAGTTGTCTTTCAAATGAAATAATCGTACCAGTTGGTAACGTCACATGCTGGTATTTATAACGGCGCTGGAAATTCCCGCCAAACAAAGTTCCCAGCTACTTTACCGACGATATCGAAAAATGTCATGTAAATTCAATATCGCGGATTTATCAATTAATGACTATGTTGCTTTAAACGTGACGCTAAGGTCAATAAATATATATATGACATAATCACAATTTTCAAAGGACATGCAAGACTTTAAACGGTAAATAAAACTTGCTTGTGTAATATTGCAAACTAACACAATAATCTACATTAATGATAAAAAATAAAAATCATTGATGTATCCTGGACATTCAAACGAATAGTGATAAAAAGTTTCCGGCCTAGAAACACGTTACTCAGTGAATTCGATGACTCCTTTTTGTCAGTGCTGTTGACGTCCTCGTCGTCGTTGGCGCCGTTGACGTGTGTTGTGCATATTTTTTCTCGTAAAGCAAATCGTTGAAAGTTTGTTATAACAAGGACTGTACTCTATAAATATCGAACCTAATTGGGTAGCATTTAAATTTGGAACGTGCAAGTACATAGGCCGTAACGAAGTGAAAGAAGGCCGCAGACACGACGCCCAATTCTATTTTAAAATCTTGCGGGTTCGCCGTGGCCAGTCTGATCAAGTCTGACATATTGTCTAACTTATTCTGTAATCCGTGGATTCTTTCGATTCGTAAATATACGTGGATATAATGGGGATACTCCTGTCTAGGTTTCGCGTGAGTATTGCTTTAGGATTTATGAAATGAATATCTTGATAAATATTTTAATAACAACTTTCTACGTTCCGGCGATTCATACTTTGTCTAGGTTAACTGCCGTTAAATGACACCAATGTCTTGCTTTCAAACCGTGGGCCTTTTTTTAAATGAATTTTACCCATTTAATTGTATTACTTCTTGTTATTTTTTTAACTTTATATAAAGTCTTCTCAGGAATTATTCGAGGCTATTATAAGATTTTATGTTTAATCAGATTCATCACGGTCAGGTTAGGCGCGACATTTAAATTTTTGGGGAAATAAAATTGAATTAGGGTGGCAAATGGTTATTGTTATGGAAATTTTTATTTTTGTACTATATTTGGGATTTTGTTGATGGGATATATTTATTTATCAATGCTTTCAATACTTGTACGAAATTGACCATTAATTTATTCTTGTGAATCGACATTTGAACTTTATATTAGCATATAATGACTTTTTCTCATTGTGTACGATAATTTATGTTGGTTTTATGAATAGTTTCTGTTTAAAAATTCCACTGTCTTCTTTTATCTGTTTGTAGTTTTATACAATTTTTGATGGTGATTTTTTATTGAATAATGAAAAATATACTCCTGGAATGATAATGGCTGCTCTCAGGCATGATTCACCCTGAAAAATAAATTTAGTGACTCAATCGACAATTGTGATGTCATTAATTATATTTAGTGTACATGTCCCTAAAACCATCCACTGTTTACAACAGTATCATGCAATGTATCATAAAACACAACTATTATTATAAATTTAAATGCTTTTATTTCAGAAAACGAAAACAACCATCGAAGTTCTTGAAGATTTAGATGCAGTAAGTATTATTCCATATAAGACTCATAAGCGGATATGTAATATATTTATGTAACGTAGTAATAAAATAATTAATATTTTCTTGAGAACAGAAGATCAAAGATATAGAACAATATGGACAAAGTACAGAACAGAGACATAAAAAGATTGTTGGGAGACTCATCATTTACAGTGTTGCTCTTTATATTGTGACAGCACTTATCTTCTACTTCAACTTTTTCCCAGCCTCTTTATACGATCAAATATTCTACATGACACCACTTCTATTATTCCCTATTCTGTAAGTCACCCAAACAATGGTTCGTTCACTATTTTCAGACTTAGTGAATGATTTTCATTATTTTGTTTGTAGAATACTGCTCACAAAAAAGTTGGTATCGTGGTACTACAAGAGAAAAATATCCAGAAACCAGGAAAAATTATTAACCATGCAGGATGAAAAGAAGAAGATATTGGACCAGGTCACAGAAACAGAAACTTATAAGAAAGCCAAGGAGATATTACTGAAGTTTGCACCTGATCAACTACGGATGACACCTGTAAGTGATCTATCATTCAGAATAAGAGATTCAGGAAAGGAATATACGCGATTAAATACCATTATCGTGACGAAGTAGAAAAGAAAGGGGGTTAAAGTGGTTCCTTATATCAATTCCTTAATCGATAGCTCTGGTATTTTGGTTTTGGGTAATTTTACATAGCTCTTTTTTTATATTATAGGCTATTTTATTCTTTTCCTAAATATAATTTTAGTAGAAATAGATATATCTTCTATTTAGTCAAACTGTCTTTGCTCTTAATTTACTTCATAGGCATTCCATCGGCACAAAAGTAAAATAACAGTATTTAAAAATATTCTGCACATTTTACATGTTTTGCACGTTTCTTCGTATCTTCTTTTGTGTATGCATGCTTTGTGTAGAGTATAATTTATCCCGTACAGATTAGATTCTTATGACTGTATCAAAACACGAGAAGACTGGTAATTTTCTTTGATTTATCATTTACCATGTACCCAATATCCTCACTATTATTTTATAATTTTTTTCTCTTTTAATTTACAGTTGACGCCTAAGGTATGTAGGTAATTTTATTCGGGGCATGTTTACGTGCTCTTGAAATTTCATTGCGATACTCTATCCAATTCGGTATGTAAAAAACAGTCACGCTGAGTGTACGGGATAAAAATCAATGTAATTAATATCTCATCAAAATTTACATATCGAAATTACAATCAGTATCAACAATGACGGATGATCTAAGTTACTGGAAGTTCACAGATGGAAATTATGTAGAATAATTTGATTTTAGCCGATGTCTAAGGTAGTAGCACCTACCGAAACGCCACGTCGACCTAGCACACCGCAAGCTATTGTACCGCCATTGCCTGGAGTCGGCGAATTAAGACGCAGAGCGTTGACAGTTTCAAATCTACCACAAAAAAATCAAATCGGTAATCCTGCTAACAGTGGTCTTGTACCAGTTGGCGTAACTTCTGCGCAAACTCCAATTTGTAGTACCCCCATCCAATCAGCTACCAGATTCACTAATGACCCAAGATCAGGCCCCAGTTAGTATCCCTATTTTATTTATTTTTTATTTTATATACACTTGACACTTCATTTTTTACTATTCTAATGGCATCGATCATTATTTGCATGGAACATAAAATCGCTAGTGCAAAGTTGCGCAACAGTATTAATATATTTGGAATTTTTTAAGTCATTGTTTAACATTAATATCTAATTTTCAGGAGCTCCTCTACCACGTCCTATACTTCCTCAACAAAGAAGCTACTTGGATCGCTTGGTGGAATACTTAGTGGGTGATGGACCGTCGAATCGTTATGCTTTAATTTGCCGTCAATGTGAATCTCATAACGGAATGGCACTTAAAGAAGAATTTGAATACTTTGGTAAGCTTTGATCAGTGTAAAAGTGGAACGTTGAGCTTGTACTAGCATTAGGAAAGTATCAAGGAACTTTTGTATCATTTATAGGATTCAGATGTTGCTACTGTAATTTCTGGAATCCAGCGAGAAAGCAGAAACCCTCAGCTCCAAAGTTGGATTTTGATACCAGTGCTAATATTAATACTAGTCAAATTGTCGGTAATCAATCGTTGGGTAATGTTCTCAATGATCCTCAGCAGCCTGCAAAACCCATTCAAGATGATGGAACTTCCACTACATCGGACACAGGTAAGTATTATTAATACCGCTGAACAGTATTCAATTTTTCTATTGATACACTTTCACTTTCTTTATCTATAATATCAGGCAAACATTTTTGGAAATCTTTGGAAACAGAACACTGTACTGTTTTGAGTGAAAATACATTGTATTTAACGTGTACGGTCATTTCGACTTTCAGATGATAATTCTTTGGACTCTCAGACAGAGAGCAATTAGATATCTTAAAATTTGTAAGTTCATTGTTATCACTTTATCCCTGGAATAAATAGATCTTTCCCTGTATTAACAAAATCAAACATTAGGACAGTTAAGACTATTGATTAATAAAATTCATCGTATTTCATTAGGCTTTAAAGATTTTTAACTTTTTGTTCAGATTCGGACATAGAGGTGGTGGAGAAGCCAAAGGAAAATGAGGCGGTAGAGAATAAAAAGGAAGAGAATGAAAAGCATGAGAACGAGAAGGATGAGAATGAGAAGGAAGAGAATGCGACGAAGGTGGAAAACTAAGAGAAAAAAGAAATGAAACTGGGGAGCATACAAGAGAGTAAGTTAAATTATTTATGAAACAACAAAAAGAAACCAGCGGATTCCGGTTACATTGTAAATTTTACACGCAGCATCGATTGAAAGTTTCAAGTCGGAAATCGTAACAAAAAAAGTAACGGGAGGAGGAGGAAGTATCGCAAACTGAGAAAATGGAAGTGGACGAGTCTCCAAATTTATAAGTCACTTATTGTCGTTTTTCTTAAATTGACAACTGATTATAATTAATTATTATTAAGTAATACAGATCATTTCGATCAATATCTTTTTGTATGTCTAAGACGTTGAAGGAAAGACAGAAAAAATAAGAAACACTTTATTACGAGCAAGACTGTTTCTATCTTGTCAGTAATATATTAGGTATATATTTGTAAGGAAAAAAGAGTAAGTTATATTCGTTAAAGAAGTGTTTTAACGCTTATGGATTCTCCATTGCTTCTCTCTCTTTGATAAACCAATTTTTAAATTAGATCTGCAATTCACAATGGCGGCGGATTCTGTGTGATTATTTGCTCACTCGTTGGTCTTTCCACATGAAAGTTTCGTTTTCAATATCCGTACACCCCCTGCTAATCTAATGGCTGTCTGTTGGAAGATGAGAAAAAACAATTGTTTTGAATTGTAGAAAAAATAATTATAGCTTCTGTTGCGTCTTTCAGTGCGCACCAACGATGAATGAATTATAATAATTACCGCAGTGATCATTAATAGTTAAAAATTTTCAAATTATACTAGATGATCATCATAACTTGTTATTCAAATGTCTTAATTAATAATTAGTAAAATTTAAAATGGAATCTTTAATGTGTCCACAATTTGTCAAGATATTACCTGTTCGTTGTGCTGTGCGATTATGGAATAAATTTACGGAATGCTGATTACGCTAATGAGATAGTGAGCATTATTTATTAATGTTTAAGTGTCCTTGTGTAAAACCGTTTTAGCGGTTTTCAACACATAACGACACCGTCGTGATTTTCAATTCGTTCGATCGAATTAACGAATCCAACTCGCGAATTATACTCCGTTCCTCACTTGATAAAAAATCGCAATGGGTGTTAACGAGTCAATTTTTCTTTTAATTGCGAAACGGTGACGATATATGAGACATGTATTGCGAGTTCGATGCTTCTTTTTAACGATCGTTATCGAATTTCATATATTTATCTGTATTTTTAAGAAGTCGACTAACTGAAGTAACGCGTAATAAGACTTATACTAGTGTGTAATCCTACGAAACTTTATTGGCTATTGTCACTTGTATTTATAAGAGAATCAACTGATTTGGAATATTGTTGGATGAAATATACTTTTGAATGAAAAAAATAGCTGATTACTGCTTTTAAATCGTCCAACAATCTTGTTTCTTTCCCGCGGAACAGTTGTGGGTGATGTTCTAAAGTATCCAGGAACTTTACTGACTTTCATGAAACGACAAGTTCTACATGGATTCAAATTTGTCCAAACTTTTCTGAGCGGCAATTATTTATATCCTGGAAGCATTTAATACGTAAATGTAATTAATAAATAATTCAACGGAAATGGATGAAACATGTATTTAAATTCTATGAAGAAAATTGTGTTTCACGAAAGCCGGAAATGCAGGCTTGATGATACACGTGGTTCTTCTATCCAGGCGTTCCTAAAACTGTGAGAAGAAGTTCGGGGTCGTACTTATGTGAACGGGTCTCAGTTTATATGGTAAAATAGTGCTCGGTCGTCGACAGAACATCGCCCGAGGTAAATCTGAAAATTTCAACGGCATCGCGGCTCGAAGTGACTCGTGGTGATGAAAACTTAAAAGACAAATGTTAATATTGCGCGGGGCCATTAACATTATTTAGTAAATTTATTTAACGTCACCGTCAGAGATTTCGGTTTCATGAGTTTTCTGTGGAACATTTAGCTGACGTCGACGCACCTCGAAAGGCGTTGAATTAATAAAGCAGCGATCGATCGCCGATTTTTTACTCTATTTTATCCAATCGCAATGCGCGTTACGGTCGTATTAACCATGGCAAAGAGTATTGGCCTACTTCTTTTAATCTGCTTCACTTTTGGAATGCTTTGGCGGGCGCCATAACAACTTCCATCCAACCGCGATAATAGTTCGTCGAAAAAGGATATGATACGTGAAATTATCAGAAATTAATTTATACATGTTCATTAAAATTTTCGTCGTAGGTAGATTGTGGGTTATGATTAGGTCAACAGTTGTAACTCTACAGTATCTCTCAAAAGAATTGCCGGGGTCTCAGGAACCCCGGTACAAAGCACGTGGGTTTTGATTCTAACATGGACGTCATTGTCGAATCTCTTTGTGAAATCATAAAAGGAATGAACGTAGATTCAGTAAAATATTTAGGGATCGTTTGTTTGTAAATAATTGGAACCGGAAGTTCTGGAGTAATGCAAGAGGGTTTTGCACCTTTGTGCTTTTTTTTTTTTTTTACAGATTATACATCATGCCTGAATTGACTGAATTAGACAAGGCTGCGTCCTCCGAGCCTACTAAGGTGGAGGCTGCAGCTGCTGGTTCTGGTACCGACTCTGATTCAGATGACTCAATACCCGAGCTGGAAGATTCAGGTGTCGGAGGTACTGTTAGCTTCCCAGGCAGTACCGTGACAGGACTGCCTATTGATATGGTATCCAAAGCCAAACAAAGTCGTGGAGAGAAAAAGGCTAGGAAGCTCATGAGCAAATTGGGTTTAAAGCCTGTAAGAAACTTGTTTCTGTTATGCTGTAATTGGTATGATGTTACTGTTGAACCAGGATAATGATTTTATATAAATAACTTTCATGTTTCAGGTACAAGGGGTGAACAGAGTTACAATTCGGAAATCAAAAAACATTCTCTTCGTGATTAATAAGCCAGATGTTTTGAAGAACCCAGCTTCAGATACTTACATCGTCTTTGGTGAGGCAAAGGTAAGAATATCTATGATTTGTACAATTATTGTTAAAATTGATAAATTCTGATGATTCTACAAGGTTTCATGTATAATATTCTGAAAAACCCATGGGGAAAAACTTGGCAGACTGATATATTTTCAAACAATAATTTGCCCTATTTTTTATTAACAATAAGTTTTTCACTATTCATTTTTTCGTTTGAACACAGATTGAGGATCTTAGCCAACAAGCTCAGGTAGCTGCTGCTGAGAAATTCAAGGAGCCAGCCGTAATTCCTGCAACTGAAGCCGGCGGAAGTACAACGGTAAGGCAAAAATTGAGTAACCCCTTTTGAACAACAACAAAAAAATACATTACAACTTCACGAAAAATGTTTTTTATAGGTCGTGGCACCAATTCAAGAAGAATCCGAAGAAGAAGTCGATGAAACGGGCGTCGAAGAGAAGGACATTGAGTTGGTAGTGTCTCAAGCCAACGTCTCTCGAGGGAAGGCAATTAAAGCTCTCAAGAATAACCAAAACGACATTGTTAACGCTATTATGGTAAGTTAATACCAATGTGTTTTATTTTCAGAAATACTTTTAAAAATATTCATGATGAAAAACGTGCAAAGGTTTCGCTATTTAATACCACAGTCGGATTGCAAAATAATGTCGAAAATCTTGGCAGACTGACGCTACTAATAAAATTTGAGACTTAAGATTTTGCAAAAGGCATCTGTAAACTTCAATAAATCATTTTATTTTACAGGAACTGACAATGTGATGAAGCTGCTTAAAATTAGGTTGCGCTACGTTGCGTGACTTGCGTTGTGAGGTCATTATTTTATCACCAGTCGATCATCGTCTTTTTCTTTATCTAATTGTGTTGCAAGGAAGAATACAGAATCAACCGAGAATCCGCCTTGGACAGATAGATGCCGGATCCACGGAATAAAACTACATGTATATACATAATTCATACAAAAAGAATAAACACACTAAGAAACAATATTCCTACCTCTCATCATTCTATTAAACTTTTAAATCTTAAGGGTTCTACGAGTATTACAGTTGGCACAAAATAAAGACTAGGCAACTGCTCGGGCTAGGCATCTCACTTAGGTGATTGAGTTACCTATTTATCATCAATCAACCCCTCCAAACGAAAGGTGCGGTCGATAAAACAGTTTCGCTGTAGAGGGATCTTTTATCGTAGTCGTCGATAAAACAGATTTATTCCCTCCAATAATTGAAAGCTATTTCATAAACCCCATGAAAGATGGCAGCATGGCATTGCTTTGTAAAGATCTTTCCACTCGTATATTTTCTCTAATCTAATTATTTCCCCAGTATCTAATAAATTAATTAGCAGTACATTCCCTTCCGATCGTCAACATTTTTGCAAAGAATTATTTTTAGATTATTAAAACACAGTAATCTCACAGTATATCACCCAATCATGTATTTCCGTATTAACATAAAAATATTATATTACGCCAGGTCACCCCACAGCAACTGTCTTTCACCCGTAAACTTTTCGCAGCCATTTGCAGCAGATGTCGCTCGAACTGGAGAGGAAAAAAAAGGCACGATATTACATGGGCATCCAGGGGTGAAATCGTGGTCTCACGATTCCCACTAATATTTGAAGATTTCGGTCTCATATGACACTGTCCGCGACACGTGGTCGGGTTCTTAACGTAACGTTATTGCCCAGAAAAGTAGGCGCCAGCAGTTCACCAGGCAATAACCGCAAAGAATAGTATCTGGTGAACCCAACCTTTTTTTCAATGACATTGCCCGTAACCCACCTCTGCCCAAACCCATTTTACAAGAAAAAAAAAGTAAAGAAAAAATATTTAAATAAATTCGATTATACTCACCTGGCTCTGACGCGTCCCACACTAGACGCCACTTATGGTCCCGTCTGGGTCCACAATAAACGGAAACGGGCCCATTACGTTCGTAAATGCTTCGCACGTTCTCGACTCATCATTCGTCGGAGACATCTTCATAAGTGGATGTACAAACGGGTGTCATGTCATGTCATGCTTTACAAATGTCAGGCTGGTTGCTAGTAAGAGAAAAAGAATCGTACGCATTACATGAGTAGTAAATCCAAATTGAAACTAATGTAAAAGACAAAGCACTTCCTGTTTATGGGAATCATTGCATAATTCTTGACACGCCATCGCATAGGAATCGATGCCTTCTAAAAATTATTAGCCAAAGACGTTCTCCAATGGGTGCTTCGATTAGTCGATTAGACATTAGCTTTCTGTTAGTATAATTAGTAATTACATTGCGAAATGAAGTAAACAAGGAACTTCCGGAAAATTTAGCAAGAAATATTTCAGGTTGCAGTGTGGCAAGTGACGTTCCTATTGGTACAGGATGTAATATATGTATAAACATATAGTTGGTAACGTGAGAACTGGACTTAACGTTAATTGATATAGGAAAGAAAAGAAAGAAGAATGATAAAGGTCACAGTTAAAATTCTTGAGTACGAAGGTGGATCTTGGATTTTATTAATGATTTCCGCTCTGGATAATTTCATTGCACATACTTCTACATCCTTATGGGATATGGAAGTTGGTTTTATCTTGAGATCCTTTCTGTGTCCATTTTTTTTCTACAACAATCTTTCTCCTAGGTTGCGTACGAATGATAGACGGTAAAGATCAAAGTATTTCAGTGTCGTAGGTCAAGAGAATATTACAATCATGTTGTTATATCAGTATAGTACGTAAGAAGGTTCTATCAAAGCTATGTTGCAGTCATACATAGGTTGAAAGTTCTTAGCATTGGAAAACGATTGTGCCTGGCTGCTGTTTGAAGGTATAAAAGTAATTTGCTGAACGCTCTTAGGATAATTGAATAGCGCGCCAAATAAAATAGTCTTGAAGATGAGCGTCGTTCTATACAGCCGTCAGATTTGCTGCTAGAGAGAGAGAGAGAAAAGAAAAAGAAGATACTGTGAGAAGACGAAGAATAAGAATATATGGTAGACGAAGAGAAGATGGGCTACTATAGTAAAGATAGTGGATGCTGAAGGATAAGATGTAAGGAGTAAAAGAAGATGAAAGTAGACGAAGAGAATTGAAAGAGAAGAAAAGATGTCGGAGCCATGTGGCAGGCGCAAACGGTGTGAGTAATGGCGTCGGCCAATTGCTTCCAGCTCTAAACACGAAGAGAACGTCTTTGGCCGTCCGACGCGTAATAACGAGCGAACTATCATCATCGGAATCATTATCATCGAAGCCTGGGGTGGCAGCAGCTTGGCGAAAGTGGGGGTAATGACAAAATTATACACAGGATCGTACCCTTGCATGAAGATATAAGAAGATCTCGGGTGTCGAAAATGTTCTCTTATCTGCCGTGTATTAACGTGATGAAGATGGTGGATATGAGAGGAATGATTTCCGTCGCTTCGGCTCCTTAAGAAAAGCTTGGGGCTTCACCTGCAAAATTTACAGCCTCCTTTAAAATCATTGGATACAATATGCACGGTTGTCTTACGTTTTATAATAGTATAATCATTGAATTAACTTGTATGAATTATTTGCGAATTTATAGAGTGACTTTTAGAGACTTACTATCAGGTTTATTATTACCAACGGGTAATGTATGCTGCGCCATTTTTTGTTCAGGATTTACAATTCCGTAAACGATGGTTAACGACTGCGTTTTACCCAGCTGGAATTGGTTTCTATATACCAGGATTCTTGGACGGGTAAATATCACGGGCCAGATCGTAAAACTGGGAAGAAGTGTTCGAAAATTAGTAAAACCGTTGTAAATAGTAGCCTTACCATTGGTTGCTTGAATCTTTGTCTCTTTTGTATCTACTTTACTCTTTTCTTCAGGGTAGCCCAGTTTTATTTTTCTTCTTCATATTCCTCGCCGCAGCCCTCTTCGCTCCAGTTTCAAAGACGTTAGGGAACGGCAGCACGAGCTGCAGATTTCTCCTTCGGAAACGATCGGTAGCAGCGCTCTGTCATTATCCAGCCGAGGTCACTGAAGAAGAAGAAGAAGAAGAAGAAGAGGAAGGATCCTTGCAGTTGGCAAAATTCCTTTAAAGTTTCCTACCTTCCTTAACATCCTTCGCGGCTGGAACTAACGCGACGTCACAATATTGAAGTTAGCCGCTTCTCTTTTGACTTTCCCGGAACGAAGATAATTATCTACCTGCTCGTCCTCGTCTTGGCTATCTTCAGGATAATTAGGATTACCCGAATGACGTACCTGAATGGATACACATTGCCCTTTGGCGTTGTACCTGTGACGAAATGCGAAAGTACAGCTTGCAATTCGCTACGGCGTTCACGCCATCCGGATCGTATTGTAAGGACGCCATGACGTCCTCGACGCCTCTATATGAAAAGTCATACTCTCAAGATACTCATCTGTAATATCGATTTCCTTCTAGCTCATTGCATACACGTGTAGAATATTAATAAACCCACCCACATTAAACGACGCACGCTGCGAGTAATTAATTCAAAGCGTCATGCATTAATAACCGTATTATTAATGACATCTCATTACCGTCCTACGTACTTCTCGAGTACATTTATCATCTATCAATATTCTAATACCAGCTAATCACTGTAGACTTGTCGGTCATGTCGAATCTCCAATCCATTAAAATCACCTAGAAAGGAATAATTATGTGAAATCATTATTTTCAGTTATAACTTACATTGAAAGCATCTCTAATGGGAAGTCGTTACCTTATTGGATCTTCATGGGAATTGATAACCGGATGTTGCTATTCGATAATTCTTATTGAAAAGACAGGCATCAGCTCTGGTCTCTTGACATGACTAATGACGTAGCTATAGAGACGTTCATAAGTACGATGGTAGTTTCGTTTTCTCTCATTAAGGAGCGCGCGGTATGCAGATCGCAGATTGATACGTTCACTCCTATTAATGGTGGTCGCCGGCGGCCATTCCTGTATGCTTACAATAAAGCATAAAGCGTTCTGCAATTAGCTCATCGGTATGAGGGGAATTAGTCGCCGTGGTCATACTGTCTGTAATGGAAACAAAAATGTATGGATAATTATAATTAAATTTGTATTACGCAAGGGATGCTTATCCAAAAATTATTATTACCTTATACAGTAGCCATTATAGATTGGAGGGATAAGACGTCGTCGAGACTGGTGTCGGTGAAAAAAATTCGGAATAATTTGAGA
The DNA here is from genome assembly GCA_030142615.1 of Syrista parreyssii. NCBI lineage: Eukaryota > Metazoa > Arthropoda > Insecta > Hymenoptera > Cephidae > Syrista > Syrista parreyssii. The sequence continues at coordinate 506,756 of JARQTG010000168.1, forward strand.
AAATTGTCTGCCACTGTCCTTAATTATCTCGTGTCACGAAGTACTTGGTTGTAATAGCCGGTGGAATTGTTTTCAGTTGACGAAGTACTTGGGTTCTAATGTAGTGAGTGTAAGGCAAGGTTAGGTTGGTATAAAAGTATCTAAAAGGAAGACCAGAATAATTACATACCCCAGGAGAGCGAGTAATACGTGTACACGCACGTGAGTCTCTTCGTAGCTCGCGACGTTCAGGTCTTGGGTAGAGCACTATATTATATCATTGGCGGCCATTTTGGACCACCCAAGTCGCTGTCAGAGCATAAAAAATATGAAGTTCTTTTAGGGCCGCCTTTTTTCCGTGCCGCTAGCGGCGCGGTTCTGGCGGATCGCTATAACGGAAAGCCAGTCAGCCAGTCAGCCTGCAGTGTTAGAGAAAGATGGTTGGAATGAAAGAGAGAAAAGTGGATAGAAGAGTAAGTGGGGAAAGAGGGAGACAAAATGGGGAGTAAGGAAGAAGAGGGAGAAGAAGAAGAAGACCTGTAGAAGTAGAAGGACGAGAGGCAGCAAGAGTATAGGAGAAAAGGAAAGAAAGAGGGGGCCCGAGGGCCCCTTGAGGAACGTAAAAGAAAGATGTAGTTATGTAGTTAAGTCGGGTTAGATCGAGCCGTCCGCCATCGCCACGCCGCGCTTTTTAAAACTCTTCTCTCTCAGCACCATACTCCACACTTGGATCCAGTGTGTATCTTTTACTTCATCCGCAGCATCCTCATCGGGTCCATTCCGCCGTCTCTCCTACAGTATACGATACATTATAGAATGAGAAAGAGAAAGAAAGATTTACTCTTTTAGTACCTAGTCGATGCCGCTCCTTGTAACGTAGCCATCAGGTTCCAGGTTGTCCCTCAGGAATATCCAGACTCTTCTGGTACCGCCTCTCTCTTTCCCCACACTCTTGTTTGTTATGATGATGCCGTTTTCTTTTGCTTCTTCCTTTTGCCATGGATACGGCTTGCGGGTAGCCTGTCGGATGTCTTGTCTTGGATGGAGTTCAGACAGTCCAGGGTTTACTCAGGTCTTTTATCTAATCCTCCACGTCGGCTTCACTGTCTACTATAAAGTCACGATTTCCTTATTATATAGAAGACGAAAAAGCTTAAGTCTAAATCTTGACTCGCTGTATTTTCTATAAAGATATTTCATGCTTCAATAGTCACAAAGTATAAAGGAGCAGTTTGTGGTCCAGGACGATAACTCAATGCTGATAGCTCAGAATCATATAGAATAAGATTACTTAACTGATATGATTTTGACTTGACAATATTCCAAGTGTTTTAAATGAATTGATATATTGTTAGAAGGTTGGGACTCGATGACGCACCCTGGACCGCCTATTTATTCCACAGAGTGAAGACCTTGAGGATGCTGTGTAGTATGCGAGAAGAGTCTGTCTCGTGAATGCCAGTGATGCTGGGATGGATCTTGATTGTGATGGTGATAGCAGTGTGGTGGTGGTCGGGGTACGATCAAGTCATTCTATTATCTGAATTGAGTGGTGTTCGTGGGTACCTACAATCATTTTTTTATTTCCTTACCATCTCGTCACGCCCTGCCGAGCTTACCGAAATAAGTCCACAAGACGTTTTCGTTAACCATGTAAACTCAACGTCTTTCAGGATGATTCAATTGAGTCCACCAAAGAGAATTCGAATACCTTTTTTCCAAGGATCCATTTGGTCAAGCAGAATAATCATATTCCAGTATAAGATCTCATGATAATCAGCACCTGAGAGCTGGAGGCAAGAATAAAATATGAAATATTAAAAATATGGAATTCAAGAGTGTCCCGTAGCTCGTTCTGAATTACGAGATGATCAACTCCAATTTAAGATTAAAATATTGCCTGCTAATGGGTTTACGTCGGTTGCATATAAAGTGTAATTGCATTATTATGCTCACCTTTCATCAGACAAATTGCCCCTCATTTTTTATCAGGAAATCATCCAGAACATTCAACCAGGTATCACGTCCTCCAAGCTGTACGGTTCCTCGATGAATTCCATAATAGAAGACATAGCGTTGTCACGGGCCAAACTTGATACGCTTGTATTACATTGCCAAAGGCTTCAGCAAGAGCTCGTAATTATCCAGTAATTACGTCGAGGAATTCGCGTTGCGTCGCAGACCCTCGCGAGTGTTCCAATTAGGTAAGCCGCACGTTCTCCAATATGGCGGACCAGTGCTGCCATAATCAGGTTCAGTTCTCCAATACTCATTGCACATCATAAAATTCTTCAGATTGCTGCGTCAAGTCGTGGATAATATCCCTGCGATGTGAATTCACAATTTTTTTCAGTTCTAATTATTTGTGTTATGTCTAGTTCTTATTTTGTATTAAACATACTCACTATACTGTATGTATATCTGTATACATTGTTCTTGCAGTTGCAAATACCAAAAACTAATATAAAGCTGCGTGCTAATAATTACACGAGATTTCCATTAAAAAGAAACGTTGTCAATGCATTTTCACTGATCGTCGACGGAAACTCAAGATCACGATCCAATCTATCAGGATTTATCCTTTCCTGCCGTCCTAACATCCTGACTAACTTTCGGCCATATCAGCCCGCAACGGTCGTCGCAGCTGCCGCACAAAGTCCCGAGGCCGTTTCAGTAGTGTTACTATATAGAGAATCCTCATCGGTAGGCGGCAACTTATCTGCTTTACGACTAGCTGCTCCTCTCCGGGAAGCAGCGGCACCGGATCCCGCAGGAATCCAAGATAAAATGGTGGCTTAGTCGTCGGGCAGCCATTCCCGGTCTAATTAATTCGAGTAGACTAGTAAGGTACGAGAAACCATATTTCTCATAGCATATAGCAAAGGTCTACTGTTCCCATCTAAAAAAAAAAAAAAAAAAAAAAAATCAAGACAAATCTGAATATTCGTAATAAAAGAAACCTAACCTAACAACTCTTCAATTTCTTCGCACCTCTATTAAACAGAACATTACAGCAGGTGTGGACTGAGATCTAACCTCTAAATGCATATCAGTTTCACATTTGCATATAATGCTGATTCAAAATTGATTTAAAATGAATAAAAGCTATACTATACCCACAACTGTGACTCGTCATTAAATTCATTACCAGTCAGGATGATGATTGTTATTAAGGTCCTAGTCGCAGAGAGGTCCGTCCACTTTGGACTATTCCCATAAAATGGTAATGTCCCGCTTGCGTTTGACGGTGGCGTGCGTAATGTGCCAGAACGCAGATACATGGGTTAAGGCGCGTTCGTAGCTCGGCGAGAGATCGTAATCTGGGTGGTTCTCAGTGTTCTGTGTGTCGGGTGGCAGCGGCAGATAGGAATCGCCTGGAGGCTCCGTTTGCTTGCGAGGTACCAGCATAACACACGGGGATAGGATAACGTAGGACCCACTTAGCTACTAATGCTGTCGCTACTCGCCCTTTCTCCGTGTAAATTATAACCTCTTCTCTTGGCTACACAAACTGTAGTTTCGTATTCCTTCCATAGTTACATAGCAGATCGGTGTACACTTGTGGTGCCTCATGCTTCAAGTATTCTGATAAAGTAAAACATGCTCGTAGTAGGATCTATTGACATTTTAGAGGTTAGATTGTAAGTAGCGTACGTATGTTTCTTTACGTAATTATGTTCTAAGATACGTACAGGTACAGTGAAACGACTGCGATTTATGCTCGTCTTTTCTGTAAGTTGTGGTTACGAGACAACGTTTGATTATTTGGAATATCACTGCCAGGTGTTCGAGGCCTTCGGTTGGTACTGCTGCTGGACGCCATTATGCTTCGGTGACGTTTGACGATCGTCTCGACGCTCTCGCAGGGTTTTAAACAGTGCGTATATTTCGGCGGAGCTTTCGAAACGTCAGAGGACGTCGCGGCAGTGGTTTTCGGACGAGTAACGTCCACGGGAATTTACGATGGATAGAAATGGCGTAAACGTGACACGTGTTTTGCATTATGTCGCTTTCATTGTCGCCGGCTGTACCCTGTTTGTATGTTTCTAACAAATCTAACGTATTGTTGGAAATGCTTGGTTTTCTTTGTGGTTGGTTGCTCGGTTTCTGAGCGACTAGCATCGACTTTTGCAATAATACCCTGGTGGTTATTATGGTTCTAGGTGGTAAGCGGAAAGGGAGAATAAGAAAGGGAAGATGGACCCGCTGTTGGATCTCGAGGATGCTGGTTACAAGGCTGAAGTGGGCGGTAGTCATGTTTTTGCTTGTAGATGCGCCTTTTCATTGTCGCTTTTAACTCGGCGAGCCTCTTACATTGTCCTGTTGCCAGGACACGCGCATCCTTGTATTCAGGCGCAGTTGGTATCCGACTGCCAGCTGGCAATGGCTAATTGTCTTGGAATCCTCACGGTCCTAAGAAAATATTCTGGATACAATATACAGACAGTTCTTAAGGTATTCATATTGCGTATTCGCCTTTAAGATCATTTCTATAAAACAAGTTATGTATTGAGTAGAATCCATTTTTACTTTCATACAGCATTGGTAATTTTCAGGGGTTGTAAATGATGTAGACTAGATTTCGTAAGCCATAGCAATAACATCACAAAGTACAAATGGCTAAAGGGTTTCCTTTGTTCTTTTCAATCTGACAAGGGATGGAAAAAGTGGATGGCGAAGGCGAAGGCTTTCCAACCAGAAGGAATATCAGTATCGAGGATGATCCGCGTGCGAGGCGCCAGCTGGTTCATATTGAAAACCAACCCCCTTTATCCGGCCGACTCTCCCCCTGCTATACGAAGAACCTAAATCATTTTCACTCCCCCTCTTCTACTTCCTCCTGGCACTAACTACCCTTCTGGTTCTTCGGGGGCCACACCCTGTAACCCGAGGCTCCACCCCCTTCGAAAGATTTCTCCTATTAGCCTCTGAGTCTTCTCCCTAGGATTATATAGGGTCCCTAGGATTTTCTATACTCCCCATTACTATCATAGAACTATCTAGGTAAAACTGTATACACAGTCGTCTAGGTATATTCCACTTCGTCTATCAGCTAAATAAATTTTCTATTAGCACTGCCAGAAAATATCTTCAGGAAGGAAGCGAGGAGTTCCTCCTGTTTCTGATTGATCATAACCACTATCACAATCAATATCCCCATGACATAAGCATCTACTCCATTGGCTGCTTCTCGTTATCCATTTCTCTTAGCAATGGACAGCATGCGGCGTCATCGCACCGTCATTTGCGAGTTCTCACTCTCCCTTTTAGTCTCTCAATATATCACACACTCTCCGTCCTGTTACTCTCCCTCTCATTCTCATATTCATACCCTGGCACTGTTCGCAAAGCTTATACGCCCACCTGAACAGCTACCAGATAAATAATCCATAAGAATCTTTCGTCAAAGTTCTCCCATGGGATTAATAACACAGTGGTCCACAACCTTCCCTTGTATATCTCCTTTGAATTATTTTCATCCCTGTAATAGTCTCATGTGGGAAATTTTTGACTATGTCTATCCAAGCGCGTACGATACGTGTTACCGTGCACTGCCTACCATGCACTTAGGGTCTCTGACGGGGTGTGTGCAGAAAAATAGAAATTAAGGACCGCTGAGTTATCGCGGTTGCGTGTGAAGCGGCGCGAGATAAATCAAACCGCAGACTCGACCGCAGCGCCACCCCACCGTTGGATCACGAAGGTAAAAACCCCCATGGCAAATCCCATGGGATTAATAGGGCTTGAGAAACGCATGGGGATTGGTCGCCTTCTAGACAGCCGTTTGGCTCCTTCATTCTCATATTCGAATGGTCCTGCCTATATGGTATGTACCCCAGATCAGGGGGTTCTTTCTGTATTCTATGAGGTACCATGGTGTTCCGTTTTGCGGGATACCTTTGCAAATTAGCCAACATTCAGGGTCTTTTTCGACATATGTTACCCAGTGTGTCCGAGCATAAAGCATGGTGCTTTATTTCTACCCTCTTTCCTTTCCCCATTCTCTATTCTATATTTTAATCCAGAGTTATTTCTTTAAAGGTGTATCCAGTGCAATGGCCACCACTAATGCCTGTCCAAGTTCAAGGTATATTTGTCGCTGTGGTGTGATGTTAATGGGTGGCAATGGCGATCAAGATACCCATAACCATACACGGCGCACTGCGGGAAAAATTAAATCATACCCGTTCACGTGCAGCTCGCAAGATCCAAATCTAAATTACCCAGATATATTTGTCTCTCGCGTGACACAGATAAGTATTAAAAACGATCTTATCATCGAGTAATACGCACACCAGAACAAAAGGTATACCTATCATTACCTTATTACATGACGACTCAAGTAACACCCTAGAACAGTAGACCGTAGTCATTCTTTTCATTTATAATTTGTCAAATAATTTTTCCAGGGTTACAAATCTCTGTTTGATTATCACGGCAGCAGAGTGTGGAGGATTAACATATAACATCAGTACTCCAGTAAACATAAAACAGTCTGCTCCTTGTATCCGCCATTGTTTGCCCCATGCGAGAAAGCATGCGGCCATGTTTCCAGTGTATGGGGCGACCGGTAAAAAGAGGATGGGAGGTGGAGCAGGAATACGATGGAGAACATGACTATAGCCCTGGGCTACGTATAGGGACTGGTTTAGCTCCAGGTAATTATAACCTATAACGATCGGTCCATCAAATCTGATCACCTGGATGGAACGTACCTGCCTTACCTGACCGCCTTCAAGATAGCCTTCGCTACCTTCTTGGATGCTTCACTAAATGAAGCTTTTACAACAGCTCTGTGTATTGAGTTTGTTATGGTATCAACACTCTGCAGCTTCACTACACGGTGTATCAATCAGGAATGATCAACCTGAGGAGGGCGTACCTGATCGGCAGGTAAATTTAAAAATCCTTATACGTATCTTTTGCAGAATTAAATATTCGCTACAGGCGCTTCCCACCCTTGGTCGTTATCCGCATCCCCATGGGGACTATAATGTGTTCATGAAGCGATATCTCTAGCGTTAATGGGGAAACAAGTTTTACCGTGTTGGGGTTGATCGTGGCAGATGTACGAAACCCACCCCGGGGATAATTGAGTATTGTAGTGGGACAAGAAAATCAGAGTCACTACTGTACGCCATGTTTGTACTGTATGGATTCACTGTTTAGGAAGGATAGTGTCTGTTGCCGTCATTGCCTTTATTCTTGTGCGTTGTGTCCCTATTGAGGAATAATTTATCATGGGTATTGTGATGTAACGACACGTTTAACGTAACGAGCGCAGATGTTCTAATATGGTGTAGTATGTGTATATATATATATATATATATAATACACCATATATATGGTTGATTTTGAATCTTTCTATATATTACAGGAATAAAGTAGCTACTAAGTTGCTATATGATGGTTTCACTGGCTTATGGCGAAAATGTCTGCTTCGCACGGAAGCAACAAATCATCCCAGTTTCAACCGCCGAGAACACCATTACCACACTCCATGTTGAAAACCCTTTAACGCACCTCCACCTCGGCTAATTGCGAGCTGCTCGATTACGCCTGTTACCCAGACGCCAACTCGTTTCGCGGCGACCGGCGTCCCGACGATAATAAAAGTCTGTGGCGTGCGAATTCTCCCTTGGTGTAGCCATAGGAGACTTCAGTTTAGCAAAGAAGAAGAGGAGAAAGGAGAAAAAGGTTACCCTGTTGGGCTCGTTAGTGTATCGATTGCTTTACTTCACCTTATTCGAACCTTTCTAACCTACTCGACACAACCCTTTTCAACCTATAAGCTCAACCCTTCGCCACGAGGTTAACAGGAGTGACACGCTAGAGGGTAAACTCACGTTAGATTTTGATGATTTATCTAATTGTTATTTTTATTTATTTTTTTTTTAATTTGTATTCTAATCTCTGTACTATTTCTTCTTCTTCTTCTTCTTCAGGTCCTTTATTATTTACGTCATCGTCATTGTGTCGTTTGCTAAGATCACGTGACCAAACGCCATTACCACCAGAGCATTACGGTACACGATCACTGTCACCTACCAACATTCTCCTAATCGGCAGATAAGACGGAAATATTTGCCACGACATGCGAACCGCTAATAAAGATAAAGCACTACGTGGTCCGGCAGTCTCGACCATTTTCTTCTGTGACAAACGATTCGCGGTTCTTGACATGGCAGACCAGGACGACTATGGTAGCCATAGTGGTCGGAACGGCTAAGACGTTAGACCAAGTTTTCATTTTCCACCTTCGTCGTCAGAATAACGAAAATGATGTTCTCGCCGTGACTCGGCACACGTAAACGTTGGACTTCGCGCTGGAGTGACTACCTGGGCCAACGACGATAGTTACCTACCACCCTGAGGTGATGCATCGCGGGGCGTGACCGACCCGCTGGAAATTTCGAAGACCCCGGGATGATGTTTTGACGTGTTTTGACAAACGGGCGCCATTATTTCGGCAGGGCAAACGACTCTTTGAAGAAGGATACCTTACTCGTCTTCTTTTGGGCCTAATTTTTATCTTGTTATTGATGACCACTAGGTGGGCTAGCTTTTTTTTTTCCTAAAACAATTTAGTTTTATAGGTTAGTCTGAATAGTAATGACTATGCTATTAAAGTACCCGAATTTAACGTTAGTCCAGAGGATAACGCTTTGTTTGGATATTTTCATCAGGGTGGAGTTTTAATTTATTTATTATTTCCAAAAAGTAGTCTTTGTCTTAAAGAACAGTCTCTTCATTTTTTGAGAGATTATTATGATCATTAATCTCAACGCTTTTGGTAAAACGGTTAATGTTCTTCTTTGCTTAGGGGGATGAAGCTATGGCGATGTTCCTCGAAGAGGAGGTTGAGGTAGAGTAAAGAGGGGTCCCGTTGTGGTATTATGTCGCGTGGGAATAAAGAATGCAACCTAGGTGATGTATGATCTCGACATACAACAGCAGCTGCTCCTTTCCCAGCCTCTTGTTCTCTCTGCGATCTTCCATCAGCAACCATGAAGATTTTTAGGCTCTTGTTTGTGCTGCCATCTTTTGAGATTCTGTATTACTACAACCGATTCTTCAGGGTTGTACGAGTCTGCAGATTTTATATAGAGAAGAAATATGTCCACTACTGCTTATCCTTATCTGTTCTTCAAACTGAATTAACTCAGGATCAATCAGAACTCAAAAAGCATTAATTAATCATCCTAATATCTTATGGGACGAATTTCAATCGATTTCCTGTATTACTCGTTATCCTTAGTCCTTCACTGAACTCGCTAACGATGATGGTAACCAGCCGTGGTTCCTCCATCTCCTGGTTCCTGTTGCCAGGGCGTAACCAAACAGCTAATCATTAAGAGCACGCCCCTGCATGTAAGGCGTAATGAATACATAGTACCCGGTAGACCCTGAAGCATAATGGGCACCATAGACAAAGATACCAGTACCCACTGAATCCACAATATATAACGCATATATCAATCCTACGTATAATAAAAAGAAATGTCTATATTAATTTTCAAGTAAACAATATAGAATTAAATACAATGAAATTTGTATGAGATGTACCATCCATACCGATGGTGGACTCTATATATACATTTTTTATGATGTTTCAGAGGATGAGTTCAGAAAAAGGTCCTTGCGGCGGATCAAGGAAAAGATGTCGCAGTGTCGCAAGATAGGATCGATAGATCCCATAGAAAACTGCGACTCCTAGGATCCTTCAGGATTATTCTATGTCCCTGTGGCACGCCCCGACGCGGTGACATCAATGACTACAGGTACCCAACCTAACCATTCGTTGGCTCTCTGTTACATTACCTTCACTCACTCAGCATCCCTGGACCAGGTATATATATACCTAGCATTGGGTTCCCTACTATCTCCTGATGCTGGGGGTACTTAATAGACGGGAGACGGGCATGTTTGGACGTTTGCGGTAAACAGAGCGACACAGGGTGATCTATGTCCTTCAGGATGAAACGAACCGCTCACCTTCTGACACACAGGGTGGTCTCGCTATGGGGTTGGTTCTTTCCCCATGTCACACTTTAGGGGTAGATCAGGAGAAATCGATTGGAAAAGTTTTTGGTGGTAAAGTATACTTTTTTTTATTGAGAGAATTTTACCTAATATTTGTGCATATACATTTTTTGAGACTGCGAGAGTGTTATGGGGTTTTTAAAGCTTTTCGTTTTTGCTAATTGTTTATGCTTTTTTTTTAGGGATTCTGACATCATCGGTTATGTTATCCAGAACACCATGCTCATGTCCTGCATAATATTAGAAGCCATGGGGTCTTATGGGGCCCACCCAGGATGGTTGTCGGTGTGTGGCCGCGTGTGACTACGTTAAGGCGATTAGTATTTGAAGTCTTCAACTGATGCTGCGTTGACAATCTTATGGTGATCGATCTGGCTACCACCTACTATTCATGGTAGCCATAGGAGGTCCTTTTCGTTTATTCTCTTCTTTTTCTTTCTCCTTTGCGGCTATAGGCGTCGCGGTATTGGGACCTGTTGGATTTAGGAGGAAACAGAGCTCTCTTGCTTGAGAGATGAGCGTAGATATCCGTCGGCAAAACTAGAAAGATGCTTGGCTGTACAGAATGTTAGGGTAGAGAAGTGTAAAAGGATTTTCAAAATCTTCATCCGTATCCTTGATCCATTCTGAAAATGTAGCTTTTTAAATTCTTATAAGATTTTATATTTGTACTAGTTTAACTCTTTTTTTTTTCTTTTTTGTAATTTCAAAATCAAACTCCACATGCCACGCTTGTACTCCCCGTGAAATCTTGTAATTTTTGTCGGTTTTGAGGATCTTTTGAATTTTTTGGAAATCCACGCAGAATCATCTATACCAAAATATATAGGCTGACTAAAGCCAAGCATTGAAAAGAATCTTAAAGGCAACTTGACAAAAGCCCAACAATTACTTTATTTTGACTTTGCGGCCGCCGGTTTTTGTAATCCCAAGTTTAGCCTGGTGCGAGTCATCCCTTAAAGGAGAGGAGGTACTCTTACACCCTTGGTGTATTACCTGTCTCGTACCTGTCACCCCTACAGGAGATCTCCAAGATCTCCCGTATCGCGACAAATGGTCTCCGTTTGGCTTTGCCTTATGCCGATTTCTATGGACTCTGACGGCGGCGCGACCGGTGTCTTTTCCTCTTGCCAACCCCATGGACCACCATACCTTTCATCCCACGCAATACCACCATGTTGGCAAACAATCCATTCAATGAAGATTTACGATCTGTCGCTTGCGCGAAGTCGCCGAAAACTAAATGTTTTTCCCAAATTTTCTATGCACCTTTTGACTTTTTCATAATACGAGTGTACCGAGAAGCAAGAAGCTACGCGTACAAGATTATTTATTTTTTTCATCGGTTTATACCGTATTATATTATTTTCAAAAATTTCCATTTCCCCTTTATTAGTCAAAATGTCTTCGGCTGACTGCTGGAAGAATTTTTCAAATATTTTTTATGTCCCGAGATGAATCCTCGATTTGAAACTACCTTAAGATAATTCTTATGGCGATCCTATTTTGCACTTCAATGACCCAAATTCGTGGTCCTACCAATTTTTAAGGTGTCTTCACAACGGGATCCGGCTATACCCTTTTTATGCTTCACCGAAGACGTAGCCGCCTCGATACGCTCTTTTGCAAGTGAATGGACCGCGCGAGAACTGAATGGACGAAGGGACCGATTTTCCGCGGCAATCTCGTTGACTTTTCATGATTTTCCATTGTGATTCAGACTGCACGGATACCAACGTGTTAGTCCTGCACGTCGTGAATGACAATACGAATCTCGTGGTTTTGCGGCTCAGTAGAGAATTTTCAAAAATGCGTGAGATCGCTTTTTCTTGAAGATCACATTTTTTTTTTCAAAATCCCTTTTACACATGAATAGCATAGACTCTTTTTCAAATTAATAGCGATTCATTTTTTAGGTTTACATTATACAGAAAGACACCATGAACGAGTGGGGTATTTCACGGGTGACCGGATTACTCAGTAGTTTTTCAAATTTGAACAGACGTACATTTTTTCTATTTCTGATCTCGTAAAAAGAATACATTGAATCTACTCAGAGTAGTAGATTCGAGATTGACGTGATTATAATTTTGTTTTTTTTTTTTAGATTTTTCTTCAAAAAACGCCATTAATTTTCCAAGGATCCACGCCATGCCAAATTGACAGTAAAGAGACATGTAGCTTTTTTCGAAAATAAAACTGCAAATGGTATCTGAGAAATGGCCAAGCAGCATGAAAGAAAGATTTCTCCTGGTAATAATTTCACCAAGATTTTAGCTCGCTCCAAGTCGGACGTGATGATCTCCAGAAGAGTGACAGACAGACAGGATGCCGGTGCCAGGACTACAGATCAGGATCTGGATGTGATCGTGTTGGACGAGTGCATTAAATCATCGTGTGAGCGAACGTTTTAATTAATGAATTAAAGAAGACAGTAGAAGTTTCCTTTTTGAATGCCTTTCAGTCATTGCAGCTATGTCCACTTTTTTTAAACTTGCCTTTGATCTTGTAGCGTCCTGGAAGTTGTCCAGCTTCGTAGTGAGGTGGCTGATCTATTTACTCATTGTACCAATATTACTCACGTGCTATTCCACTTTTTGGAATATTTCCGGGCATTTCTTGTCCGGTAGTTTGACAGTCATTAAGTGGTATGCACGCCAGAGAATTGGTACCAATGGGATCGTGGATGGATCGAAGTGAAAACCGAAATATTAGACGGAATACAGGAGGAAATTTGTTGAAAAGTATGTAATTTTTGATTATACAATTTTTTTTGAAAGATTTTTTATTTTTTTTTTTGGTATTTTTCAGGAAGTCGTATTGCTTGGGATAATAATCTTATTAAAAATACGGCTACTTTTATTTGCTGTAAACCAGAGTACAGTGATGACTATATTTGTGTGGATGCTGACTCTGAAGAGATGGATGGCCATAGTTTTTGTAAGAAATCTCAAATTTGGAATAAGAATGGAACACGTGTTGGACTTCGTGATGGATGTAGGACTGATTTTGAAATTAGTAATGATTTTAAAAAAATGGTCACACGACACACTAGTCCTATGAGGGCTGTAAAGTCTGTTGGGACTTAGGTAAAAATGTCAAAAAAAAATTTACCATCGAATAAATTATTGGATTACATTTTCAAAATATTTGTTTCTCATCCGATCTGAAATGGGCTACGAATTAATAGGTTGAGTGACATAACCATTTTGATATGGAAGAAACTGAAAATTCTATATAATGTATGATAATCTAGAAAAATATAAAATGATCAAATTCTTGCCTAGAATTTCATTATTCGTGTATTTAAAATTTTCAAATTTATAGAAAAACTAACCTAATTCTCAAAAAATGAAGCAGTCAAGCAATTCTACCACGGAATTATCCTTATCCAGAAAATCCGAAGGTACTGATGTCCAGTATAAAAATTCCAAAAATCATAATCATTAATTTTGAGTATCAACAAAAAATCCAGCCAGATCAAGTTCACCGAGGAGATCTAAAGGAAATTTCGAAGTTCCATCAGAACTTTTGAATATAGATTCGACTGAACTTCTCCAGGAAGTTCAACGTACTGTTTTGCTACGTCGACTGTGTGCAAATTTACAAAAGCAGGATGAGGATCTTTTATTAAGGAATGACAAAGACAGCAAGACTCAGCTACTTCATCATCAGAGAAAGAAACAAACGGACATCCGCACTGCCGATATTCCAGCTTCCTGTGAAACTTCGAATTATTCCTGTCAGCAGACGCCTTCCACGAGAACCAGGTACCCGGAGAGAAGCTGCATGCACGCCTCGACTATAACGGATGAAGTGGTGCAAGATGTCACGCAACGTCAGATACGAGACGTACTTCGTAAAATTCATGAACTGAAGAGCAACATAAGTGAAATGGATATTTCGTTTCATTGTGCGAAATTTGCGGTACGGAAGTTTTGTTAGAAAATTTTTTTATGTACGGTTTAATATAATTTTCTTAAATTTTCTAGTGCAAAAGACGAAGTTCCAATAGCGTTGCACAATCTCAGACGCCGGATAAGATCATCACTGACATGGAGGCTGCGCGTAAGGCTTTCAAGTGCTTGGAAAGCAAAATTCGAGAATTGAGAAAATTTTTTGAAAATCCTGACTGTCATGAGAAAATTATGGAATCGAGAAGGATTGGTTGCTGTCAGGAAAAACTGTCTCATTTACATGGATGTCTTGATGGGATGCAAGTGACTATGAAATTTTTGGAAAGTTTTAAGGAGAGTGAAGATTTTTTATTAGGAGGTAATAAAGATCAGCAGGAATCGAAGAAATTTCGATGTCGCGTAGGATTGTCAATGGATTCTGAATCAATTAAGGAATCCGGGTCATGTGGTTCCGTTGAAGTATGCAAGAAGAAGGATTATTCTTTTGAGTTAGTGTTTTATTTTTAAAAAATATTTCTTTTTCATAATTTTTATAAAAATTACTATTTCTAGGAATAAATGCACAACCGCAGTCATTTGCAAAATGGGATGCAAGGACAATGTTTCTGCTTCTGTTTTGAAGGATTCGGTACAGAAAGAAATTCCTGAAAGAATGGGTACAGAGGTAAACAGTAAAGAGCCTAATGGAAAAATAGTGGAGAAAACTGGACCGGATACTTCATCGAGAAGATCAACCAGAGATGATTCAATGGTAGGATCTGAAAGTGAGAAATTAAAATATGCGAGAGAATCGATAGAGAAGTCTGATGAGGATAAATTTGGTAAATTTCAAAATAATATTTAGAACTAAGTAATTTTGAAAATAATTATTTGATGTATAGGAAAGAAAAAGGATTTATCCCATAAGTGGAACGGCACAGCCTCTCAGTTGATCTTGGAAGAAGAAGTAATGCCCAAAGAAACATTTACGAGTGAGAATGCTGGTAAAACAAAAGGGGCCGGGATAGTAACAGGTTCAAAATCAAAATCCGTGAGTGAAAAATAAAAAGAATTCTTTATAAATAAAAACAAAAATTATTTAAAAATCTTACACTCACTAGGACACGTCATCAGCTTGCATATCAGGATACGTCAGAGGTTACACTCAAAAAACTCCTTTTGAATCAGACAGAACAATGAATTTCGAAAAAATCTCAAGAAAAAATACAAAATCGCAGAATAACGAGAGTCTATAGTCTATAGAGTCTCTGGTCAAAATACTCTTTGACGATCGGTACGTAATAATCAAATTTATGAATGAAAAATCTGAAGGGAAGACACCTTGAAAGATTTTCAAAACCATTATAAAATTTCATCAGCTACGATTATAACCTCAATATCAAAATTTCAGTTTGACAATTTCAAAAAACCGCACGCAACGCTAAGAAAATAATTGATGACATATGTGCACGAGCGATCGTGTGACATTTCGTAAAGGTGAATTTTAAAGTTCGAAAGTGGTTCAAGTCCCTGCGACGGAAGTGGAAGAGAATGCGTAAAATGGACGAGGATTTAGTACGTGAAAAAGTGTTAAAGTTTTTTCAAAATTATTTTCACGAGTTTCAAATTTCTATCAAGGAACTTGATATGGATAAAGTCATTATTATCGCAAGATGTCCGCCTGCTAATTGTTGCGAAAATATCCAAATGGGATCCAAGACTTATCTTATTTATCGTGGGAGAGTTTTTCCCAGGATGCCACCTCCCTGCCCTGACCGTCTCAAGTCGATCGAAAGCTTGATTTCTGAGTGTAGTGGACGTAGTAAACCTGGTTGGAAAGGTAGCGAGCACGTTAATGGCGACATTTATTTATGGGATTCTTTTAAATTCCTTTTCCATCTTCCCACGCAGATAAGTACTTTGGAGCAGGTGCTCGGCGTTGGAAATTAAAAGATGTCAATGTATTCCAAAAAATGAGATAAGTCGAGCCGGAAACACTTGGTGAAGGTTAATTATTTTTGTTATGGAGGTTGAAGGCTTCTTTTTCAATTTGACAATCCTTTTTTTTTTTGTCATTTGTTCATATGACTTTTATTGACAAACGTCAGTGTGTAGCTTAAAATTTGAACATTTTTATTTCATGCTTTCCTGACTAATTTTCAAGACGTTTATACAAAATTATTGCTATGGAGACTTTTTCTGCTTTGTGGTTAACGAGGCATTATTTTGTTTCAAGATGAACGATGGGAAATTTGGGTAAAATAATGGATTAAGTAATGTTTGAAATTTATGGCGGCTTTGGAATAGTGAGTATTTTTGTGTTTTAGGTTAATACGTTTTGTGACATTGTGTACGATGGTGTATTATTGTATTGAATTTGTGTAATAGTGCAATTCACTCAGGAGGATAATGCAAAAAAGGGGAGAAAAGATAAATTTACAAAATTTCAAGAGACTTCGAATGATAAATATGAGAATGAAATGGATTTAGTGACAGGCGAAGTTCCTTGCGACGGAAAGAGAAACGACGTAAAGATGTTGAACGACAAAGGAGTGGATAAAAAGGCTAAGAAGGAAATGGAGAGGAAGGAAAAAGAGATAAAAAAGCAGAAAGAGAAAGAATTAAAAAATTCGAAAAAATTGAAATCCGAGAAGAATATAAAAATTTCACCGAAAACCAAAGATCTTAATTCTCCATTGGTACCAGCAACGTGTCCTGAGCCTGTGCAAGTAATTTGTCCAGGATCGCAATCAGAAATTATTCCAGTGGAAAAGAAATCCTGGTTAAAATGTTGTCCGAAAAAATCGAAGGAATTAAAATCACCAAAAACAAAATCGAAAGAACAACTTGCCGTGGAGGAAAGGACAGTTTCAAAAACTTCAATAAAACTCGAAATTGCAATACCAAGTACGGGATGTCCTGTAGAGGAAAAACCATCGGAGACAAGTGAAAGAAGTTCGAAATTCTCAAAAATCTCAAAATGTGCGAAAGCGTCAAGATCTGCCAATACTTTTATTATTCAGGAAGAGAAATTTTCGCAGTGTGAAATTTTCGAATTTCTTTCAATGCAAAAACCTCCAATAAGCGAAACAGCAAGGGGACGTGGCTGTGCTGCAGAATGTTCCAAAACTCCAAAACGAGATTCCAGCTTTAACGAAAGAATCAATAGATGCCAGAGACCAAAGTATGTTATGAATCCATAATACAAATAGCGATAATATGCGTTTAAGAAAATTTGATTTTTCCACAGAACGAAGCTGGAGATTTGTAAACCGTACGAAGCGCCTAAAGAGACAAAACCAAAAAAAGAAAAAAAGCCATCATTTACGAACGAGTTGACCGAGAAGTTGAAACAAGGATATAAAAAAATACAGAAAAATGCTCTACCGTTTTTGAAAAAGAAATCTCATAGGACTGTCAAAAGGATGAAGGGAATTTACAAAAATGTAAACGGAAGCAGATCAAAAAACGAAGTAAATTGTTACCTGAGAGATTGTGCAACCGAAATGTCAGTCTGCGTATCAAATGGAAAACAGGACAGTACATCTTGTCTAGAATCCAAAAATAATAGTCTAAAAAAGTCAAAAACACCAAACGGGGTTTGTACACGTTGACTAAATCGAAAAATACGTATTTAATTAATCATACAAATATATTTTTTTAAAGAGCATGAAGTCATCGAGTTCCAACAAGTCTCTCCAGTTAATAGAACCACATTCCAAAAAAAGGGATACCAATGAAGTCCCGGACAAAAAGCAAAATGTAAAAAGCTGTAGAAAAAAGCAAACCAACAAATCTGACAGCACGTTAAAACCAATGAAAACCGAGTCAAAATCCTCAATCAAATCAGAATCCTCGAAGGAACTTAGTCTGAAAAAAAGACGTAAAAGATCCTCCTGCTGTTCCAAAAACGACAGTCCAAACAATTCAACAGAAAACATATCCTACAGGCCGTTTAATATTTGCGAATGTCCAGGAAATCCCAGTCTCCCAACAGATCCCCACGATCTTTACCTCGTGTGTTGCTGTCCTGATGGAATCTGTGAAAACGTCAATGAAAACCCATCAAAAAAGTCCAAAAGGAGCAGTCGACAAAAATCTAATAAAAATCATAAGTAACAAAACAAGAACCAAACTTCCATCAACAAGAACCAAAATCAATAATGCTATTATCAAGCAAATCAAATTGCCTATACCTATAGGACAGTATATAAACATACATCATAAATAGAAAGCATACCAAGTGTGAATGCTTTTATCATGTATTATCATTGACAGTACGTAACATATGATAGGTGAGCCATAATGATGTTGACACTATTGAACCCGATAATTTCCAATCGATTGGATGGCTCGTTGAAGTGAAATAAAATAAATAATTGTACAGGTCGTTCACGTAGGTGCTGAGTATCGATATATCACCTACTGTTATTCACAGGCAAATAGAGTTTTATCGTTTTATGGTTCTTACACACCAAACGAATGCTATCGTTTCTCTTTCACTTTCCGACTTTCATTGTCTTCTGCTACTAAAGATTCTAGCTGTCAGTTCGTTACAGTTAATTAATGAGACATTTACCCTGTACTTCACAACTGTCAAAAGCCTTTTCACCCGTTATAACAATAAGTCCAGATATTCAAATGACAAAAATTGGGCCTTGTACATACTTGAATAATAAATTGAATTCTGTTCTATTAGGACAATCAAATGTCCCACACGACACGCAAGAGTCTGACGTCTGTCGGGTTAGGCGGATCATACGTCAATTTTCTGACAAGTTGTTTAGGCGACAGGATTTATCGATCTTCAGATCCAACCAATGGTGCAGTCAGTATCCTATGGTCATGATTTGAGATAGGAATCAATGGCAAGATCGTCCACTATACAGGTATATCCAAATAATTAAATAATATAAGACATTATAAAAGAGAATGATTGCAGTATAAATGAAAAGTAAAGAAATTCACGTTCTTATCCTACAGGAAGTTTAAGCAGGATCAGAGAAGATCTTAGAGTAGAAATCTGGGACTCAAAAGGGCCTTACGAAGGAATACACAAGGAGCAAAATGTGAAAGGATCCATGACCAATCGAACAATTGTTACCTGGAGCCTTAAAGTTCTGTTTATTTACACGTCCCCATTTCCATCCTCGCTCACTGGATGGAAAGCGTGAAAATCGCGAGGACCCAAAGAAACACCACAGGAGACATTCGTGGGCCTTACACGAAAAATTTTAAATTTTCAACTTTCCAGTAGACGTCGGCTCGACCTGGTACAGGGTATCGCGTAGGCGTGTGTGTTCCTGGTAGTTTCCACACGCATAATCACCTGTCTCGTTCATCATAAACTCTGGACTGGGCCCCCAGATGTAATATGCCGGGGCCCACGCAAAACCCGTCCCGACGTCCGACGTCCCGACGTTTCAACACACGCCTACGAATACTCGGCTTGCTTTCAAACTGTCGTAAGTCAAATTGCCCATAGAAATGGGCCTTTCGGCTTGCAATTCTCATACACGTTTATGAGTTTATACAGTACGTATGCAGGGCTGAGATCATTCTTTAAGATCATTACGAATGATCTTTGAGATAATCTAGTGAAATATTATCTATAATAGATACTTTATAACATCACAAGTTGCACGACCAAGATCATTGATCTATTTCATTTCTATTATATACGAATTGGGACCGATGCCGTTTCTGCTGATGTCTCACGGATGATCAATAAGGATTGACAGTCTGATTGACAGGATGTTAATGATCTAATTTTAATCTTGATATCCTAGTGCCGAGTGACGTTGACAGGTTTGCTTAAGAGCCAATTGTCGATCGCAAGATCGTAAGATCGATATAGAAAACCGTGCAAATCCTCGATCCTCGAGTTCCTTTATCCGAGCTGTCACTACGATCAGACGATCAATACGTTCTTGAGTATCGATCTTTGATCTGTACTGTATAAATGATCATATGTATCACGTGACACTGACTGGTATTTGCTCAGACTTCTTGGACGGCCTTTATTTACGTCATTTTTCACAAGGAATTTAATTAATGTTTAACAGTCCCCTGCTAACACGACACGAATGTTGGGCCCCATTACTTTTTCTACTGGGACTGCCGGGGACTTGGCGTGGCAATTTTATCGAAAGGTGCCTTGCAAAATGGCCGACTACACGGTCACGCGAACCTTTTCTTTCTTCTGTCGGCTCTATTGAAAACGTACGTTTTAGTAAATTTCTTTCCTTTTTTATTTTTTTTGCCTTATGACAACACTCACTCTGTATTTTTCTTTGTTCTCTTTTTAGCTTTTATTAGCCTTTGTGGATTTCTTGATTTCACGTATACACGTGTACGTGTACACGAGTGTGTTCATCTCACGACCATGTCAGCTGGACGATTATGGAAGGCAGCGGTTTAGGGCTGGGCCTAGAAAAGGCCCCGGTTACTCCTGCAGCAATAACTAGCCGGTATGGGTCCCCACAGCCGGTTTAGAAATATGTTATGGCGCTGGGATATATATTCTATGGAGTAGGGGAAGATCAGAGTGGATACAAGAATATTAAAAAGATTCCATAGGAACAATCTGACTTATAATCGATAAACACATCCAAGAGAATAGCCGGAGAGGAGTGCAGCAATTTAAAAGAAGAAAAAAAAAAAACAAGAAGAAATTGGAGACCTGACAAATTTATCAAGGAAAACCCTCAGCGATAACAATACTATTTAAAATTTATACCCCAAGAAAGAATATTTTTTTACATAAAATTATTCTCCACAATTGTCACAGCAACATGTACAATCATTATGACTTCCATTAATCCGATCGACTATTCGAGTTCCCAGGCTTCTCCAGCAAGATCCTGTTTACCTATTCGTCGTAAATTATTACGCAGCCAGGACCGGCAAGTACTGCCAGTATAATCACCTCACGTAGAGGATAATAATTTCTGACAAAGGCATAAAGTCTATACCAAGATACTGAATGGTATTGGTACCAGTAGCTGAGATCGTGCAAAACCAAAGATCCTCTGGATCGCTATGGTTTTCATCCGATTCCCAGGAAGCCGGGAGTGGCGCCTTAAACGGCCTCTGCTTTCCTGCAGGATCGATCCGCCATTCCGAAGGGATTTCTCTGCTGCGTGTCTCAAATCCTCACACGCTCTCTTTCTCTCCATAAGCTTCTCTGTATACCGATCGTGGTTGGTCGCCTTATGGCGGTCGGCAGATGTTACTCAGCACCGCTTCGAACTTGGGTACCTACCTCTGTTTTATGGACTCATCGCCCTAGCCAAGCCAAACCACCACCAACGTCATCCTACAAGCAGAGACAGAGGTATAGACCCATGTACGTATACGTATACTAATATATACACAAAAGGCCCCTTCACCATTTTGCTCTTCCTAATTTAAGAGCGAGACCAGGATGCGCCCGATATGGGCCCCACCCCCTGTGCCTCTTGACGCTCACACCCTCTCCACATGGCGTCCATACTCCATCCCAGGAAACACAAAGGGAAATAATTACCTCCCTGTGAAAGAAAAAAAAAAAAAATAGAAATCCTAAAAAAACTGATGGATAGATACATTTCGGACCTACCCTTATTAGCTGTGCGTACTCCCGTCCATCTACAGGATCTGCGTTTCCATCCAGTCATCCCCTTCTAGACGCACCAGTGCTTCTGCTTAGATTACATGGATCTTATTTACCTACTCTTGTATATGAACAAGCAGTCTTTAGTCGTCTTAGATCATAGATACAGAGATCCATCGATCTCACCCTGGTTGATTTTATTATCTTTCTCTTATACTGGATCTTCGTTCTCCATAGTATTGATATCGTTCGAGTGCAAAGCTACTTGTTGAGAAATATATATATATATATACATATATATGACTGAGATCCTTTGAGTTCCACTATTGTGGAATCCTTGGGAAGTAAAAAAATGGGCGGCGCCTTGGATGTGGCTTCTAGTGCCGGGATGAGGTCGACGAGGCCGACGAGGCTGGGCCTTAGATCCTCTTAATCTTCTTGGCTTATCCTATAGACTCCCACCATGATGCATTCACAGTCTTATTCTCATCCCGGTGAAGTCGTTGGCGTAGGCTGGAATAAAACGGACGGCCTACCATTAGCAGGTATGGTCATAGTACCTTCCTGATGAATATCAAGAGATCTACCGAGGACGTCCTTTGCCAAGGATGCAAATAATCAGATTTTACTTACTGCTTCAGACTTTCTTTATTTTTATTAGCCATACCCTGTTCGCGCTTCATATTGTTCCAGACTTTTATATATGACTTTATCAGGTTTCTTGATAGCTGTGTTGTGCTAAAAATTTGAAATGAATTTATTTACCTTGTTTTGGTTATCTATTTTTAACTGTGACGTCGACGAAAATTAGGTTATGGTAGTAGAATCATCGATGGACGTGGCGGCGTCTCAATCATGCAAGTCTGAAATAGCCTTTGGGTCGATGAGAGACTTATTCAACGGTTCG
Organism: Syrista parreyssii; assembly: GCA_030142615.1. Classification (NCBI taxonomy): domain Eukaryota; kingdom Metazoa; phylum Arthropoda; class Insecta; order Hymenoptera; family Cephidae; genus Syrista; species Syrista parreyssii. Next base: position 529,176 of record JARQTG010000168.1, read on the forward strand.
CCGAAGAATGTTGATGGGCCGTAGATGTCGGCAGCGAAGAAAAGCCTTGTGAGTGAGAGAAAGAGAAAGAGAGGGTAAGAACGAGAGAGAATGTTGAAAAAGAGATAGAGATCTACGTCTCTTCTTGTTACTCTTCTTTAGTCGTCACTTCTTATACCGTATCAGATGTGGAAGAGAGAAGAAGTGAACTTCTTGCGATGGACAGGGTGAATCAATTCTGTCTAGTCTTTCTCACCATACATAAAACATATGTAGTCGTTGGCAGTACCGTATTCCATTTTGCGATCATGTTCCGTCGGAAGGGACGATGATAAAGTTAAAGAAGAATCTGAGAAAAAAGTCAAAGAAAGCAATGTAATAGTTACGGATAAAGGTAATAAAGATAAATCCCAAATTCAATTACTCACCAGTGTCAGTAATAAAGAACGTAGCCAGTATATTATAAGCATTTGATTAATTTATTACAAATATTCACATATGCACATGTAGGAATCTATCACATCATATAAAACAAAATGTCCATCAAAGTGATACTAAGAAAATGCGCTAGATGGCGCGCAAATAGTTCAGTTCCACACGTCAAAGCCAAGAGCAGCTGCTCATCAGGGTTAGGTCACGTTAGAAAGGGTGATATTAGGGCTTAAAATAATTGCCAGAACTTTTTCGCGTTTATAACTTGGAGAACCTGCGAAGTGAAACGATCCAAGATGGTAAGTAACTATAGTAAATTTCGTCTTGGGTGGTCCAGGAGCAGAGTCCGCTGTCGCGTCCCCACGCCGTGCGCGCCACCTCGTGAGATGGGGCCCCGCATTCGAACGGTGGGGCCCCACGTCATGCCCCTACCTACCTACCAACCATTTCTTTATCTTTGCTTCTCTATTTCTACCTTTTCCCTTTTGCTCTCTCCGCTTTGCGTCTTTCTTTTCGTTCTTTCTACATTGCTACATGCTTTATATATATATATATACATATATATACATATACACGCGCGCATATAACGTCCCGAACAACAGCGCCACTCCCGAAGCTATGCCATGCCGCACTCTTATACACATGGCTACCAACACGAGATGTGGACTTGGTTCAGGCCCCTTGGACCTTACCGGCTCATTTATATGGCTGTAATTAGATAGCTCCCTAATCTCCGCGTGTTTGTATTGTACTTCTTGACGTCTACTCGTCCGTCATTACGACGGCTAGCGTGCCGAGTCCGATTCGAGTCTCCGCCGCTCTTTGGGCCCTCGCTTTAAGGCTTCAAGGAATGCATAGCCACTAAGGTATCCCGTGGTCACGCTTGTTTCGTATTGAAAATTGAATAGCGCACTGGCTACGGTTCAACAAGATTTTCGGCGAGTACTGAGGCGAATTTGAAATATTGAATATAATTAAATATGTTTATTCGAATTATTCCAGACAAATTTTTTTTCTTTTGTATCGATTACGTCACGTTATAGAAATCTTTAAATTCACAATGACTCGTAAAACAGTCTCTCACGATACGATCTTCCTTTATGTATGTTTAATTCATGAATATTACTGAGTAGATTAACGCAGGGTTCATTTTGCCGGGATGAGCTAGTTATCTCCGAGACTTTATTTACTCAGCCACGAATCTCACGTATCATCACGATCATCCCATATTAATGATCCACCCCGTTATAGATCATTTTCGTGCCAGTGAATTTATACGAGCCGAAGAATTCTAGCGTGTACTTAAATTAACGTTAAAAAAAAAAAAATAGAGAATTTCTCACAGAATCACACACGCCATTTTATCCCTTCGAGATTCCCTGATCTCAAATAAAAACTAGATAATAGTTTCTCCTTAGATATCAAAGTTAATCGTTCGTCATTCTGCTTCTTCGATCTCTTACCAAGGACTTATTTTTCTCGGGCAAAGAATTCTCGCGACTCTTAGTACTAAATACATGTGAAAAATAAAACTTCTTCTACTATATAATTTCGACAAGAATTTTTGTACAAATTTTCTTAGCTATTGAATTATGGGGAAAAATATTCAAAATTAACGTCCAGTCTGTCACTGTCATCGGATGATATTAATAAAGACAGAATGCTTCGGGCTATCTAATCTGTGACAGGATCAGGCCGATGGCCTTTCTACGTTCATTCCTTCCTACGCCGATTAACGCAACGGGTAATTACTCATTTGGACGTTAATGTACGAGCATATTAATTAGTAATGGCGTAAACCAGTAGCCATACAGCCTGCTCTTACATATACTTGTTATATATATATATATTTTTTTCTGTCTTTCTAATAGCATCCTGCATCTTCCTTCCTTTCATCTTTACATCCTTTATTCCACCGCTATCTTTCTACTAATTGATCCACGATTCCTGATATAATGCAATTAACTACTATTGCATCCATCGCCACTATTACTACAAGATGGCTACTGATACATTACAGTCTTCAGTATCTACTTCGGGCTAGTGCGTAATGGTACCAGGAACGTTGCGTCGTTCGACGTATCTAATTACATAGCGCCAATTGACATATCTCGTTTCCACGGAGTCACAATCGTTCCTTTTAATGAAATTACCTGAAAGAAAAAAAATAATAATTGAATATCTAAGAATAGAGATTCGTTACTAATCGTGTATTTACTTACGTTTATTTCCAGGGGAAGCAACTGACGGTTGATGCTGAGAAAGAATTCTGGGACTTTTAAATGGATGGAAGTAATTTTGAGAATTTGGATTTTCTCATTGATAAGGATTTTATGGATATGGACCACATCTCGACTCCAGGTGCCTCTAGTAGAGATTGGATGAACAGCAGTGAGAAAGGGGATAGTAAGATTTTATCCAGTCAAGTAAGCGAAATGGATGCCTGGGCACGTTCAGTCAACAGTGTCTCAACGTCCTGACGCTTGGCGTCGCCACCATCGATATCTAACCTCAAGTCACTTGAAATCCACTACTAAGATTTACATTTACCAGATGGAAGATGCGAGGAGTTCGTATACGTTATCAGTAGCTAATATGAATACCATGAGAGTAGATAACAGATAAGTATTTCAATATATTAAATTCATGATAAGTATTTTCAATTCGTTCATACTAAATAAAACATCACTCCACACCCAGGTTCACCAGGCAGTTAGTACGTCTGACATGTACCTCGCACACAATCTGGCTGGGTAGCAAGACGATCGGCCGCCATCGTCCAGTCGGTGATAGAGAAGCAAACCGCGAGGGCGTCCATCACTGTCAAGGAGGAAAGAAAGAGGGAAGAGGTGGAGGAAGAAGGAGAGAGGATGGAAAAGAGGACGCCGCTTCTGCTTTCTGGACATCCGCGAGATGCTCCAATGAGAAAAATTCTACTGAGACTTGCAACGAGATACGACGTAGATGCGAGACCTGGATGTGGAGCTCGCATTCCTATGGCTTGTTTCCACCACGTGTAACAGGATGTACATTGGATGCTGGAAAAAAAAAAGGGAAAAAAAGATTGGTGACTTTCCAATTCTCAAACAGAAGTCAAGATTGTTACCTGTGTACAGATGCATTCAGTGTTACTTGAACGGATGCTGAATTTATCCAATGTTATAGAAGCGTAGTAGATCTAGTTTTATTTCGTATATACTGCAATGCAGTGTCTAGGGACTTTTGGTCGAACCAAAAATAACTAGTTAGATGGTTGGCTGCTTCTGGCTGTTATCTTTCCAGATATCACAGACCGTGGCTATCTGAATATTTGAATAACAAAACGAACCACGTCCGTCGGGCTGTCAGCTTGAGGAAGTCGAGTGACGCATTAAGAGTGATCTGTTCTTCTTGCTTTTATCTTTTTTTTTTCTTCTCTGAGGTTTTGTCCTTCTATTCATTTCTTCGGTTCTGAAACATTCAGCAGTGATGTGAAACTTGAGATTATAATCTAGAGATTTTCTCTTTTTCTCTTGGAGAAATAAACAGACCTTGAGATACGGAATCGTGGTTGATTATTGGCAATCGATGGATGGAGGATTTGTTCCTATTTTTTGGGGTCTTATATTTCTACCGGAAGTGACTTACGAGCTGAGCTTTTTTGTATCGAGGGAGACAATAAAGATGGTGGACGTGTAAGGGGCGCTGTGTGTTGCTGGGATAAAATAGGAAGTGATTTAGGTGAATGTAGGTAACAAGTTCGCCAGCGGGCCATCTCCATGGGAACCAATATTGATTACAGGGTGGTTCACCCTCTCCCGATAGAACCTCTCGAGAAATTCACCTTTTTTTTTTCCCTTCTATTCTACCCCCTTTGTATATTTTGGTACCTTTCTCAAATAAGTATCAATCCATACCAACTTACAAAATATAGTCTCTAGCATATTTATCGTTCAATCTAGTCATCCTTACAGTCACATCGAAAATAATTATTAGCACATACTAAATTATCAGTGCGCCATAAATATTTTGAATATCAATCTACCCCATTTTAAATTACTACATTTTATTTGTGTCGCGACCCAACAGAATAGACAATCTTAAATTAGGGGTTGGTAGTAAATCTCAAATTTAATGAAAATTAAAAAAAAGATCTTTTTGTCCGATAAATAAAAGCATAAGGACCACACTGATGTATAAAAGGGGTGCATATATACATACACCCTATTTACACACACACACACACACACCCTATATAAATATAAGGTAGTATAGGACACAGTGAAAATGGAGGGTAAGGGCTATTGATTTCGCAGTAGGTAGGTAGGTACGTGTAAATGTGTACGCCCCTGTGTACAACCCCCCTGGGACATTCGTGGAACGCGTGTCAGAGGTTACGCAAACAGAATGATTGATACATTAGCCCTGCGCCTGCCCTCGCCTTATCTTTTATTCCACGCAGTGAATTGATTTCTTTTGGGGAGACGCGCGGAAACCTAATGAATCCACCTTTTCCTCCCCTTTTCCATATTCCCCCACTTTCAACCCCTACCACCCTCCTATCGCCCTTCTTTTGAGGACTCACGATGGCGGCAAGGGGCAACCCTTAAGAACGAATTCCAAAGGACTCGCAGCATTGACTAAGAAATGAAAATTACACGTTTACACAATCGACCCGTGACTGTCATCACGTAAATTGATTAAAATAATCGAATTGCCCATCATTGATTTATAAAGAAAATATATATATATACACGTCGTCTCTTATTATTCCCTATGCTTACTCATCGCCTACTATCTGTGGCTTCTCTATTGACAAACTGATAACCATGACTGCTCCAGATTATTATTATTATCATTATACCAATCAACATCCAATTTCAAAATGGCGGCAACACCAATTCACAATACTTTAACAATTCGATGTTTTACCTTTCTTGGAATGAAGCTTCATACCGATTTTATCTCTACCTCACTTTTCTTACTTGGTCTTTATACTCCATTCATTAACGAGCACTCCCAACCTTATCGGATCTAGTTCACAATGAAGAGCGGACCTACCAGAGGTGTTACAGTTCACGTTTAATTAGGAGTAACGTGGCGGAATGAATAAGTTAATTAAACGAGCGCAGTTAGGTTAATGAATTTTGTGAAAAATCATAGGAAAAAAAAAAAAAAATTACAAATGACATAAATTCAACATTTTTTTTTTACTCATTTTTGAAATTTCAAAAATACTCAAATTGCTCCGCGATTAGGTGTAAACAATTTTTTTTTCTCTTAAACGACAAATCTCGAGACTATCGTTACTTAACCTCGACCCAGTCCCGGGTTAAACGAATTTGAATAAATTTCCATGGTGCGGACATCCACGGCACTCGAAAAATAAAATCCCTCAACATCGACGGCCAGATACGTTAGTTAAGCATTTTTATGTATGAATTTTTTCATTTTATTTTTTTACCTAACAAATGACGTTAGTCACTTTGGACTATTATGGGAGATTAATTTCACTGTGTCGAGTCGACAAGGAAAGTACTTTTTTTAAATAACTTTTCAAGCTTCGTTTATTATTTATTTTATCTTTGGTTCGACTGTACCTATCAAGCACTTAACATTCCAAGATACTTTTGATTATATTAAGAAGTCATAGTTCGACCGTGTCGCTCGGAAATTCTAATAGCAGAATAATTTTTAATTTGACACACAAAAAATTGTATGTTCTCAGTGACAGCTTCAACATTTTTCTGTCATTTGTGGTTTTTTTTTTTATTTCAATCCAATATCGTCTTACGCGAAATTAACATTTTTTACGCTTGGTTCATAAAAGTCCAATGTAAAACCCAACATATATATATATATATATACACAAACACACAAAAGGGCTGATTCTACCAGCTAACTGCAACGGGTGAGAAACTATCGTAAAGGGGGAAGATGACACAGGCACTGTGACCCTCGACATTTCAGAATTCAATTTTCAGCTTGATTTGTCAGGAACGACGTGAACCTCCCTGTTCCGCCATCCAAGGCATTTAGGTGCAGCGAATCCTCAGCTTGTATCTTTCACTTCTTTATCACTTTTTCTTCACTCGACTTTTTCCAGTCACAGCTATAATAATTAACGACAGTATAGGATTTCGTTTTTCCCTTTAAATACCACAGTAGACTTGAGTCTCCTTGACCGAAGCGGTTTTCTCCCTCGGAATTAAAAAAAAAATGAAAAATTGACAATCCACAATTAAACGTGATTGACCGACAAGAAAAATTATCCCACGATCAAGAAATCCAAGATAAACTAAATCCTCGATCATAACTACGGTAAACCTGCTTCACGTACAATTTCAAATCCCCGTGTAATTGAAAGTCCTCGCGTAAAATCAATCAAGGGAAAAATGGATGTTTTGTAAATAAACAGAAATTCCCGCCATAACGTCACCACGTGCTCTCAGACATTAATACATTTAAACGAATAAAATAATACAATTTTTTATAATTATTTTCATCCTCCTCTCAATTTTTCATAATACATAGCGCGAAACGGGTGTCGAGATTTAATGAAAATTTGCAAAAAAAAAATTTTTTTTTTTCAATATTGCAATTTCATTTTCCGTTTCACGAAATTGCGTTTACGTGCGCGCGAGCGTCACGTGCGTGTTTCTCTTCTCGCTGAAAAAGACAGGGAAGCGCTTTTGCGAACAACGAGTGTTCTTATGAAAATATCGCGAGCGCGCGCAATGGTAATTACGAGGAACGAGCGAAATTGCATATTGTTTTAAACGCCGTGCCATTGCGCGAGAACGATGCCTTCTGGGCAGTCGCAATAAGAAACAGCCTCGCCATCCTAATGGCGGCTCATTAGTTTCTTTTAATCACAGACATTACCGCAATCCGTATAATTACAAGGATACAGTATAATCCAACAATAGCAAAGAGCAAAAAGAATTATTGGATATCTCAAAAATAAAATAGCCTTAATAACAAGAAACAAGTACAAGAAAAAAAAATAGCATTATAACTATTCTTTCAAACAATCCTTAACCCTACATGACGTAAGACAGTAGCACGTAATTTGATGCTTGGAATTTTCATATATATATATAAAGACAGGGGTGAGATTCGATGACAAATTTTCAAGCATCCGACATACAAGAGCCCATATAGGGTTCGTGAAAGAAAATAGGGGTGAACGTTTTACATAAGGGATGAGACCTACAAAGGTTCCTGGTATTCCAGACACGCGTCGTGATTTGTTTTACCTCCCTTGAAACGGCCTGTAGGACTAAAATATTCGTAACACATTCACACACGTAAATCCAGACCGAGAGGATCGAGCATGTGTGACGTCACATACCGATTAGTATCGATTACTTTAGCAAAATTGAAAATCGTTCTCGGATCGATTGATCGATATATTCGATTTTCGAAAGTAATCGCGTAGATAGCATACAAAAAATTTGTCCAAGATCCGCAATCGTATTAAATTAATATACGACCGTATCGTCGTATGCATGCAATCTGCATTACCGTCCGAGATGCACCCGGCGCTCGTATGCATTTATAAAACGGCAATCGCACCGGCTCAAGCCAAAATGATTTATTTCGGTTGCACTCACTTTTGCGTACGTATATATATGTATATATGCAAAGTATCCTCCGTGCACGAAAGCATAAAACTTGGCGAGAAAACAACAGAAGCATCAAGTCGATGCTTAATGAGGCCGGCTGTGCATTCCTCTGGCTTGTATATATAAGGTGCACGTGCAAACCTTAACTGCAGTATGTATACATATAGGTTATGTAGGTTGGCATACGGTGTAGCTATGCTTATAGGTAGACTAGCATGGCGAAACCCTCGTCAATTTCCAAACTGGCTCGTTCTTCCATCTCCTTCTCTTGCGAATCTATGCAAATCAGTGCCAATTACGTCGAGCTGTATAAAAACTGTAGCTCGTTAGCGAAGACGGTATTGTCGCAAAGGATCAGTTTGGTATTTGAGGTGATGGTTGGGGTGGGGTGGTATGTAGAGGGGAAGTGTGAATTTTTGAAAAATTTTTGTCAAATTTTTGTATGAGAAATTTTTTTTTAATTTGGATTTTTTTATTTATGTCTGTGGTTTTGTGTGATTTATAGTCGTTTGGGATGTTTGAGTAGTATCGGTTGGGCCTTATGATGGTATGGGGACTGACGAGAGCATGGATAGCATTAGGTTAGTTGGTAATAAGCCTGGTCGGTACCTATACGAGACAAGGAACAGGGAACTTGGAACAAGGAACAGAACCGATTTCTTTGGTATAAGTCAGAGAGGGATACGGAAGGCCCTAAAGTAGATTCGTGCCGAGCGCCGGTATATAATGACGTGCGAGGTGAAGGTAGAGGGCCTTACGTGGACGGCGTAAGGCCCAAGCGAGAAGGTACAATGGGTGGAAGAACAAGAAGAAAACGTGTGGTAGAAGGGGAAACTTCGAGTGTCGGCACCTCGCCGCCAGAACGGACCACACACGTTGACTAGTGGTTCTCAAATTGAGGATCCAAATTTGACTTTGGGGTTATAATAATTTTTGTATTAAAATTATAGAATAAAAATTGTGTAATTAACCAAAAACTATTCTCGTGTAGGTAATGGATTTTGTGTGATTACTCGAAAATACGAGGTACAGAAAATTATTTTTAGAATATAAATTAGCAACGGACCCAATGGGGTAGCGTGTGAAAAAACTCTGGGTCCTCTTGGGACCGTCTCATTATAACGTGAAAAATTATATTCCTGGGCTCAAGACGATCTGGATTTCTTTCTTCTTTTTTGAATAGAGCAAAGGGACCCATCTAATTTTCTGGTGGCACGTTTCGAGTTTGCTCATTTTCTAAGGACGTCTCGACGTCTTTCTGTCGTTTCATTTGGATTGGCGCCATGTTTTGCCAGACTGGCAATAATACGTATATATAAAAATGGTCCACCGTGTATAATTAGATACTCGACGTGGCTACAGTCTCTTGGGATTTATTGATTAATTAAATTCAACTATAATATATGTATTGACGTAATTAAATTTTGATTTCACATTTCTCCTAAAATACTCACATACTCAATGTGACTGATAAGGATGCAAAAGGTCCTGGTAGCAATTTAAAAAGTGACAACCCGTCACTTTCCCAAAATTCGTCTAGGATTTCAAAACGGGTTGCCATATTTTTCTCTGATTTTCTTTCCCAAGACAAAAGATCTTCCTGTCCTGCCTTAGCGCTTAGGTATGTACCTCGTCCTGAGAGAACGGTATTAGAATCCTGATAGAAAGAGACAAGTCAGTCGTGAAGTCAGGCTGATCGTTAAATCCTGTTGGTTTTGCCTTTTCGTCCTTAAGGATATTTTCAGCACTGTCCATTCCTCTTGGCAATTCCTGTCAACTGCTTGAACGCCTTTTTGACACATACTGTCAAAATAGATTAGGCCCATTGTTCGAATACAGCAACCATACAGTCGTAGTCATTGATCTCTCCTATACCGCATCCGAATGAAAGGCACCGTAGACTGTACTTGTATGAGCTGATCAACTTAAACATAATCAAAGAACAAATAATGAATTAATTATACTTATAAAAATTGAAATAAAGCAACAGGATTGTCTTCTGGGACTTACAAAATATTCAAGCAGATAACTCAGACCCAATCCAAAGGACTACGAACTCCGCCTGTTCCATTCGACGAACAATGGTCTCCGGTTCGCTGATCTTGACAACCGTAAATTCCATCTGATTCCTCCAACGCCTTCCTGAACGTCCTTGTACTTTCGTAAATAGGAGCCATTGACTTTTTAATCCGGATTATCTTGGCCGTCGGTCAACATGAACTTCTGGTAAGAGCAGCAGCAGATAAACACAGCTTTGCATTAAAGCAAGCTGGTTAAACTTTCATGGTACGAATTTTGGGTCTGAAAAAAAAAAAAAAGAAAATTTAATAAAAATCAATGTCAGGGTCAGTGAAACTATCCAAGAAGGTCCGTCTCTTCCAAAGATTGACAACTGTCAAGGATATTGACAACTCAGTCACGCAAATCAGATTATCTAAGCAACATAATGGGGACCCCCCGTATACTAAACTATTTCACTCAGTTCTTAGCTTGAGAGTTTCCCTCACGTTGGGCCTTATTATTCTTCGCTACCTGACGGCGTCTACTGGTCCATCCCGTCGAAGTTCCTGTCACCGTAGAAACATCCTGGACATTTTTTTCTATCCCGTTTATAAAAGGGAAGAGTGACCAGGTCCCATTGCAGACCCCTGGTGTGCAATTGGTCACAGGGAACAATAAGGCCCCCCGTCTTCTTCAAGTATAAACAAACCCTTCTTCGAAGAGCGGTATCGCGACTGGTGGGCCCAAAGATTTTACCGCAATGTACAATGCGACATAGATCGGGCCCATTGTGTACCCGCACGTACAGCCAGTACACGAAACAACACACACTCAAATAAATTTAACATAAACGGTATATAGTTGATTCATACAAAAAATAAAATAAAATGAATCCATTATACCCAATAGATACAAGGAATAATCATTTTTTTAAATTGGGCCTTATCGGGGACTAATAACGTTCTAGGAATCGTGTAGGAATATATTCCTACACGACAATCTAATTCGCTTCAAAGATACATATATATTTACAATACACCAAGAACATTCCAATAGAATTTGACTAATTACAACCAAAAAAACAAAATACACTCATACACACTAACAACCCCCACCTCTAAATCCCCATAAAAAGTCCCAAAAGTCCTATCGCTCGCCGTGACGAAATCATAAGGCCCAAAACGCAGGTAGAAAGCAGCAGCATCCCTTCCACGATAACAATCCGCATAGAACGAATTGTGTTTTCGAAACAGAGCATTCTTTCTCAGTTTATCCGGAACGGACCCATAAGTCCCAAACAAGGCCGCACCTGGAAGCAAAGAGAATCGGTTACCCGTCGGGTCCAGAATTTCGTCCAACGTACCAAATAAAATGTTGACAACCCCCAGTCCCTCCACCCTCTTCCTCAAAAAATAATACCAGCCAAATATTCTACCCACCCCCCTCGTACACAACCCATCACCATTCTTTCTACCCTAACAAAGGTAAGTCCCAGATCCAATATGCTGACTCGTCTTGTACTCCGTTTAGCTTTATTGCTCGCGTAGCATAATGTAAAACGTTCCTATAACAGACTGCAGCGTATACTGTACAGAATACAGAAGACGGGTATACAGAATACAAAATACAGAACATATAGTATACAGAATACAGAATTACGGCGGCCTGCCAACTGGCAGAATCAGAACGTGTTTCTGCAGTGGCAACCCGATATGGAGTTACACGTACGTAAGCCGTAGTTAGCATCTCGCCATTCTAATGGACGCGGAAGTCGTAATTCCCTGCTAACAAGCTTCCGTCCGAGGACGACACACCCGGCATGGCTGGCAACGTCTCTGCAGTCTGAAGGGGTAAAACGAAATAATTCTATATGCATTTACTATTGCGATTGATGAATCGAAATATTCTAATAATCTGTGCGTGTATATATATATATATATATATATATAGAGCGTAGGTATAGTATGGGTATATGGATAGATAGAAATATCTATAGGGTGTATAGCCTGGTGTGATACCTATATTGAATAGAGTCTAGGCTATGGAAGAGGGGTGAAAAGTTGAGGGTGAGACACGGGGAGAATCTCGTTTATCATCTTCCAACCGATAAATCAGTACGGAATGCTTTGCGGTTCCCCATCGTGTTAGAACAGTTTATAAACGGGGAATCCCCGGGGTGCGGTTATCTTCGCATGTACCGGGTGTACTTTATTTTACGGGAAGAAGGTCTGCTTGCATGGGGATTTTACTCATGAGGGTGTATTATAGGGGTTGTGTATGGTGGTAACACTGTTTTTGGTGGGTGTGGCTCTGTGGTGTTTATTAATACGAATTAGGGGAGAAGTGCTGGATGATGGTTAATTGTTGGATATAGCAATAGGGGTAGGTATTGATAAGGGTTCGTAAGGGTTGTTTGTCTATGTGGATATATTATTATATATATTATTTTCAATTTTTCTTTTTGAGAAAATTTTTACAAAATTTTATTTCTAGGTACTTTTTATTTTTTTTTTCTATGTCTGATTTGACAGTAATTTCGTTCCGGTTTATTTTTTAGGTCAATTAATTAATCAGTTTTGAAAATTTATAATTTTCAATCTCTACTTTCACCTGAAGTACAACGTGTTCTTGGCTCTTAGTGAGAATTAAGGTAGAAAGGATGCTGGGATGGTGGGGGAATTTGAGGGGAAGAACTGGTCAAAAAAAATTTCTTAAACCCTGGCTGGCTGACTGGTCCGAAGGGTGGCGAAGCACTGAGCAGACACACGCGAGGTTGCATGACTGTGAGAGATAAAGGCGGGGCTTGATCTTTAGCCTCTCCCATTTCCCCTGTCGGTTATAAGGAGTGGGGAGAAACCAGAGGATTCCATTGGTCCAGGACTGGTTCGCGGGGTTGGTCCTGCATTAATTATTCTAAATAAGTCGTCGCCCCGCGGCTGCTGATTATAGAGTTTACAATCCCATAAATAGAAGTCGTTTACAAATCGCACGTAAAAGTAATCACTGCTTGACTTTACGAAGTGGACTATTTTTTTTTATTTCTCCTCCATTTTTTTTTTTTTTTTCGGGCTATCTCCTCTCACGTACGTGACATCGTGTGCACTTTTTGGCAATGAAATAAAATAATACTTTTTTTTTTTTCACTATACGTAAAATTTCATACGATTTTTCAAAACGATCACATTTTTTTTCTTTATACTCAAAATTCTTAAACGACGCCCGAGCGTCCCGACGCCACTCGCAAGCAGTAAAAACTCGCAATTACAAATTGATTTCCCAGCATCTCGCCTCCGAATAATTCGACGCCGATCGCGTGTCTCGATCCTCGCGTGAGATTTCACTTTTCACGTGTATTCACATGTGAACGTTCATAACAGAGCGGATGACCATCAGCAGCCTTCTTAAGTCGTGAAAAACGTCAATTGGCTTCTTATTTTCTGCAAGATCTCGATAAGAGTTCGAAGAAATTTTTCTCAAAATTATATATTCGCCCTTTTTTTTTTTTTTTTAATATTCACGTCATTTACCACGAGTTGTCAGAGAATCGAAGGACTTTGTGAACGACCCTTTAATTTTTACCTATAATTACAACAACAAAAATTACCCATTGCAATCCATTTACTATACTGCGCGGACTACCTTTAAACGCTTCGCTGGTTTACAAGTAGCTAAATTATTCCAACAGTCCTCGGTAGCACCGAGTTATTAGATAAAACAATTAGCATGCTAATTATTAGACTCTGCGTGTTGAAAGCTGTCTTGACCAATTATTTATAACTTATAACGAATCGGGTATATATCGCGTGTGACTGTTTTGTCGCGAGAACAAACGTCAGATTTAATAACATTAATATTTCATTTAATTTCAAGAGATATATATATATATGTGTGTGTGTGTGTGTGTGTATATTTGTAATGAAAATGTATACCACTAATTAATTTACCATTTCTATTTCACGATTAATTACCACGCGATGCTTTTTAAACGGCCATAGGAATTTTCAAAGGATTCAAAAACTCATTTTGATACATAATAGACGACCCCTATTTAAAAAAGGGTAGATCGGTCAGGAGCGATTATTCCATTAAAACTGTGTTCGGTTGTTCGATGCAGCTGCAGTTCGAAAAATGGAGATGATCCAAAATGACGTAAAATTGCATTTAAAAAAAAAACCCTTCCCACGACTATGGTAAAAGTAAATTGGGTGATTAGCGCTTATAGAAGCATCTGCCGGTAGCTATAATATATATGTCGAGACGATATTGATAGGACAAGGGTAGATGGCAGGGGTAAGTTAGGAGTAACCCAGTATATAAGGGCGGGGGAAAAAAAAGGTTAATAAAAGACCGGAACCACTGTGTAAATTTTCGTATGAAGCAATTCCATACTGTCGACGATAAAATTCAGGTTGGGAAGGGTGGAGAGGAGGGGTGGGGACAGGGGATGTTTGTCGAGTGGAAGAAAAGTATTAGGTTGTATTAAAGCGAGCGAGCTATAGCGAATTGAACAAAGTATGGTGTAAAAGTACGGAGGGTGAAGAAGGGCGTATTGCCGGGAAGGCGGAGTAAGAAAAGGGGCGTGGGACTATAAGGGTAGTGGGGATGAAGATCTGGGCGTGGAAAAGTGAAATTCACGAAGCAGTTCCCAGTGGCGTAAGAATCGTAATATTACAAAAAAAAATCACCCCCCTCCCGCCCCTAAAAATTTCAATATTTCATCCCTTCAATTAGTCGATTAATCAAAAAATTTTATTTAAACGTTTTGTTTAAAAAAAATTTTTTTTACTACCCCATACCCAAGCTACCCTTAATTATTTATATTAAGAATAATGCATCACGTATGTTTCTATGCTTGGGTTATGTAGTTTTCAATTTTATCTTCAATCCTGGAACATTAAAGAGGATGGTACCCTGCCCACTGGGGTCTACGCCTATGGGAGTGGGGATAACTGCTACCATATATGGAGGGAGATGGTACAGCCCTGGGCGGAGTCTGTTGCAGGAGCGTTAATAGAGATACAATCGAGGGTGTCTAGTGCACTGCACTCTCCTCGGCGTAGGAGTGAAAGGTGGGGTAAGTAGGGACCTGGACTCCCTAGTTTAGACATCACCGAGCGACGGATGGACAGCCAGTCAGACCCGTCACGGCACTCGCTCGAGTACCCACAAACCTCGGGAAAAGCCAATTCGAAAACGCCCAAGACTTGTCCACGTAGTTGGATGATCTGTAAGAAGAGATAGAGAAGAGAAGAATTAGAAGAGGAAGAAGAGGACGGAAGATTGAAGCATCAAGAGTTTTCGTCGAGATTAAATTTTTTAGACAAATATTTTTTGCCCGTCTTGTCACTTGCGCGACTGTTTAGTGACGACTTACTGAGAGTGCCGTTTCTATAATTAATTTGAAAATCCAAAAAAAAGAAACAGTGTTTCCGCGAGGAACCCCCCATTCACAGAACACCATTGGTTCGTGTGTTTAATATCGACTAAGGGACTAATTTTGTACATGTCATTTTTTTATTGACAAAACAGTGCGGTGGGAATTTGTAAGTGTCGACAGAATATATTCAAATTTTTCGAATATGTCGAAAAAGCTAAAGTGACTGTATAAAAAAAAAACAAATTTTTAAACGTTTTTTAGTATCTTTTTTGGTTAATATTCAAAAAAAATGAGCGTGACGTTAGTAACAATGGATTCTGCGTACGGTTTACGGTTAGGGGTTGGAAGTCATCATCGTAGAGTATGCTCACCCTCTTTGCCAGAGAGTCATGTGTCACCACCCCAAGATAATCAGGAAAATAATGACGCACCCTTAAGATTCAGTGTGGTGAACATTCTGAGACCTGATTTTGGCAAGGAAGCAATTCTCAATACAAAAGCAGCGACAACAAAGCCTACCTTACCGACGGCACATCAAAGACTGTCACTTCCGGTGCAACTTCCTCAACACAGTCCACTTCAACTTCCGCGGGACTTGAGTCTCTCGTCTACAAGACTGTCGCCCCAATTGTCATCCGCTTCGAATTTTTCACATCATCGCGAGAGGGATGGTCTTTCGTCCCACTGTGGTTTAACCTCCCCAATCCAAAGACACAACCTCAGCAGAAGTGGAAGTCTGGAGAGCTTAGCGAGCAACAGAAGCTCCGTTACCGGAAGTTCCATCACTGGTGCTCCATCCCTGTCATCAGCCGCGTCCACAATAGGCGGCGACTCCATCAGCGGTGACAGTACAAATAGCAGCACAAACGGAACCGGAAGTACCACAAGTAGTTCCACCACGGGCCAAAGTCTCTGGCCAGCTTGGGTCTATTGCACCAGATATTCCGATAGGCCATCTTCTGGTAAGAAAAATTATCACACACAATTAATTTTATGAGAGTACAGTGTGTATGTACATACACCTGTATATGTATATATATATATAAGTATATAACTACAGCAACTTACAGTTCGAACTCTTCACACGAAGGGTTAAGGGGTAGGTTCATGTCTGAGGGGTTAACGTTTCATAGCACCTGCACCCTTTCGCAGGACTTAATTATTTCGAACCTACATCCGCAATCCACCCTCTTCCGCAAAACTGTATGCAATGGTATATACACTGAGGTCCTTTAGTGTGTAGCTATAAAAAAAAAAAGAAATTTACTTACGTAATTCAAGTTTGTGTAAAATAGCACCGTTTTGCATATTTTCCATCGATACAATGAGAAACTCGTTTGGAGCTTCTCAAATTCATTCTTGAACAAAAAAAAAAACAAAAGAAGAAAAACGATGGTGTAAAAATTTCAGCTGTCCAACAGAATTCCCATTTTTTGGTCTTTCATTTCATTTCCGGAGTCATTACAGTTGGTACTTAATAAATATTCATTGCGTCCAATTCCTCCTCCCGTCGACCCAACAACCAATGAAACGTATTATGAGAAATACGACAGTCATGCCAACCGCTTTTCCCTGTTTTTCACATTATATATATATATAGTACGTACCGTCATGGGATATCAGTGAATTATGTATGCTATAATAATTCTACTTGTAAAAGTAGCAACCATCGAAATTGATTCTGTACACGTACGATACTTAAGTACCTATCCACCCGGATAGAAAGTAATTCTCTGTGTCCCCGTCAAGCGTACACAGTGGCGCTGTCACCAGTTTCAATTGCATGTACGTATATATGCAATATGCATGCAATGTGTGCTAGAAAAAAACAGAGCCAAAGAAGCGGATGTCCCAAGGGGCGATACGTTTCTCAGTGTTAATTACGAAATAAAGAATTCCACTTTTCTCTCTATTCTTTTTCCTTTTCTCTTTCCACAAGCCTATTTATCTAGTATGCAGAAGCAGCCTGCGTACACGAACAGACGAGGGCCCTGGGTCTTTGTTCTTCGAATTGCTTAATAATTAAGCCTCATTTAAAACTACCCTCTTCCTTCATCGCATTCCCAACTGTTATCAACCCTCTACGGTGTTTACCGAGTGAAACTACCCCTTTTATAAAGACTCGTGGAAAATAGTCGATGAATCCTCGAGAGACCCTACGTTTCACTTTCAACTATTTATAACCTCTTAACTCGCTACGGTAAACGGTGTAAATACAAAGCTACTGTTATTATTCATGCTTGAGTTTCTTGCTTGAAAACATAAATACGCTCAATGTGTCAAGAAAAGGGAGGAAATAATACCTTGTGAGACTCGTTCGTTGACAAATCCTGTATGCACGTTACACACGAATCGAACACTACGCACTTTTGCCACAGACGTAGATTTGCGCCATCTGTCATATTACCTCTGGTATTAAGCTTCGTTTACAACGTACAATATCTTCTGTTATCTACTGTCCATTACACTCTGTTCACAGGCCCGAGAACTAGACGAGTAAAGCGCGTTCACAGCGGTGAAAAAAGTACTAGCCCAGAAGAGAAACGGCCTAGAACAGCCTTCAGTGCTGAGCAGTTGGCAAGACTGAAGCGTGAATTTGCCGAGAATCGTTACTTGACCGAGAGGAGGAGGCAGCAGCTGTCACGCGATCTTGGATTGAACGAGGCACAAATCAAGATTTGGTTTCAGAACAAGAGAGCCAAAATCAAGAAATCAAGTGGACAAAAGAATCCATTGGCGCTTCAACTAATGGCACAAGGCCTTTATAACCATTCGACAGTCCCCGTAGACGAGGACGGCGAAGAGATTGTCGAAGACACGTCATAGTAAGGTTAACTTTATTTCCCATACACAAATCTTTACTCGTACGATCCTCCCGTTAGTAATAAACACTCGTATGATATTCTTCAAAACCGTAGAAAATCTGCACGATATTTTCCAGTCTTTTTATCAAAATGGCGACTCGCACCTATCGCACTGTATTATTCACTTCAATATTATACGTTCCGAAATTCACTGCCGTACTACGTGTATCGTTGCGTCCTTGTTTATCTCCATGCAACAGAGTGAGACACGACCATGCTCACAGTGTAAACACTGAATTTCGGAACGTACCCATAGAATCTTGTAGCTTCGTAGATCAACCAGAGAAAATTCCCATTGATTATACACGGTGTAGACTGATGTCGATTATTTATTGGCAAACAGAGTGCGTACGTTACGAGTTGGCATTACGATCGAGTCAGCTCCGATTAACAGTTAAGTTATTTATTTACTTTGTATATAATACTGTACATACTAGATTTATCTGAAAAGAAAGAAAAAGAAAGAGACGGCAATGCAACGTGCATATGTAAGATACAAGGTTTATGTATATATACATATATATAGAGAAAGAGAGAGATTATATATAGAGATATACAAATATACCTGATATATAGCTTAGGCCTATGAATGAATGTATATGATTATACGATTACGAAAGGATCTCATATGTACATAGATACTCGACTTGCATACGTTATATTACATAGGAATCGTATAATCCTGTCCCAGTGTCTTGTTACGCTCATAGCCATGTAATCAGCATACATAATTCTGCCTGCGATTAAACGACTTGTTACGAATTTCACACTGGTGCCTTCTTGATCTATGAACCTCTTTAATAGACAGTATATAGATATAGATATAGGTATAATATATTATTCTAGTAATCGAGTAGAGTAAAAAAAAAAGAAAATGGCGGTAAGTCGTATAGAGTGGATATACGGTGGGGTCCGTATGTAAGGTTATATACAAAAAATACATGGAAGAGGGCAGCGGCAAGAAATAAGGGCGAAAGAGTCGAAAATAGGAAAAGTTAAAGAGTCTGAAGTTAGGCAAAGCTCGCAAACGTCGCTAATTATACGTATGAGTGGGCGTAGCCCGTGCCCGTCGTGTACGCTCCATTTTCGGTGACACACTGCGCCGCTAATTGACCCCGAATTAATGAGCCACCCGGTATTTCGACGTGTACCGACCGTCCCACTGACAAATGGAAGCGCGTGGAAACAGTTCGCCGCGACATTAAGCACCGCGACCTGCTGCAATTAGTCGACGTCAAAATAATATCGAGATCGTTATGGGGATACGTACAAGGAAAACTGATCACGTGGAATTAATAGCTACGTGAAAATTTCATAAATCATAAAAAATTGTAGTACTTAAGAAAAATGTAAAAAAAAATTTTTTTTTAATACAATTTCTTTTTTTAGAAAAATTAATCAAAAGTCCATCTACCCTCTCCCCGGCATTCTACTGGGAATAAATTACAGAGTCGTTGTCTCCTGGTCCATTGTGTTTAACTGCGCCAGGACGTAATTATACTACTGCGGCCAGAACGCGAGAGCGCTTGGCGTAGGAGAGAAGAGAATTGTAAAAGAGAGTAAGAGAGAGGTTATGGCATACATAGAGAGAGAAAGAGAGACAGACACACAGGTATGGGGTCGGATAGTGGTTGTGGTCCAAGCTATAGTCACCAGGATGGCCATTAGGGGTTGGTCCTCGTTGCCACTAGTGGCTCACTAAATTTCATCTTCTTGCACCACCTTGTATCCCGCAAATTAATGGTTGCGCAACCTAGTTTATTACAACGTCAAAAACCACGTGAGTTACCAAAATTTCCTACAGTCCCATTGCGCCAGGCTGTAGCAGGATTTGTATGGATATAAGGAAGGTCGGTAATGCAGGAATCTTTGACGGTTATAAAATTTGTATTCTTTCAATCAACATACGCACGATTTATTCACCGTGGACGATGTGTTGGCAGCAATTATTATAATTTCTCGTAAGTTGGTAATAGTCGTAATGGCTAACGTATATTCAAGATCCGTGGAAGTTCTCTAACGAGTAACGAGTGTTGTGTGTCTCTGGTTCGGCCGCGTGTCAAATTAGGCAGAGGGGTGAGTGGGGGAGGTGGGTGGGCGTTTGGCGGCAAAGCAAAGTGAAATTTATCGCCTTTGGCTTTTTGGAATGGCGCGACTACCCAGCATCCACCCGGCACCACTTAGCTGCCCGTAAATGTGTCACGTATGATCTGCTCGCAGATGTTTAACCATAGATCACGCGAAACGTGCCGTGCTAGCGTCATGGCGGCGATGTGCCGTGGGCTTTGGTGTTTTTGAGAGGCGAGTAAAAGGATTCAGCGTGGATGCAGATGAGAAACTGTAGAAGAGAGATAAAAGAGAAAGAGAAGATGATAAAAAGTTAAACAAAATAACAGAATCTCACTGTTGTATACATTTGGTTCAAGATGCTCCTCTCGGCCGTGTCCCGTGTAATTGGCTGGACTGTGAACGCGATATTAGATCCTCGTTATCCTAACGAGCCGAAATACTCGGCTAAAACTGTGAGCGTCTCTGGGAAAATTCAAAGGCATATAAAATTCTGGTATCTCGGCCGTATACATCATCTTCCAATTTAAATTTTATCCAAGACCGTCTTAGGTCCATGAGTCTCTTTTTTTGGATGCTGTTTTTTTTTTTTTTTTCAATTTATTATTTGAATCTCCCGCCGCTTTCTTTTCTCCCTTCTAAGTACTACCGTGCATACGTCTTGACTTTATGAGCGAATTTTCTTCTTGGGATTTATGCTATATACTTATGACTGCCCTTTTACCTAGCACTTTTACTCGCGACGTTTAAGGTAGAGTGAGGTATAAAGGTTCTTGTCTGTGGCTCGGTATCTGAGAATGTCTGTGACTCTGTGTTATACTGTAGCTGCGAGACTTGTCAGAGTAGTGAGACCACCCAACGTGATCGCACGGGACTTCGGGAGAGACCGGCAGTCAGAGATTCCTGAGGGTGAGGAAGGGGTTGGGGAGGGGAGGGAAAGAGAGAGAGGGAAAATGGGCATCTGGGTAGGAATGCTTGTTGGGTCATTAATGCCCCTCGCTATGCACACTCTGTATGGATCTGACCAAATCAGTGACCGATTGCTATCCCCCTTTTGGGCCCACTGTTCTTACTTGAAAAGGGGCCCGTTTTTTTGGTTTGACGCGATTGGCGAAATTTGACGGGGGGGGGGGGGTGAAAAAATTTTAAGGGCCGTATCATTTTCGGGAACCGGCACGGACCATCCCTTGTGGGGGGGTAATTAAATTCTTTGCGAAAACAATTCCGGAATGTCATCGGGCCTTGGGCAATGAAAGGGAAAAGGTTTAATTTCTTGGGAAGTGTAAAATAGAAAAAAAAAGGGGAGCGACGGGGGGAGGCTTCTGGTAATTAAAAGAATACCGTGAGGGTGTAAAGGGAATTTATTTTTGTTTCTTATGGGGGTTGCCGAGAGGGGGTTGCCGCGTATCTACTCCTGACGGCTCGTGACTCGTGTTGCATGCTAATTTCGTGGATCCTCTTCTTTTTTTCTCCCCTTTTTTACGCTCTCTTTTCCTCCTCCCACCCTCTCTGTCGTTCGAACGATCTTTTTACGTTTGGAATATTCAACCCCTAACTTCTGCACCGGAACGGCAACTCACCCCCCCCGATTGAAATAGTTGGGAACAATTATCATTTGAAACCCGGCCTGGCGTGGCTTCGCAAAAGTCCCGTCTGCTCACGCGGCAGCCACCCTTATCAAATGTTCGCACCCTTCGCCCTCTATTCTACCCTTACACCAACCCTCTGACCAATGGCGCGAAAGAATTTGCCCGTTTCGTTTTTTTTCTCTTATCTCACCGAACAACCGGAACCGCGAAGCCAGAATTTTCTATCCCTATAATATACTTACCCCTGTTTTTCCTTCTCTACTACTACTACTACACCCTTGTGAACATTTCGTTCTCTTGCTTTATGTACCTACCAAGTCCTTCGTATAAATCGGCCCGGAAAACTCTCTTCGGTATTATAACTATACTGGGATATCATATTACCTACTCTTGTATAGGGGTGAGATTGAGGGTGTCTTGTGGAAAGACGGAAGAATGGGTCTTGTCAAGGGTGTAACACGGTATGCGTCAAGTATCCTTGTGTTGGATGCGCACGTGCGCTTATATACCTATATACATTCTTGTATATTTGGATAGGCCTATGTTAAACGGTTACAAATAGAAACCCGAGTGTGACTATTTTTTAAGGGTTTGTTTTTGTTTTCATTGAACGACAAATATGCCTGTTATTACAAGGACGAATAGGTTCACTGTACTCTGACTTATACTCAATGACGCAAAGATACATGAAATTTCGTAAAAAAAAATTTTTTAATTCAACATTTTTGAAATTTTCAAAATAGGGGTTGCAGGGGTTGTACAATTTCGTGTAGGCTGGTAAGTCCGTAATTCCGAATGAAACGTGCTCGTAAACCGTGCGTTAACGCGAAACTCACGAGTTGGTAAAAATAAGGGCGGGCTTGGGAGGGGGTGGGGGGGGGGGTTGAAAAAAAAGTGGCCATTCGAGTGAAACAAAAGGCCGTAAAAGCAGAGGAAATAAAAAAAAATGTAAGAAAAGATTAGTCGCGCTTACAAAATCGCACGGATATATACGCTGCGTGAGCGAATGTCCGGAATTTGTGAGAGGGTAGCAAGAGCCAACAATAGCACGGAGCGTCAAGCCCCCCCTGTAAAATCACTAGGGAAGAAGCCAGGGAGGACACGGGACTCCGGTATGTTTATTTAACTCGAAGTAATTTGATCAAAAATTTAATCAAGTCGGATTTTTGAGCGTCGCGACGATCCGGGACGAATCGGTTACACACAGAGGGGGTGGCAATAAAATTCAAAAGAATTTTCCTCCACTTATTTAACCTTTCGAAACAGCATCCCCTATTTTTCTTAAAACATCCCTAAACGATGCGTCACTCCTCCTCGGACACGTGACCAACCCTTAAAATAACATTTACACTCTCTTAATGTTTAGTCCAATTAAAAATTTCAACCCTTATCCAAAGTTATAATATTTTTTTCAGCCCACCATCTTTAATAATAGACAGAAAAAAAAAAAAGAATTCAAACCGGAAGTCTATGGCTCGGAGAACCAGTCTAAGGATTTAACCCCCGACAGTTGACCTCAAGACTCCCGCGCCCAAGGCTTTGGTAATTAATCTTAGAGATCCTTTAATTAATCGTGAAACTAATGGCCCCGTAGGATAAAGTCCTGCGGGACGGGGATCTCAGCAAGTCGCGAGCGTCTTTTACTGCGCCTTAAAATCCAGGACTGGTTGGGACGCTAAAGGAGGGGCAAGACGTTGGATATACCAAGGGCAATATAACGGGTGGCATCATTTACCCCTCACCACTCCCCCCCTTCCCCCTTTAGAATCATAATGAGGCTAATAGACACGTACAGCTCGTAAAAAGTACTCGTCGAGTTTCTAAAGTTAAGTGCCCCCCCCCCCCCCTCCTATCCCATCCGCCCCTATTAGCCCTACGCTGCTGCCACCTACAGTAATTTTGTTCTACAGTTTCGTCCAGCTCTGTGTATAACGAAATATTGAATTTTTACAAAAAATTCGAAAATAAGGGTGGTTTTTGAAAAATCAATTTTTTTAATATCCTGTTGACTGAGAATTTTTTGGGAAAAATAAATCGATCGAAAGCAATGATCTAAATGGTTACTTTATCTGTGTTACAGGGCGAATGGTCGAGACTTTACATCTCATTGAAATGCACCCTTAAACGATGAAATACAAGTCATCCACTTCATCGTCTGATTCAATTCATCGGTGCGGTTATTTAATCAAACATCTCCCGTCTGGTGTTGTATGTGAGAAGGGTGCGACCCTCCGACATCCCTTATACAGTACGTAGGAGAATCTATAAACGCAAAGGCTCACCAGAATCCTCGAGAATGGCCATTTGGCCAACCCCTATAGAGAATGGCATAACGCACCCCCTTGATAACGCCAAGTGATCACGATACAACAACACTTACTTTTCCAGCCATTTGTCGGGTTTTGTCGGCCACCCTTCGGGATCTTTCGACCCCGTAACAATATGCTGTGCCGCAGGGGTGAAAAATGGATTTGACAAATCGTTAATTGACGCAACAACCGACCGAGAGGTTAGTTTTGGAATTTGAAGGTATGAACCAAAGAGTGGTATAGTCTTTTTTTTTTTATTTTACTTGAAAAGTCACTAGAATTTCCCTAGTGTCAATAATGTCACTAGGATTTCTCAATGCCCATGTGCGTGACACAATTTTATTTTTGGTTCCAGTCTCTCCTTGAAGAGGACCCACTTTTTAAGGCCCTGCCGACAGATCTACGGGCTGCTATTGACGCGAGGCGAAGACAGGCTAAAGCGTTATGGTGGTTCTTGGCGAAAGACTGGATTTATGCGTTTTTAAATGAGGCCAGAACGGACAGAGAAAAGAAAGGCCCATTAGGCATCACGATGAAAACCATAGTGAGAACACGATTCTATACTTGGGATTTATGAGGATTATTAGTATCCCATAGAGACAGAGGAATCTATGGGATTCAATTTATAGTTGTGTACTTGAATATACAACACACACACACACACACACACACACACACACACACAAAGCGGATCATGGAAAAGAGATAAACTTGACTGACGTCACGACCGGAAGATCGTGCAGATCCAATTGGATTGTTCGATTGGATTAATTTAAATAATTAATATAAATATAATCCTATAAAATCATACTTCATGGGTTTCTAATCCTAGTTGCTGTTACGGTATTAGTATATTATACATTCTGTACACCAGTGCTACCACTGCTCTTACAACTACTAGTCCAACTCTAGTCTCATAGTATTCTAACTTTTTTCTAGGGACATTTCAAACGACTCAATTCACCCTTTGTACCACTGCCGCTCTATGGAATTCCAGGTGCAGCACATCGATCATCATTGGTTGCTGAGTAGCAGTTCTTTGCGTATAATATAATGTCAGACACGATCGTCATCCAGTATTATACATAAAGAAGATATATGGAAAAGTATATAGAGTGAAATATGACAAGTGAGTTGGCCATATTGAAAATCCTTAAGAGAAATGAATAGCCTGGTCAAGTAAATTATAACTAGACAAAAATATCCCTAGAATATTTTAAAAAATCTATTCCGACCCATGTGATGGGTGACATTGAATTTTCCATTATTACCAACCTTTCCTATATTCCCTATAAAATGCATACACCATATAAAAGCCATAAGAGCCTCTCAAGACAGTCTTGTAGTTTAGCCATAACCTACCTATGGGGTTTTATACACCAGCCACGTTGGTAATTACTCGTGGGTCAGTTTAACCAGTAAAATTTTGTTCACGGGGAAAAAGAACTCGCGTAATAAATGTACCAGGTGGATTTAATAAAAAGTCCCTATTTGATTACTTGCTTATTTTAATTAGTACGTTTTTATTTAATTACCCTATATATGTCCCTATAGAGTGTCATTCATTTTCCCACAGATATTCCAACTACCTGCATCCCTATATATACAAATGGCGGACGGGTAACGGCATTGCGGAGCAGCGAAGTGTAAGTTATGGTTTATGGGTCCAGCATGAGATGATCTATCGCTATGGTTGTCGGGGCGCGATAATGCGGCATGGCCGCTGCGAAATGTAACCCCATTACCGTAGTGCCCGATGCCAGGACACGATCTCAAATACTACTCTACCCCCATGACATTAGCGAGCTTATCTACGGAGAAGCAGTCGCTCGTTCTCTTATCATTAATCAGGGAAAAATCATTCGAGTCCCAAAATTCAACACATCCAGGGCCTTATTACAGGACCCAGCCCCATGGAACCCCATGGAAAATTTCGCCAAATAAAAAAATTCCCATAACCTGAAATCTAGGAAAAATATTTTTTTGCATAAAAAAATAAAAACCCAGGATCAAAATGGCCGCCAGAAAATTTCTCCCCAAATAACTGGTACCATTCTTACCAACCTCACTGTATAGTACTATATATATATATATATATATATATACACGCACTTTAGGTACAAGAAACAAGTAAAAACCCATAACAGCTCGTATCGTCCGTAATCAAAGACTACGACTTGCTGCAGCCAGAGTTCTTGTTCCTGCACCAAAGTGTCGTCCATTTTCCCCCCGCATGACACCCGAACGCTTTTATTACCCGTAATCGGTACACAAGGCATTCGGACGCGATAACGCGGTGTCTTTAAAGAAATACCAATCCTTTTCTTTCTATAGACTTTGATTCCTTTTACATTTTTTTTTACCCCTCCTCCGTTCCCCTACCTCTCTTTTCCTATTCTCAAGCAACCCAGCACGTAATACCAGCATGGTGGATACAATTAAAGCTTTGTCAATCACCAAAAAAAAAAAAAAAAAAAAACGTTATACACAGAAAATAATTCATGAATAATTTTATTCACGTTCGATGAATTATGGGCCAGTGCTTTTTTTTAATTATTCAAAATCAATCTTTTCTATCGCACTTCGCGTTATACCGACTTTTCACTTTTCGCGTGTTCATATATCTAATTAGGTATTTAGTAACAGACCCGGTATAATGGCAAGAGATGGGTGTAGTGAACGCGTCAGCGGAATGGGACCACCCAACCGGGCCCCGTGCCATGGCACGCATAGGATGGATACAACGCAGAGAATCTCTCGAGATCTGTAAGGCCCAAAGAAGTGCTCCCATCCTTAGAACTATGTATGCGTATGTGTATATATATATATATATATATATATATATATATATATACATACACATATGCTACTAGTAAATACCAGTTTTTATTTTTCAAAGATTAACAATAATCTACTACTTTAATGATTTGCGTATTGCCCTCCTAATGATGCAGGTAGAAATCATTAATTCGATTAATGACAGTAAGGCCCACGTGTCTTGCCTTAACATGTATTCTTGTATACACCTATTGCTTATACGATACCTCATATCTTTATATATATATATATATATATATATGAGTATATAGATATGTAAATGACATGCGAGTCCATCATGAATAAGACATTATTGTATATGTAGTGACGTCACGGCCAACATGAATTCCGCATGCTTTTACGATTTAACGACGGTCAGCCATGACGCCAAAGATGGACACTTTCGGGGCCTTAGGAACGCCTTGTGTGTGCGCCGCGGATAATTAAACGTAAAATCGACGTTATAAATTTATATGGGGTGGCGATCAAACGCGGCATCGTTAAAAGTATTTAAATGATTCGATGAATTTTTTTTTTGGTGACAGTATACGTATATATACATACATATAAAGACAGAGATCTGTATGCCGAGTGACTAATATGGATCATTTTATTTGGTAAAAATCTTTTTTTTTTTTTCACGACCGGAAGTTGCCTGAGAAAATATCTCAAATCATCGAATTTGTGTCTATCGATATTTGAATTGAAAATTTTATTGGATAATCAATATGAACATCTAAAACGTATACAGGACTGGTTCTATTGGATGGGGATTTAATATAACTATATATATATACAGGCAATTACTCTGGTTATAAATACCGTTTATGCTAATACCGATAACATGATTGGCTAATTTACGTAGCCATACTCGTCGCCGATTAAATCTTGGGTAAAAGTGTAATGTAAGGAGTTACGGGTTGTGATTCTGTGAGATAACGCGAGAAGTAGCAAAAGGAAGATGATCTGTTCGATGAACTGTTAACAGACCCACGTGTTCGATCGAGCCTGACGGAGATGATTCCTGGGATTCTAAGAATGGAGATGATATTCAAAGATCATCTATGGTTGCTGTAATAATGACAGGATTGAAAAAAAAATTTTTTTTATTTCCACCCCCTTACAAATTTTTTTATTCGAATTTGAATTTTTTGTTTACTTCTAGGATCCGCCATTTTTACAGATCTACTGGAAGGAATTCTTTATGGAACAAGATCACATAGACAACTTCACACATGATCCTTGGATGGTAACGAGCATGCGTGGGACTTGGACATTGGTTCAGGATGTTCCGGGTACTTGGAACGATAAGAAAACACCTACAAAGTCTTTGGAAGGGGATCATATGTGGTTCGAGTTATGAAGTCATTGACGGTTGATGTGTTGATTTTTTTTTTTGATAATATATGATCTTTTTTGATAAGGGATATGGAGAAGGCATATAGGAGAAATCGAAGCCTTTATTAGTCTAGAGCTGGGGAAAGGTGGCTCTGTGATAGATGCGAACGAACAACGGCGACATGGGTGGGCTGCCACGTGACGTGACGTACTAGCCACCCTGAAGACATTGGTTGAACGAGATATCAGTATGGGGATATTGATGAGAGAAGAAATTGTTTTTGGAGAATTTTTGACTTTTCGGTTTTGCCGATGTAAAGATTTATTGATATTATAGGTGGTTTAGGGAATTTAGAAGAATGGTAGTAATTGAGGGTAAGATTGAAGGGTGGGACTGGTAAGTCTTGTTGTGACTGAAGGGAGAAATTTTTGATAGGGATTTTTTCGCTCGATTTCTATTGGCTGATTGGAATTGCCTAAATGGGCCTTATTTTGGGTATAGGGAGCTTTGGTGAAATTACAATGATCAGAAGAGAGTGTAGGTTAAGTACATGTGTTAGCGACTACTTAAGAGAAGAACCGATTAGGGCCCTAAGGCCCTGGCGTCGAACGGTCTGGGACCACTCGGTATAACAGAGTAGGTATCACCTTTGATTCCCGGAATGATCTTAGAAGAAGTCTGGACTTATTCACCGTGAGGTCTTTTTTGGTGGGATAAGGTAAAGGGGTCTGTGTCCTTTTATTAGGGCCTCTCGTGGGACCTTACGGGGCCCTATCCGATCATTATTC
The DNA here is from genome assembly GCA_030142615.1 of Syrista parreyssii. Classification (NCBI taxonomy): domain Eukaryota; kingdom Metazoa; phylum Arthropoda; class Insecta; order Hymenoptera; family Cephidae; genus Syrista; species Syrista parreyssii. The sequence continues at coordinate 558,345 of JARQTG010000168.1, forward strand.
ACCTACGTGGAATCCGAGCAACCGGATTCACGCAACAGGGATATTTTTCAGTTTTCCCTAGTTGGTAGTACCGGTACTAAGTTGTAATTAGAAGGAAAATGAGGTATTTTGGATAAGGCCCAAAAAAAAGTCCATCTTATAATATCATACCGGAAGTATAGTAACTCCAACAATAAATCCATGAAATCCTTTCCTGTCGTTAATCCAATCAAGTACCCTCGGGAGAGTGTCTATTGGGTCCTATGGCCCAAAGAAATAGTTTGGATCATGACAGGCCCCGACATGGTCAGTTAAACAATCAGCCGTTCGATTAAATTTAGTGTGTCCAGAGATATTTTCTTGGTGGGTGGTGTACGTAGGGGCCACCCGTAAACCAGGTGGCAGAGAAGGATATGTGAATATAGTTATAGCATATTGGGCCTTACCAGGTCCCGGATTTTGTCACATCATTATCGTAACGTATCGTCAGCCTACGTCGGGTCCGATGACACTCAACGTGAGATTCTAATGGTCACCATATCATTAGGAAATCACTGTTCGATCAGTGTTATGGTACCTTGAACATGTAACGGTCCCAATAATTCTCGACTCTTTTGGGACTTACGATACGACAAAATTTCTAAAGAACTTCAAGCCATGCTATTCGAATAAAAAAGAAAGTTAAAGAAAAAATACTACCCATATTTATAACTACGTATCTCTATAAGGCCCATATTATGGGCATCATGAAAATTCTAAGACTGGTAAACGCATCCACTATACAAACCTACCATATACCTTATAACGTTCCTACAGGTAAATACAAAAAAGATTTTTATCACTGTCTCTTCATAATACCAATTCTCCAATAGGTGTAAAGTACAGTTGGCTTTTATTGCTTGTCCATACTTATTATTTTCCTTTCATGCCCATTAAATGGGCCCGTTAGTTAGACACAAGGAGCTCCTACTCAACTACGAAGATCTACCATCCCTTCACTGCGCATCTTGGAATGAAGAAAATCTGAAAAATTAAAAAAAAATTAATTTTCAACCTCAAATCTAAACCCTTGTTAGTACATATAAAAAATAGAAATCCAGTCTTCATCTAGTCCGTGAATATTAAAGAGAAAAAAAAAGAGCAAAAAGAAAAGTAAGATCCAATGTACGGGTGGGTCGTAGCTTTAATTAGTTGGAGCAGCTACAATCGATAGAATTAAATATGTCGCAGATAAGCAACCCCCTTCGCGTATCGCTACCCCTACCCACTTTTTTCCCTATCTATTTTAAAACACCTCGACTTCTCTCTTTTCTTGTGCTCTTCCCTTTTTGCTTCTTTCACTTCACTTTTACAAGCCCAACGCGCTCCTCGTATTCGGGTCTGGACCGAATATCAAAATAACCCATAGGATTTGCATTCGCCATGAATCCAAGAGTCAAAATTATATAAAGAATAGCAAATACAAAGAGTACCGACGTAACGAAGGATATTCCTTAATTAGCTTATACACTGTATTGACCAATTAATATTTTAACCCCTTGCCCTTAAACCCGTCGCCATTGTAATATTTTTTGCATTTTCCCCTAAACCTATATGAAGTTTTTGGATTACATTTGTTTCCCATAAACTTATCATTATTATATAATATATATTACAATTCTCGTGGTCCATGACGTCATTTTCAAAATCCAATATAATCTGTCATCTCCAGACGGATAAACACTAAGGGTAGAATGGTAGATATTATGTATAATGAAAAGGAATTTATATCTGATAATACAAGACCCAAGTTTGAGAGCCACTGGGCCGTTTACAATTAAGCAATGTAACTGAGTCGGAGACGCGTGGTGCATCGTGTGTGGTCCAGGGTTCGAATCCTACCTCTTTCCTCGGAGGCTGTGACTCCCTCTCCATTATATATCCCCACTGCCATAACCCTTCCCCTACTATAGACTTCTTTACTCCGTTATGCTTTACTCTTTCATTTGGACAGAGTGACTCATCCAGCTTTGGATGGATACCATCCCTATGGGAATTCCTCTTAGAGATTGGTGATGCTGCGACTGATCTTTATATACCTATATATTATATTAATAAAGTTTAGATTAAAACTGCCACCGGATTAGAAAGACAGGTGTGTCTATTCCCAGGATGCTGAATATAGTTCTTGTTTCACTATAGACAAATACGTTGATGGGAGATCCAATGGAGAGCTGAAGATGGATAAAGATGCTGGTCAAGAAAGAACCTATATATATATATATATATATAAACGTGTTTAGAACGACCAACCTGTCCTGAGGCGCGGAACCGTAAAAAACGACATGACACCAGGAAACTAAATACGAAAATCCCATACGAAAACCTGTCACATATCGTACCGTGTCGACTTTCGTCATTCTCTCATTTGGCACCAATGATTATACGTCCCTCTGAAAGAATCCATTGGGAACTATTAAATTACGATTTTTAAGAAGGAGATAAATTTTAAGGTTACTTTTTGTAAATCTAGGTTAGAATGTCTGTATGAACAATGACGAATTGCGTCACGCTCTCGTGATCGAATTAAAAGACTCCTGAGAACTCGATGATCTTGAGGTCACGTTTCATGAGTATCGAGCCAAAAAGAAAGATCAATGGATTTCTTTAGCCTTTTATATAAGCTCTGTATCGAAATTGACGTTTCTCGAAATTTCCAGGAAAAATCATTGATCTCTGTAAAATAAATGGATATGATTGTTATTTAAGCAGAAAAGAATGAATGGAAATGAAGAATAAAGAAAATACTACCTTGGATAATTTATTGGTCAATCAAGATGACGCATGGTGGTATAAGGTGACACGTCAGCGTTCGGCACTGATCATTAATTTTAATACCCGTCAGCATCAGATCTTCCAACGGGTTAGCCAGGTCTCCACTTCCATCCTTGTACCTTCGTCTCTTCGTCTCGTATAATCTTTGTACACCCTATAGACATTGCCATTAGCTACCGTAAAAAATCATTCTCTTAACTGTCAATATCATCGTCCAGGATCTCTAATCTTTTTAAGGCTACCCGACACTGGTTCGCGCAAGCTAACCTAAACCTAACCTAACTTTTAAGTAGGAGACATACCAAGTATCCAAGGGATAAGTCTCGTCAAAGGATTCGATGATTCATTCAACGTCAGTGTGGGGATGTTAAATGGACATGTATAATTCTTATGAGCCTTACCTTTTCTTCGTTCCTTACGATATATTATATGGGCCTGCCTATGTTATACACTTACTGGGATGACGTGCCTGGTCGAAGCAAGGAATGCCGAAGATGTCGGTGCTTGGCCAATCATTTGTAAAGATTCTTGGACAAAGAGTAATAATCGCTGTTATGGATCTCGCGAGGGTTTGACCCCTTGAGGCTTCACTGACAGACAGAAGCGCGAGTCTGTCAAGTCCGCGATCCTAATCTGACAGGGACGTATTGGACGGTCATGGCAGGGACCTACATAACCGACTGTACTTCTCGCACGATTATTAGTCACTGACTCTTAGGGTTATGCAGAAGGTTTGTTATTTTTGGTATTATATCTTTTTCTGTCTTCTTCTTCCTACGCTTTTATCTTTTTTCTTTATCGTAAAATAGCGAGACGACCGTTTTTGGGACTTGGCTGAAATATTGGGGTTGGTGAATTTATTTTATCTATGACTGACTACTGCTCGTTTCACGGGACCACGCCGATCGTCGCGCTGCTTTTTACCTACGGGGAAACGATAACAGGAAAAATGAGGGACTCGGTGCCTCCGTGGCACCACGAAAACCCTCGTTCGTTGACACGAGCCTTAAGTGAGATATATTGCTCACCTTTGAAGCGTGAGTTTGGGCCTTATTTATAGTATAAAAAGAAAGTAACTTGCTCAGGATATCAAGATGTTATATTTACGTTTAATTGAACTCATGTATATTCAATTTAAATATACAATTATTTTGGGACATAAAATTCGGACATATTTTCTCTTCCATTCTCTTTAGTCTCTACGAAAGGCGGACAAGTCCAATGACTAACCGTTGACATAACCTCTCTACAGGGAGACATATTACTCTTCCAACTTGGGCCTTATCGATATCTGATCGCTACCGAGGTCAGACGCCATTTGTTTTTCAGAGACCCAGGGAAACGGAAGCCACTCTCGTGCCTACGGCGAGACTGAACGACCAGTCAACCGACCCCGAGGTGGCCGGTGTCGCTTTTCTTTTTTTTTTTATCGACGCTTGAACGATCGTCGTCCCCGTCGGGCGTTCCTTGTATTTTAATGCCAGCTATTACTTAGGAAGTCGCGCTGACAGCTCGTACCCACCAGTGGCTACCCTTCGATTCACAAGTCGCCACACATTTGTACAGGCCTTACTTGAAAGGAAGCGTCCCGACGTCATTGGGTCTCATAAAATTCCAAAAAAATTGTTGCATTTTTCATGAAAATAAAAAAAAATATTCTACTACGGTTTTACAATTTTTACAAAATTTGCCTTCATCCCTACCAGGATTCACAGGTCACGATGACTCTAGTAGCGACGTAGGCGTGGCTCTGGGGGTTGATATCAGCGATGGCCACCTTTGCACTGTAAATCAATTGATATCTCGCCCTCTCCCGAGAAGGAGGGTGCTTTGTATGGGGGTTGCATGGGGTCCGAGAGTAGTCGGGATAAGCATGCGCCAAATGCTGTATGCGGATCGACCCGCCCCGACGCTTTTATCTGATCGTCTCGACGCTCCCTGGGCTCAATTCGCACCCCTATCCGGTGCTACAGTTCCCATATACTTGGTTACCAAGGAATTACGTGATTTTACGCTACGCTCCACGCACAGTGAATAATGTTTATTTTTCCTCTACTTAACAATCCAACAGGTGGTGAAAGAACTTTTTACAAGATTCAAGATTTAGGAACTTGAAGGATTCGTGTACAAGGAGTCGTTGGTACGCATTATAATAATAACAATCCAATAACTTGATACTTGGTAATATTTAATTCAATTTTAAATAATCTTACACGCATACGAGTCTTCGAGTGTCTTGTGTATTTCTGTGTACTGAGTATAAGTGTTCGTACTATGTATAATGGTAAATAAATAACTAAGTTACTTTAAACAGTCTATAGGCGATGTTTACCACTGGGTAGATTGTATATTTATATGTACAGATTCGTTATTCGTTATAACATGCTGACTCTATTTACCTCCTATATTTATAAGGTTGTATTGCACGTCGCAATCACGCCTGTCGCTCGCAATGTATTTTACATTTTTTACAATAAATTAGTCGTCATTCAGGCCACGTGACTGGTAGGTTTGTAAGCGACGGGCGACCATCTTCGTCCCGCACTGGGTATAAACAAGCGCATAGGTACACAGGAAGAGTAGCCGTCGCCATTACCTGGCAGAATCGCGGTTTACAAAATGGCACCGAAGCTTCAGCAAGTGTATTATAAAACCTCGACGAACAATCGCAAGGTGATATTAACGGATACGGATAGAAAAGTTTGCCTCGCTTTAAATTAATGACAGTCGATCGCTGCGTTCAAACGATAATGACTACGGTTCAAGTCAATTTATAAAATACAGACTACAATTCAGGTTCGATAACGGACGAACACATCGCCGTCTTTGAATTATTCTACAGTCGTCATTTCGCTTGGAGCTCAGCAGCTTGCTCTTCTTCTTCCTTGGTCAGTGGAACCGTTGAATGATTGTAAAGGCCCTGTGCCATCAGCTGAAGTGCCAATGGATTCTTCTGTCCACTTGCTTTCTTGATCTTGGCTCTCTTGTTCTGAAACCAGATCTTGATCTGCGCCTCGTTCAATCCAAGATCGCGTGACAGCTGCTGCCTCCTCCTCTCGGTCAAGTAACGATTCTCGGCAAATTCACGCTTCAGTCTTGCCAACTGCTCACCGCTGAACGCCGTCCTAGGCCGTTTCTCCTCGGGAGTAGCACCGGAAGTCCGACCGTCGTTTGACCTCTTGACCCTCCTTGTTCGAGGACCTGAAATCACACGGGAAGATTCTACGGTTAGCTAGTATCTGCCAAACTAGCTGCCAGAATGACAGGAGGAACATTCATAAAAAGAAAGATGGCTACCATTGAGTGACTTAAGAAATCATCCAGTCGATTGTTCCGATTAATCAAAAAGAAATACGAGTGAAAGAGCAAGAAACAGGTAAAATGAAGAGAAAAAAGAAATAGCAAAGCTCTCAACAAAACCGACCGAAGATTCATGCCCACCTTCTCTGACCGTTTTACTAGTTTCTTGTAAGAAAAAGAATCTCATCTCTCTCCACACAACGTATACCTATACCGTGTCTCTATACATATACAGTGCCGAGAGTAAATCCTCTTCCCTTGAAACATCCCTGGTTTATCGAGCGATTTCTCAGCCACCCCGTGGTAGAGGATGCCGAGGTTAGCCAAGGCAGGCACCACTTACGGGCGGCAGCACTGACATCCCTTTATCGTAAATCAAACACATTATTATTGCCAATCCGTAGTTCTACGCGTACCGCGCTTCTATCTACGTACATACGTCCGTTTACAAGAGAATCCTGTACATACGATAATACAAATTCACATTGCAGTAACGTTTAAACTGAACGCAGCTTCAATAGCGCATTTGAACGTTTAAAAAATCCCGGCGTGCACCGGTGTCCAATAATAATTCACATAGTGACCGCAGCGGCGCTGCAGTCGGCAAACCGAAGAAAATACAGAAGAGCACGGACTTTCCTCGTAATTGCGAATAAATCAAATACGTAACGATCCGACAGGATTCCATATCGTAACGCGATGATCTTAAAGTGGATATAAAGAGTGAGTGACTAAGGCGCGAGTGAGTGAGCGAGTCTATAAATACACATACTACACAATGAACATAAAAAAGCATAACCTCTCGTGCCTAACCTCTCTCGGCGTGCGGCGTGTTTATGAAATATTCAAAAAAGAAAATCGAATCAATACAAAGTCTTAGCTTGTTATCGAACCTACCGAGTTACCATTCACCCTCCTAAGAGCCCTCGACTACAAAACTACCCCTTCCTGTTACGCACCAGTCTAATTACTTAGCGGAGCAGTCTCCTTGCCTCGAGCCTTGCTAACTCAGAGCCAGTCTCAACAGTCTTGAACCCTTGAGGAAACGACGGAAGTCTTCGGGGAGAAACCAATAATGCTAAGACGTCTTCTCGCACCAGTGAACATGGCTGCCAACCTAACAAACCCACCAGCCCTGGATCCGCATACCGACGTGTGGCCGACGAACCACTAATTCTCATCTTGACTGAGTTAGACGTTAACACTTGCTCTAACGAATTGCCTATCCTCCTTGAGAGTGTTAAGGGACGAGAAAGAGACAGAGCATCCCTCGGTATGTATTTCTCTTTCTTAATTACTCTCCGTATCCCTACTAAGAGTTGGCATTGGCATGAGGTCGTCTTTGTTTAATTTCTTTCCTTCTTTTATTCAGCCCATATATATGTATACATATACACACACACATATATATATATATATTTGACATGGATACTTAATGGCATAGGCCAATGATAAATACACGTAGATCGTGATACGATTTTCTTTGATGTTAGCTACTAGTACCGATACTAGTTTGTCTTGTCTGCTACGGCGACTGCTAGTTGCTGCTTTTACTACCTGACTTATGAGCGTAACCATTCCATGGATAAACGAGGCTAAAGACTGTCGACACCGTCGAACGTCCTTAACTTTTCTTCTTTGAGTATTCATGCAAACCTATAGATATACAGATGTACATACAAACAGACCTTCCGATAGACTCACAAAGATTGCCACCTTGGGCTTCGCCTCTGATTCCATTGCAATTAGTAGGTAAACAAGATTTTTCCAAGTGACGACATGCGAAGCCAATACTATTAAGGACTGATTAAACGCGACTGCGTCCTACAAGGATTGATTTAATTAAGCAGAAATAAATGTGTAATGCGAATTAAATGAAATTATTAATAAGATAAATTTAACGTTAACTCTGACTTAATCTTTGGACTGTTATGCTCTCACGTAGATGGATGCCACTTTTGCTCTCTAGTTTCTCGCATTCAGTACCGTTCCTGTACCTGATGACTGTTACTTACTTCGTCCTGAGAACAAAAAGAAAAACAGACACGGATTAAAATCAAATCCAGGATCATTATGACAATTAAATCAATATCGACAGGCGTAATTGTATAATTTCAAGGGGAATGAAAAAAAGGAAAAGAATTCTGTATACGTTTGTAATTAATGATACATACGTATATGTATACATATATACATATATAACAGAGTATCCAGCACGATACACAAATGTCTCTCACAATGCTACCAACTGCACGGTTGGTTACGCCACGCGTGGTAACATAAGAAACACAAAGAGAGGAGAAAGGGAGGAATTTTGGGGACTAATGGCTTTATTGGCCCGACCGAGTCTCATAATAATCCAGTTCTTGTATGAAAGAAGCAGCAATGGCTTCTTCTTTTCCGGTCCTCTATTCCCCTTCTCTCTCTCTCTCATGCGTAGCTCTTAGGACGCACCAGGATTAAATGCGTATCGGCCTTGATGTCGCTTATGAGAGTTTCGAGACAAGTCTCCTTGCTAATTACGTTCTCGAGTGGTGAAAAAGAAAAAAAAAGAAAAGCAATCCAACCCTTATGGAGTTGAGCATCGTTCCGAGACGCGAGAAGCAAAAATTCGTATACCCTGTAAATTCAGGCAGTCGAGGCTCGAAGCCAGTTTAGCTGTAGGACAAAAGTGAACGAGCGCAGCCAACCGCCAGGAGTGACGATCGAGGAGCTGAGAGAAACCGGATGGTTTATTCAATCGATTTCGTAGTAAAACATCGATTCCTCGAAGAACGCGAATATCTCGCAGGTAATCGATTATCGATCGCGTGAACGATCGTCGTAACGTAGGCTAAATTCTTGCTGGTATAATTATACTGTTAATTAATTATAATGATAATTAATTATAAGTGAGTAATTAAGCGTGAATTTTGTATATCGGTGGAAAATTATAAAGTGGGGGTGGGACGATTAAATATTTTTTATCGATTCGATTTTATTATTATCGATCCTATTATATCGACAATTATAGTCAATGTCAATTTCTGTCGATTATATTACAGATCGATATATCGATCATCGATCTAGTGTTAATTTTCATATGGTTAATCGAGTTTAAGGTGGTAGAGTTTTAGCGTGTAATCCGACAAGCCATGAGCTATTGGATCGTTTAAGGTTCCCACGATCTTTATTAAAAATGATCCACGTGATCGAGCGATTCGTCGATCGCTGCGCTAGTGTAATAATTAACGCGATCGTTAGCTAAGGCCTTTTTCATCTCGTTAAACACATCCTAATAGCCACGGAGTCGCTGGGACTGAGATTGTAATTCGATCCATAAAGCGTTCGCGTGGGATTAGAAAAGTGGAAGACGCGCACTTGGAGTAAATTGTAATCGTCGCTTTTGCTCGATTTTACAATTTTTAAGTATATTTTATTGCTCTATTAAATACGTAATAATATAAGTCGCGAGTACCAGTCAACCCATTCGTTATCGTTGTAGCGTGTAATGGGATGGTGAAAATAGAGGGGAAAAAGATAGTCGAAGTAAACACTTTGAGTTTCAGCATAGTCATTCAAAAACTCCCGCCAAATTAGTAATGATTAGTCACGTTCTCACCCCTCGAGCTAAATTGCCATAAGTAACATGGTGTACGAACGAGTCCACGTAGGCAATCGTTAAGTAACCCAAGCATAATACATTCTTGCCTATAGGTCAGTCCAAGGGATAAAGTCCCTGGTAAGGAGAAGGATTGAAATTATAAAAAAGAAAAGTATGAAAAAGTTTGATTAAAAGATTAGTATTAAAAAAATTTATTGAATCTTTTTTTTTTTATTCTGTCATTTTTATACGATATCTTCGATAACACGAGGATTTATTGTCTGACTATAATCTAGATCTGATTATCTAACCCTTCGAGGGTTAATTCAAGGTCCGACCAGTTGCCACGGAGTCTCGTGATCCACGTGGCCGCGCGATACTCTCGTTTCTCTTGTTTATTTGTAATGCAATTCGGCGCTTCGTATTCTAGCCGCATGTGCGACGATGAGACTCGAAAGTCCTAAGCCGAGGTGAAGTTACGCCGAGTTCGAAGAACGCGGCGCACTGGGAACGGGAAAGTCTGTGTGGAGCGAGGAGGAAGGAAGAAACGACTGAAGTAAGATGGCCGGTTGGAGAGTGAGAGAGAGAGAGAGAGAGAGAGAGAGAGAGACGAGCGAGCGAGCGGGAGAATAGAAGAGAAGATAACCCGCGGGGTCGGGACTTGGGTGGTTGAAATTAATGTTGCCCGCTTAATTGGAGCCACCGAGTAGTGTGCGTGTGGCCAAAGCGGTGCTCAACTTCTCAATAAAAATATGACAGCTGTCGAAAAGAGTCTACGGCGCGTTGCCACGCGACGACGCGTCTAACGTTTGGTTTAGTTTTTGGCCGCGACTGCGCACGCGCGACACCGAACAGTCTGAAGTGAGCGGCGCGTATGTCACGAGCGGAATAATATTCTTGGTAGAAAATCAATCGTAGCTCAGCGTTTGACTTACTTACAATATATTCCTTGGGACGTTGGAAGACATCTTGAATTGTCCCACGTGACGTCATACCTGGCGATGTATATGGATATATGGCGTGCACGGTATTACACGTAAATATTGTATCGAATGAAGTTGGTCGTGTAAATTCAACTTCACTCGATGCGACGATCTTGGACGACTGTACGTAGGTATATGAATTATTTAAGGGTGACAGTTGGACCCGCGAAAATTCAAAAGCACCCTTAGTCTCTCTCTCTCTCTCTCTCTGTGTGGGGTGGGTAATGTCCCTTGGAGGGTGGCCGCCCCTTACTTACTACTTACGTAACTCTGGCACGCGAGCAAAATCTAATGTGTTAATATAACGTATGGGGAGGGGGTCGAAATCGAACAAGGGTGGTTTCATATGGATGCGTGGCAATGTGCCATTCACTAAATAAAATCCACCCTTAGTACGAGAGTCATGATTAAATCAGTCAATTACTCTAGATTCGATCCGTGCGACTTTATTTCGTCGTAATCGTCACGTGTCATCCTTACTTATTACCTAATTTCACTTATTTCCTTTCGACAGGTCAGTACAGTCGCCGCAACAAAGATTACTGGTCCATGATCTTCTGAATTGATCCGATCTTAAATCCGTCACGCAGCATCGAGAGTAAGACGGTCCAGAAAGAAAGTACATATAAAGAATCACGAGCAGTCAATGTCAATCAAAAAATTTTTGGTCCAAATCTCGGATGCTGGGGACGATGTCGGGTAAGATTAGAAAGATTTGTATTTCTTTGATTTATTTTTTTTTCTTTCTTTCTTATTTATCACCATTGTTATTGGCTCTGTGTTCGCAGCCTCCCAGAAGACGTCTCGACACTGGGTGTGTTGCGGGCAACACGGGTGGGCTCTTCTCTCTCGGCCGGCAAAACTGTGTAGGCGTTGCAGGACATGCAAATTACCCGCACCAGATTCGGCGATACATCTTAATTTCGTGGCTGGACGAAAATACGCGACACCGCGCCGCGTCCGGGCATTGTGCCGAATCACGTGGTTATACGAGATGCGCAGCATCACACTTCTCGGAAGCACCCTGACGAAAGATTGATAGGACGAGGAACGACCTGGTGCACGATTTTCGAGGAAACTGCGCGCTAAGTGGTCCAGTGCGAGTGGAAGATGCTTAATGTATATTGGATTTGAAATTATAGCAATTACGATACACATATGTACATACGTGGGTCCAATGCAGTCTTATGGGTTAATATTTTTCTCTTTTTTGAAAATTCCAAACCGTTCCTGAGAACAGGCCAGTGTCTTCATCGTTCGTGTGGATAAGTAATGGCTTCCTGGTGAAAATTAAGATATTAATTACAGGTTGTCCCCGAGGCTAGAATTTTATATGGACAACAAAAATTCCTTGCGACCCAAGTAACCATTTTCATTTTTTTTTCGAGGGGAGATTCCTTAATCAGATTCATATTCGTATACGTATGTGAAAGATTATACGAGAATTAATAATACACTGTTAATCCTATACGTTGACTTCTAGATCGTTTATAATAGGGTTATTTATTATTGTTCCAGTTCTCATAGTATATATATATATATATATATATATATATATATATACACACGTATGTACATGTGTGTGTATGTATATGGGTAACAGGTCTCTCTCAGATGTCGCGTCACCATACAAAAATATCTAAGCGAAATGATTCCACTTGGTGGTCTCGAGATTAAGTTTAATTGAGGGTCGAGTTAAATAGAGATTTATGAAGTAAATTCATTGTTTCGTTGCCCCGTGGACCACCGTGACATTTATGCCGAACTACTTTGGGCCCCTTTTGTATTTTACTTTGCGACACGGCCTTAACGGTCCTTTTATAAAATCGACGAAGCAGCAACGCCAGCGACAGCTAAGCTACTGTGTGATGTAATTCTGTTTAATTAATTAATTACAAATAATCGATTTTCCGAACGTCACGCCGCGTCGATTACAAAATTTGTAGAAAACAAACAGTTTCTTCTCTCCGCACGCGACATGGAGATTTCTTATGGAATTTGGCATTTTTAATCTTTCTCACACGTATACGGATCATCCGGCACCGGCATGAAGAACCCGTGGGCTTCCGTTCGCCGATATTCGTTTCAAGGCGTGTTTCCATGTGCCGCAACGTTATCGCAGTCGGATCTCGATATTCGTAGCTACGCTTAATTAAAGGCCGCCTCGCGGAACGTACGGTTGCCGCGGTCAGGAAATCGCTTAATTTCGTGTCAGCCACCCCATAGCGCAACCCCCATCTGAAATTCATTCATGATCTTAGTACTGTAAATCAACCCTCTGTTATCGTTAACGAGTCCCGCCAGCCATGTGTTACAACGCGACAGTAAGTGATATAGTGACATTTGACACATAAGTCGTTTCAACCAGTGACATTAGGTATATTAAAAGAAAATTTTTTTTTACAATTTTCAAGATTTCATTAAATCTTAATTTCTTCAAATATATTATACACGTTATCCGTGAGGCGTTCGTTGAACGTCGCGCAACGACATGACTGTGGGAAATCTAGACATGAAAATTCCCTAGATACATATACAATTCCCTAGACTCTTCTTCACTCCGCGTTATTGTTTGCCCAAGCATGGTAACCCGAGAGGATCAAATTTCGGGTGTCGCCTCGTGTAAACTCAGCCATATAAGAGGTATAGATCGACGCCGCTATGGAAATAAATGATAATCCGTAAGGATCGCGGTGTAACCAAAGTAGATGTCAGGGCTACCAAATCAACGTGAAAATTCCCTATATAATCTTTCCCTATGCGGCATCCAATCCAGAAGGTGAGTGACGGTCCCGGATTAGTAAAGATCCCGTAGGGGAACGCGTGGAATTCGGTTAGGTCACGTTCCTCGGTTCCAGGGAGAGTGGAAGAAATTCGCCAGGATTTTGCACGACACTCGACGTCAGTAGGAGGCAGAGTTAGAATAACCCGGGAACAACTGAACTGGTTATTGGTGACCGGTGGGACCGTCGAATATCACGTGACACACGAAACCCCCATAGATCGTGGTCGCACCCACTCAGGCTGATCCTGAAAAGGAAATTGTACCCCAAGTGTAAAAAGCAAACAGTGGACATGAGAGATGCGACGGGTCAGCCGTAGGGGTGACTGGAAAGAGATAAATTTTTCGGTCGAATAATTTTTTCTTAATTTTTTTTTTAATACCCACACCTCCCGACACGTCGTTCCCGAGAGGTGGATGAATTAAGACGGCAACCCCGTCCTCGTCCCCATACTTTTTCGCCAACCTGGCGGAATGCAATCTGCGTAAAGCAGCTACCGCGGACGCTAACAGCCTCGCAAATTTGATTTGCCGTCTTTCGCCGCGTTGCTGGATTCGCGTTGAATTTACATTTATTATTATTCGCGACAGCCGTCGCATTCTTAAGAAACGTAAATTCACTCGCGTCTTTCTCGACAGCGAGTAAATCGTGCGTCCATATGGCCGACCACGTGGTCAGGCAGAATTTCGTAATCCGACGCTAGAAGAAGTCGCAGCATACACGTGCACCGAGAATTTCGTTAAAATTGAGTGATTTGAAAAATCCATAAAAAGAAAATCCTCGAGCGACCTAGTCGAAAGGAGAAATAAGTATCTCGTATTACGAAATTAGTAAGATGACATAGAACCGTTAACAGGAGTCCGTCCACCAGGTAGAAAGTCACGAGGGTCTCAGCCTCTCGTGGAAGAGGTCGCTGCCAGAAGACACGTGAGAAAGACGAAGATAGAACGATCGATCCTAGAATCCCCATAGGACTGAAAAAGACGGGTAACCGCCGAGGGTATAAGAAGAGAAAGAAAAAAGGCAGACAAAATAAAGACAAGGATCGGAGAAGAGAAGAAAGAAAATAAAAAAAGAGGAAGCTGACCCTGACCCATAAAAACGTCAAACCTCCCCTAACCTAGAGAAACGTCTTCATTACCAGACTTCTGCCAGACCATACACGGAGAACCACGTGTGCATGCGCGTACATCAACACACACAATAAATACGCCGCTTGCGGGAGGCTGGACAAGCCTTTCGTTGAACTGGCCCGAGGCTGACCGGAATCTCCCGACGGTTTTTATACCGCGACACCGGCATTAATTAAATCGTTATATTAATTAGAGTCTCTTTATACCAAGCGAGCGCTGCCTCGCGTCTTCACTCGCGGTCGTACATCTCTGTAGCCGAAGAAAGAGGGAAGCATTAAATAATTGTAAAAAAGATTGGCAATAAGACAGAGACGGATGTCGGGAATCCAAAAAAAAGAGAAAAAAACCTGATTCCTAATATCGAGCACAACCAATAATAAAACCCTAAGATCCTTAATAACGCAAGCGTAAGGGTGTAGGGACTATAAAAAAAAATCTCTACACGCACGAGGATCATGTAAATGCCTAGCAGGATGACCAACCTTAATAAAGAAGTCGACATTTTAATACAGCCTTATGTATATATATATATATATAGCATATATATATAGCCATAATTAAATAGAACAATCAATTAATTTGCCCTCAAGCATATTAACGAGAGCCAACAATTCCCCGCTGACCGAGTCCAACCCAAAGCATCGAAAGGACGCCTGGCATTGTTAAATAATTTTTCCAATAATTCCCTAAATAATCGTCCCAGCGTCCACCCGTGCATACCCCCATATGCATATGCCCGTACAAGGTACGCGCGTATGAAACGAAGAATAAAAGTGTCTGCAGCAAATTGGCCAAACGCCCCGGTGCAGCGACAATGTCAAACGTGGCACGTCGATTGGACGACGACCGGTTTTAGGCCGCTCAATTGAGCGATACAACAAGGACTGGTACACGGATGGTCACGCGGGAGAAGAAGAAAGAAGAAGCAGGCGCATACGGCAGGTATTAAGTAGGTGTGTACTGTAGGATATATCGGTAGTATGTGAACCCCGTAAGAGTGCGCTGTACGAGTCGGGTAAGTAGGTGAATAAGTAAGCACGTAAGTGAACGCATGTATTACCTTGATACCCCATACGCTTATAATTTTCTCTCTCTCTCTCACTCGCGTCGGCTATCCCGAAGTAGCCCGAGCGACACACCGTGTACGTCGGTACGCGTTAAAAAGGTCCCAAAGGGACTCGCGGTGCACGGTGGGATATGGGACATGAGTTCACGACTGCACACCATGGGGACTTCGGTACTTGGCTTATGGTGCTTATGGCGCTTATGGAGCATGTATGGCCCACGTATGTATATGTATCGTTTCGACTTGGAAGCATATATAGGAGTGCCTGCCATGAGGATGGTGGGACCACCCACACCGAGACCAGGGACCACCGTGCTAGCCCCACTGGCATACATTAGAGGGACTCTGACTACCCGAAAACTATACCAGCAGAAACGGCCGGCAGCTAGTGTATACTCGTTGGGACTGTCTCGAGCCTCGTGATACCAGATTGACGGACCTTTTTCTTCTCGAGTAGTCAAATTCTCTGTCGATACTCTGTTACTTTTTAAAGATCGTGGAAAATCGGTCGCGCGATGCTCGTAGCTACTTTTATTCGATGTATATGTATATATATACATACTGGTAACGGCAAGTATCTCGAGGGATGCTGGTATGGATAATGGTTAGTAGTTAGTCTTATTTAATGCTAATTACACGTATTATACGTAACTGGCTACTTGCTAATGGAACAGCGGCCAGCTTGGTATTATATAGTTACTTTCTTTTTAATTCTTAGATCTGGGGAATTTTTAGACCCTGGCTAAACCATAACGTGCGTGCTGCGTGTACCGTATGCGTGAGTGCTACAAGGTACTGCACTTCTGAGACCGATTTAGCTCTGTGGTTATTTTCACAATTAAAACTAACTGTGCGATTAAATGTATATATATATATATATATATATAATTCTCACGGCCAGATTAGATATCTCATAGTATTGCCTGGTATATATATATATATGTATACGGGTAAATGGGTAGCTCGGTGGAAAAAAAAAAAATTTTACGCGAACCAAGTACACCGAGTGTATTAGATGACTAATGATTATTGTCAATGACAATTTTAGACGTCTCGTTGATAAGCTTTATTTGATCCTTATCATCCGTATGAAAACTTGATTAGTCGTCATTGTAGCGAAGCGAAACTTTGTCATCGGCCGTAAAGCCGAGTACCTAACCTAACCTAACTCATACGCATATATATATGTATATATTCCCCTCGCTATTATTAATGACGCAAGTTAAATTTCACCAGCCCCGACATAGGGACGGCACGGGCGTCGCGACGCCTCCTTCGTACCGTGGCGAATTGCGAAGGAGTGCGGACGAGATCAGCGAGTCGCTACGTCATTAACTGGATGATTTCCTGCGTAAATGACTTTCTCTAAATACCACGTCCAATCGTTATCATTAATTATCAAACGGTCTTTCGGCCTGTTACGAGTCGTATTGATATTTTGATTAATTATATATATATATATACACCTCTTATACGTCCTTCCAACGAATTGCGTGTCCGACATTATTTTCTTAACCGACTCTCCTCGTTCGCTTCTGTATGCGTATGTTATAAGGCCCAACTGTGTCGCCAATACCGTTACGGAAGCTCGCGGCGCGCTGACGTCCACGTATCGCGAATCACCTGAAAGACTGACAGTCGCTGGTAGAAAACTGCTTGGTGCCTGAAGTTATGCGAGTTGCCCGAGTAAGTCGGACCATAAACGAAGAGGCAATTGCCTTTTACACATCCTCGCTCTGGTTTCCTACGGTTGGCTGCCATTAAGATTTCTAGTATTAGTAGGTACGCTCGGCTGGGATACTAAAGTAAAAAAATCATTAAACAGTCATCGTGCAAATTGTATCCAGATGCAAGGAAACGAGGAAAAACAGAAGCAATAAAAATTGCAATTAAATTGGCCAACCTTGTCTCGAGGTTCGATTAAAATTATTATAGTCCGAACTTGTTCGATTGTATATCGAGCATTGCCAATGGTGAAAAAGCACCGTTGCATTGGCCACGCTGCTAAAGTAATCGCGAGGCAACTTCAGGCTAAGAGAAATTCCAGCCATACCTGGAAACGAAGCTGGGATCATTAGCACTGCGCTTGCGATAGAGAAGTGATTATGGGTGAAGGGGCAAAGTGTGTGTGTGTGTGTTTGGGTACGTGGTGGTGGCGGAGGAGGACAAGGGGTGGTTTAATTAAACACACTTAATTAACTATAATGTATGACAACAACCTCGTGCACGTTAGCTTTACGTATATAGAATTGCGTATACGTAGCTATGTTCAAGGGATACTAGCAGCCGATTCATCGACGGAGTCATCCACGGGGTTTTGTATGGGATTGAATTCTCTATGGGGAATTCCCATTAGACTCACTGGTGCTAACGATATGGGTATTAGGAGCGATAAATTTTTTGTATATTTCAGGTAAAAATGAAAAGTGGTATATCAGGTTGATTTATCGCTACCATGTAACTTCTATGGTGTTTAGAAATATTATATATATATATATATATATAACGGGTGGCTTTTGATGTCCCATACACAGCTACTTGTTTTTCTTTTCTTTCCTATCCTTATGGCTTTTCTCCTAGGACGTCTCACCACAACTTCTAACAAGCCAACCCGACCAGATGACAGGATAGTCGTAGAGTTTCCGGTGGCGAGTCAGGTGGCGACGATTGACAATGACATATGGGAAGGTTCATCGTTTTCCCATAATTCCCTAGTTTTTCAATTTCCACCATTTCCCGGATAGTCGAAAGTCGTCACTTATCCGCCCGACCGAGCCACCCGCATACATAACAACCACGAAAACATACATCCCGCGTAACAGGTGGCACTTTTTTTCCCGGCATGCCCCCTGTTTCATGTATATCTTAAAAAAAAAAAAACCCAAAATTAATGTCCGTCCGACATATGAAAAAAAATAATTACAAAAACCCCCCGATAAGTCGATGGCAACTAAAAGCCGAAATTCCTCGTTAAATATCCGACCGGCCGCTTGTCGTTTGTCACGTATAAAAAAAAAGTCTTATCAACGCTTCCCAAGTCATAGGTGGCCGGCAAAGATGGCGCAGCGTATCGATGATTATTTTAATCCGCAGGAAGTGTCCGCGTACGAGAATAACCAAGAGACATAGAGAAACACGAGTAACGAGTAGTAGTGGGAGTCGACGACTGTCGCCGTCGTCGCCGAGGACTCAAAGAGAAGGAAGAAGAGTCGGTTGACGGCGCAGCAGCGAGACACGAGGGGACCAGGAGGCAAGCATAAGGTTGGCCGTACGGCGGGTCCGCGGCTCGTCATAACTCAAGTCTAGTTAAGGGAGTCATAATTCAAGGGACAGCACCAGCTCGTCGTTTACTTCAAACGGCTCATAAATTATGGGCTTTTAATTTCGCGATATTAACGGAACGATCGGCTGAATACGAAAATACGCGTTAGGTTCCTCGAAAGGGATATATGTATGCCGTAGGAGACAGCGAGGAGGTAAGAAAGACCTTTGCCGATTCAGCTGATGAACTTTGCCGTGGCAGGTATATTCTACCTCCATCTCTCTCGCTCCAACGTAATCCCACCGACCTTTTTATTACAGAGCCCCGTTACCGGTACGCGGCAGCGTGAAAGTCCCTGAAAAATGGCGATAAGTGTCTGAAATGCCTTCGCCTTGTGCTCAACTTAACGCGCGCGCGTGCGAGAGAGAGGGAGAACGTCGTTTCGTACAGTCATTATCCGCCATGTCAGATTAGATCCATAAAATCGTGAACTCGACTCCGCGCTTAATCAGAACTTTATAATGAATACCAAGACCTAAATATATTTTTGCCTTCGACGTAGGTCTTCTTATCGTTTAGACGTACGTACGTAGTAAGCCACTACTGTGTGTGTGTATATATATATATATATATATATATATATAATACATGTATAAGCATATACCACCCTTGGCCACAGACCGCAGCAGTGATAATTATTTAATGACTCATTATCAGCCATGCAGGACCTCATATGTTCCCATACGTTACGATACGAGAAATAAGAATTTTTCTTTCGCTTTTAATAATTCTCGGAATACGTTTTTTTTACGTCATCGAATTCGTTAAAGTGCGACTAAAAAAAAAATTTTTTTTTTTTCTAACAGTTTCTTTTTAATACTCGCGAAAAATTCACTGGATCTTCGTCCACGCACTGTTTCCTGTACATACGTACGTACGTTATCGTGATCTTTGGTATCCCACAGTCACGTCCTATAGACATTGCTTCATTACAGTCAGTTAATTGTAAATTGGATATGTCAGAATGAAAAAGCTTCTCGATATTACGGCTAGTTTTAATGAAACGATTCAACTTTCGGACAACCGCTGCTTCTCCTGGCGCCGATTCGCCTCTTGACGATGAAGCCATAAAGACCCGAACGGCTCCAACTGCCAACTGGAATCTCGAGTCTATGTATATATAAGTGCTCATAGTTAACGTGTGTGTGTATATATATATATATATAAATCCTTATGCATGTACAGATCTATGTATTAATATTTATATAGCTCGTGCTTTCGAATTACTATACTATCCATTTTCATATTCATTACAGTCCCGCGCACATTAGCATACGAATTGCAATAATAAACGACAGCGCAACTTCACCGTAATATATTATCCACGCACGCGAGTATCTAAGCATATTCATTAGACCCGCGTTCGATTGTTAGGAATGCACGAAAAATATAGAGTCGTATAAAGACATCAGACTGTATTCCCCGTGGGATAGGATTGACGGGAGAAAAAAAAAATTCAACAATCCCGATAATAAATCAATCAATATTACAGAAAATAACAAAAAAAAAAAAAAAGAACCCGTCCAATATGGTCCGTGCGATTTTAACCGACGTTACCCGACTTTATAACACCTCGTTCGTGTCTCGCCGGTGATAAAACCATCGATTTTACAATCTTGGCGAACAGCGACCCCTGACCCCGCAGCAAGTAAAAGAATTTTTGGGTAGTCAACGCGAACGACGTGTATCAATTATAAGCCGTGACTACGGGGAGAGTTTGCGAAAAACGAATGACGTAGGTTGAATTAGCATGTAAAATCGAATGGTATCTTCATTCATAAGAATTATGAAATTTCGATGATACTCTGCGCATGCGCGCACGATATTTTCCCTCTCGCTCCGTCTCACATACTCACGAATTATTATATACGTATACGTCGTAGGCACTAAGCTATAGGCTATAAGTGTACGTATATAGGTATACAGCCAGGGTGTAAGCCAAGTCTACTTGGGTGGTCCGTCGAAGAAGGGACCGCACGCAGAGCCCTGCCCCCACCAGAAAAACATCTCTGCCCCCACTAACAGCATCCGAGCGGTACACAGACGCGTGCATCGTTATACGTACGTCCGAGAAAGGCCGACACAAACGTCACACGGAATATCTCTCAATCTAGCCGGGCGAATTCCGGCCGGTGCTTAGCCCGACTAGCGAGTTAATGTTTAATGCGCCCTTTAGTGTGACTCATTGTGATACGGCCCTGATGCCTTCGACCGTAGGACATTGAAAGGGACCGAAGAGAGGCAAGGGAGCGACACGTAGCCGGGCATTGCACGCAAGCGAGCGGCACAGCTTTTGACGACATCCACAATTAACTACATCTTCGCCAATTAACGTTATACCAGAGTATAATATTTTTATGCGTACCCAACTTTTGATCTTCTGCTACGGCGATTCTCCACTGCGATTCGCTACCGACGTGGCCGTCGTAATTTTCAGGATCCTCGATTTTTCTTAAGGACAGCAGTTTACGCTTACGAGCGTCTTACGTACGTCGGTGTCTTGACGGTTCGCGGCTGACAAATTGTCTCTTGGTGGTTACGTGCGCGACGTAACTTTTTGAGACACCCTGTAGAGTCGTTTCCACGGCTGCGGTCGGCAGCCAGAGGCCGGGTCAAAGAAACCCACTGATTAAATGCTCCTCGGTACACAGACTCCACGATACATCTCTTTGGCCTAACCTAAACTCTCGTTTGGCTACAACGTCGAGAGCGTAGCCAGCGCCGCGTATCGGCCGGCGCGCAAACTTACCGAAGCTAGTAAGTTCCTATACTCCTTGCGTACGCAGGCCACTTTATTACGAGACTCGGGAATGCGAAGGAGACTCGACACTAATGACTCTTCGCTTCCCTCCACGAAACTAGTAACGTTATTCAGCATTGCCAACGTGCTAGTAACATTATCAAAGTTTTACTCGCTATCGATTCAACGTGAACAGTGCTGCCAATCGTCAGACCTAATCTCCCGATATCAACAAGGAACGCGTCGGCCCTCTTTACTCGCTCCTCCCGTGCGAGACTTATGCTGTGCTGGGATCCGTGGAAAGTTCAGTGTCTAGTTACTTTTTTTTTTCTTTTCTTCTCCTACCTTCTTTTTCTTCCTCGACGAACTTCGACTACCGGCTCGTGGGTGATCCTGACTTTCGCGCTCGCCTAATCGCCGGCCCTGCGGTCTGTTGCCATACAACGATTACTTTGCTTAAGCACCGGGATCATTGAGAAGATTGCTAGTCTGTTTGCACTGTCAGTCGCGAATTGCTTTCATTCGGTCAGCCCAACCAGACAGGCTATACTTGTCGGTACACGTATAAAATCGCTCAATCAACTTTGATCGATAAGACGCACGTGTAGAAGATCGAAGAAACATTTTTCATCACCAAAAATAACGTTTTCTCATCGTAAACAATAACCCGTATCCTACCCGTATCCTAGGGAATTCACGATCCGATCCATTGGTACGACTTTTCAATTGTCACTGTAGCAGTTAACGGTTTTCATCAAACTCCTGGAAGCTGCTCTTCCATGAATCTACAACTGGGATCGATGTAACTGATAATAAAGATGGCTTCTAATGGTTTCTCGTGATTGAGGCCTATTCCAGAGTCCCGGACTCGGGACAGGCTCAGAGTCGAGGGCAGCCAGCAGTCAGGCAAAAAAAGTCACTAGCAACCTACCGTCCGATCTCCAACCATGGTATTTCGGTCTGTTCCTGTCGTTCTGTCGTTTCATCCTATATATCCTCTTTTACCCCTTCCAGCTAAGAGACGCCTCCAACCACCGTCCCCGTACCTCACGACCGACGGGCCGTCACGAGACGTGAGAGATGCAAGGTCGTGACCTTTCCAAAAGGTCCTCCACGCTGAGCATCCTATCTCAGCATCTGGTCGTGTCAACATCATTACATGACTACGGACTATCTACACTCTACATATACGGAAAAACATGAATGGAACACATACATACATATAAACGTAAGACATCCTATACTCCCTTTTCTTTTTTCACAAAATAAAATAAAATCTCGAGTTTGATCTCCGAGCAGAATATCCCTTAAGAAATATCCCTTGTACTGGTTTCCAGGTAATTTGGACCAAAAAAAAGAAAAAAAAAATTATATCACACAGGAATGATAAATCTATGGCGCGTTGACTTTTCCATGAAAGATCCGATGATGGCGACCGAACCCGTTACACTCCAGCGTGCACGTGCACCTATCGAAAGGAAGTTCTTCTGCCAGTCTTCCAGGAAGGGATCCGAATTCAATTCCGAAATGGCCAGGAGGCAAAATCTTGTGCTCGAATCGGTACAGAGACTGGTTTCTCCTCTTGGATAAAAGAAAGAGAGAGAGAGAGAGAAAATATATATATATACATATATATATTCCCTCATTCACTCTATCTCTCTCTTCTTTATTCTCTCCCAATAGGTGCGAGAGGACCATACGAAGAACCAACAGATCCATGAACGGATCGATGGATACACGGACGGCTGGATAGATGGACGTACGAACAAACCCTGATGAAGACTCACCTACGTTGGGCGTACAAGATCACGTAAAGATACGTAAGAGAAGATAAACCAAAGTTAACCTAGTCGCGTGTACATCAAAGGGGCGTAACGCTATACCTCACCTGTCCCAACGGTTAATTCACTAAACCCAAAATGACAGCATTGTCCTACCTAACGACTCAGGACTCTACTTTGAACGGTCAGTTTTCATTTTTCTTTTCAACCCCCAGCCTTCAATACTAAAGTCTTGTCTACCTCGCTGTACCTAACTCTACCAAATTAAGAATAATGCATAATCTTTCTCTATGAAAAATTTTTATGCCTCCACCCCCCACCCACCCAACAAATACCATACACACAGTATATAATTTCAACAGAAGCTACCAACTTGCGAAAGTCAAGAATATAATCATAGACCGTAGAGACCTCTGGGTTCTCTTATTTTCATTCTCATCCCGACCGAACCTCATCCTCTAGAACACAAGAGTATTTCTGTCAGCCGGGTCACTGTAGCCAGCCAATATTACGCTCCACGTTATACACCGTGTTAATTAACATTGACAATATTTAACGATCCTCGTTCTCCATCAAACGATTCTAATAATTGTCTATCGCCGTGCTGCCGGACACGCGATCTGCCATCTACCGGTAGATACTGAACATACAGTACCCATGGCTAAGTACATCACGGTGGTCGATCGATCTACGCTATTCCGCGTGTAGTCCGTAAGATCCGGCGGGCCACCCTGCAACTGACTTTCGCCACACACCTCGTCGTTTAGCCCTAGGCAAGGCACTCGGGCGTCTCGGCTCATTAAAGCTAATAATGTGGATTTACTAATCTCGCATACAGCGGATACGAAACTCCGTCCGTCGACGACGCTATTTCTGTATCACCCTGTACACACGCGTATAACCTCGGACACAGGCACGTAATAACACGTGTTCCTGACCTTTCAAATATTACTTTAGTTGGGTTAATAGGGCTTTATAACTATTAAGGGCTTATTTTATTGTGTCCGTCCGTCTTTTCATCCTGACCGACGTCGCCTGGGATCCTGGGGTAAATTTCGAGAAACCAAAGTCACCACCTGATTCTTACTACCCATCGTATGTACCTGTCTCGTGTGTACAATAGGAGGTAAAAAAAATCTAGTTTTTTTTTTTTTTATCGACTTCCAAAAACATCTAGTGACATCTTCAACACTGTCATCGTCACCACAAACAACGTTGGTCTACCTTAAGTACCGATTTCTCACCCTCTTCGCGTAACACCGAGTAAACCACCGAAGAAGCTCGTCTTCCGGGTGTCCTTAAAACCAACCCTTAAACGAACCCTCGTAAGATCTAGTGACTCCCGTGGCGCCCCCCCCCCCTTCCTTCCACGTACTCTAGGGAATTCCTCGAGGGTTAGGGGGTGAAGAGTCACACCAGTCATCAGTTAGGGATTCTCGGGGCTGACGGTAACCCGGTGTCAATTTTCCTCGGGGATGATTCGCCGTCGCTCTATAAATTCATTAAAACAACCCTTCGTCCGCCACCGCCGTTACTACCGGCACCCTTTTACTGCTGGGGCGGGAGGGGTGGTTGCCAATTGAATTCCGCGCATAGTTTTACCACCGGGGGTATCCGAGGGTGTTATTTTTCCACAGATAGATACCCAGGACAAGAGGGAAGGGTGGGGGGTGGTTTAACAACCCCCCGTCGTCACGTTCCTCGGCGTTAAATTCTTTCATCCCCCTGTGTGTCGACCCTCCGGAGGGTCGAGACTGACGAAATAAAAAAAAAATCTAAAATATAAAAAAAAGATACACGAAATTGGTTGTCGGCTCGAAAGTAACGACTACTGCGTGACCCTGGAATACAAATGCAATAAGGAGACGCGGCATTGATTAGAAGAAAAAAAAGTCACTAGATAATCACTGCAAGCAGGAATGATTTTTCCAGACGCTCCTTCTTGCCTTCGCGTACATTCGATCATTCGCGAATGACTCGTTAGAGTCTTGAATCTTTAATGGGGACTCGTATCCTTTATCGCTTGTAAATTAGTTAAGGATGCTGTAAATGTGTCTCCGCTGGCAGGATTAAATTAAAACCATAATTAGCCAATTGCGCAAGGTGAATTAAGCCTCGTTAAGCAGCGTTAATGGACTCGTTAATATTCACATGAAATCACGACAATTTCAAATTATCCCTGCGCGTAAATGATAATAATTTTCTATTTTTAACCCCCGGCTTATTCAGTTTTCTCTCCCTCCTTGTATACATATACATATATATATATATATGCACGAGATCATTGAGACCACTTAGATCCCACGACCACCCGCTGCTCTGACGAGGCGATGAGCCACTGTGGGATCTCTGGGTAATTAATAATTGGGGTGAGGTTGCGGCACCAGGGGTGAGAAATTTGAGTGGATAAACGGCTCGTATAAAAGGCCCTCGGGGTAGGTCTATCCGGACACGCCCTAAAAACCACCCCCAGAGTTTATTATATATTTTGACAGCGACCTCATAACCCAACCGAAGTACACAATACAGCATGAAACACTCGTGCGGAGCTGTCACTCATGATTTGAATGATGGATGGACCCGTGTATACACTTTTCGGACTTGTCTCGTTAATATATTTCCAAATAAAATCATTCGTCCATTTATTTACATATCGTGTGCACATATGTGTATACATATATATCATCAAATCATTTCGCCCCTGCGATTCACGCAACACCCCGTAAAACCAAAACCACTACTTTTCCCATATCCTTAACCATATTCGGTTATTGGACACTTGGAAGATTCTGAGAAACAGGTAAAAATCTTGCTTCCTTTCGAAACAGGTACTCCAATAATAATAACAACAACCCGACGGTTCATCAGGTATGGTTGTTTCGGAATATTGTTAAGCCGACCGGTATAGTTTTTTTTTTTTTTTTTTTTAATATATATGAGAAGTGCCCGAAATCATATACCTGTACGGATAATTAGTCCAATTAATTTTTTATAATTGACGCGAGCAATAATCATTATATTATACGTGGTATACGTATAATGTATTATATACAAGGTTATACAGGGTGATGCGCAAGTAGCATCCTCGATACTTGGTAAAGTATCACGAGAGGAATGCGACTACGTGTCATTCCTGTGACGTGACTGGAGTCAATTTTTTCCAAGGGATGAGGGCTGAAGTAAAGGTGAGAGTAAAGGTACGCACGAGGGGTAAGAATACGATGTCGCCAGAGGGCACCGGAAGTGAAATATTCCTTAACTGATGATCTCTCGGTGGTTCCGTGATAGTTTATGACAATTTGGAACAAGAGTTTTTGCCCTTTTTTTTTAATACTTTTTTCAAGTTTTCTTCTCTCTCCCATTGAAAAAAAAAAAATCCCTTTGAAAGCGTGGGTGGTCTCCCACTTGCTACTATCTACAACCCCCCCACCCTACCTACGCGTGAAACTCGAGTAATGAATTTCCACTTGACTACCGGGTGATCTCATTTTTTCTTAAACATCCCTAATTAGCTGCATAGCATCTTCCGATCGTCGCTCGTTGCTTTGACAAATGAAACAGCAGTCAGTCTTGAATACTTTCAAAGGTATACGTACGTACGGGGCCCGTACCTGTCTGGGCCTTATACCTACACAGCCTTGAATAACATACCAAAAGTTTCGGTATCATCGAGTTAATCGAGCTTCTCTCGTACAGTCACTCCTAATTAGCTTATATCTTCCCACTACAGTAAATTTTCCTTCTGACAATCAGAATCTAAGGCCCATTTGTCGTTGACAAGACCCACTATTCTCCCCCTACCCCTGTCTTTCACTCACATACGTATATGTATATATATACACGGTATCGAAGTACCTATACTGTATCCACATGGTGAGGCCCACCCACGGCTCCATACAGAATAAGGGCCCGTTTCTCAAGTTGGCGCGTTGAATGTTCATCATATCGTTGACGTCGATGACAAGGCCCCTTCCGGCCCGCATTATTTCGGCCCTCGATGACTTCCTTGCTCACTTAGCCTATACAAGGAAGTACGTAGTTCAGTACTCGCGACATTATTACCGCATTACGCTCAGTGTAATATTATATACGATAACGTCCCATCTAATATCTACTTTGCTTGGCTTCTATGTCCCAAGGCGCCTACGCCTACTTAAATATAATTGCTGGGACTTTCCTTCGGGGCCTTATATATACATCTATACTCGATGTAGCCAAGGTACCAACCTTTTGACAGAGATTGATCGCGATCGGCGTTGAATTTGTCTTGAAGCGTTACCTTTCCACCGAACGGCTAATCCTCCTTCCTATCTACGGACATCGGTTTCTAAGCTGACTATACCGTAGCTGCCATTCCATTTATTTTTATCTCACTTGCTCACTCCTCTTCTCTCATTCCGCTCACTTGCTCGCTGCACTGTAGACGCGTCTCGAGTGTGTTGGTTTATTGCTCAGGTCGATTCTGACGTTGCACTCGGCAAATACCGATTCTGGATCATTCTGATTGATTCTTATTACTGCCTAATGTCGTCGCCTTTTCTCGTTCAATGTAAAGCAGCGAACGCTTTTTAAAAACTGTGATTGTAACAAGAGAGAAATATTATTGTACATTCAATTAAAGAATTTCAAATGCTACCCCTTACTTCGTCCGCTACTGAACGACGAAAAACACCAGACGCAGTGAATGGCAACTCTAAATAAGTGGATAAGAGAAAAAAAAAGACGTTAAGTAATAGCCTGGGTAATAATTGAAAGCGTTTACATTACTAAATTTGCGTTGACCAACATCCATGACAGGCTTAATGACGTTTATAACGATACATAAGTCATACGCGCTTCTCGTAACAATTACTCGTATTACTACGAACAAATTGCGGAAGCGTGATATCCTCTTCCGGTAAGCTGGCGCGTACACACAGTTGAGAACGTGGCATTTCCATAAAATCATGTAGGAATCATTATCCACGTCACGTTAACTGGTAGAAGTCAGTCAGTTTTGTTGTGAGTCGCATCGCAGTACTACGGGCACCGAAAGGTTAATCCCTGCGGTGCCGTCAAAACATTACAGCTTGTTAGTGCACCATTATTATTATACCGGGAGCATACACTTAATTCTTCACTCGTATACGAAGGCATCTCGCCACACTTAAACAGTCTGTAGATATTTATTTTCTTCATAAATTCTCCGTATTTGTCACTCTCTAGGCGCTGCACTCTCCTTTGACTCACGTGACAATATGGCGGACGCCTGCGTCAAGTTACGAACTGTATCGGGTATTGATATTATACAATAAAGGTTCATCGTGAAAAATTATTGTTGACGACGTCAAAGATTTCAGACTGAACGATTTTTTTAAGTGTCTTATGATTTTTCGAGACTCGGTATTATATTTCTGACTGGAAGCAACCACTTTTAATAGTATCCAACCTGACTTACTTAGTTAGCTCTGTTATCGTGTTCAACGGCAAGGAACGTGCGCCTTCAATTTAACCTTAATAAGATAGATGGATCCCAAGAGACCACCCGATATGGAGCAGCCTCGTGTCTGCCTAGATAATACTTATTCCATAGGAACTCGAACCGCAAATTAATGTCTCTTTATTTCGCCGCGAACATTTCGTTAGACTTGATTTATATCTGGCGTCAAGATGGCCACATTTTTTTTGCCTACGGTACAACCGCCTTAACAGTGCCAACTAGAAAAAGTGAGCAGAAGAAAGACAGGCAAGTCTCTCGAAAGAAAAAGTAAAACATAACCTACAATATTAAACACACAGAAATACTGATTGCTTATTTTTAACTCAATCACTGACTATACTTTAATAATTCAGTAATAATCGCTGCTTGAATTAATAACGAGATCATTTCTCAAATGATTTCCATCTCACGTTTTTTTATATTAACAATCGCCACACATTCGGTATCACGAAACGTCGTTGGTTTAATGTACTTATGTTTCCTATTTTTCTTTTTTCCTATTATACAAAAATAGGCTCCGCCAAGCCTGATGCGAGTCTGGCAAAAAGCCTAGGATCGTTAAGACAGTTTTTTTCTTCTATTCTTTCTCGTTCGTCTACTTCGTAATGATTCACTCTCAATGTTAATACAACAGCACGTTATCTTCATGCGACTGAACACGGTCTAATAAAATCCAGGACATACTAATCCTACCTACGTTCCAGTAGTCCAGATCTCACGTGTACCTTATAATGTACAGGTAAAACGTGCGAACGGCATGGCTCAACTAACGTCTTGCTATGCGTGTTCTGAGCACATACGGTTTTCATGCTTAATTGCCCGTTTCGTATGTATACATATACATACGTCCACATACGTATACTTTTCATAGTAATAAATTATCACATTGGTAAGTTTTTTCTCCCTTTTTTTTTTTACATTACATCCGACCGTTTTCTCCTTAATACTTTTCCCTTCGTCATTTTCTCTCCTCCTTCGTTCTCTAACACTTCCTTTTCTTTCTTTCTTTTTTCAGACACGTTCGCTAGTTTGTTGCTTCGCATGATTACGTCGTGTGATGATAAGTAGCGTAATACGTGCTGGAACGGAAATTTACCCCAAGGTATATGCCGGCATGTTAAAGGAGGCCGTTCATTAGCAGGATACAAGATTGACTATCGAAACTCTCAAATGTTTAAAGGTTAGGTTCGCTCTTATTATCCTTATACTGAATTTATATGGTTCGTGTTGCAGTCGAGCCAGGGTACCCTGGCCATATTAGCGCATAACCATAAAAAGAATGTTACACTTACCGGAAGAGGGTCTGTCCGAGTATCTGGTGCAATAGACCCAGGCTGGCCAGAGCATCTGCTTCCCAGGTTCTCCTCCAGGTGCCGCTGGAACAGTTCCGGGCGTTCCCGTAGTGGCTGTTGGTACACCAGGAGAAGTGTTTGTCGTAGATGGTTCGGAACCTCTTTCCGAGCCTTCTGATGATGACTCGAGAAAGTCTTTAGTGAGGTCAATAGGTCGAGGTACGACTTTCTTAGGTCTGGACTTCTTAAGGGATATTGGATCCGTGATTCTTCTACCGAAATCCGCCTTGAGTATGTTGTCTATGCTGAATTTAAGGTTGCCCTGATGTTGTAGATTGTTATTGTTGTTATTGTTGTTAGGATTGTTGGGGGCGCCGCTCCTGACGCCGTTTTCTTCTCGTGGCGACGCCGGACTCGGTTCCCGGGGTGGTGGTGGTGACGACTGTAAAAGTTTGCTCACTGATAGTCTATGGTGACCCGTGGTAGCAGGAACGTGCTGCACCTGGGACGTTTGGTGAACGTGGCTATGGGAATTGTTGTGACTGTGAAGATGCTGGGGGTGTATCAATGGCGACGCATCCCTCAATTCTCGACAGACGACTGGATGAAGGATCGGTGGTGAAGTTTGAAGATTGGAGACCGTCACAGCCGATGGTGGTGAAAGAGACAGTCGTGTGACGAGAGGCACGCTTATGGAGGTTCTATGGAGCCTCTCGACCGCGGGATATATGATCTCGTGCCCAAGAGAGGGTGGCGGCACTCTTGGTGGATAATCAACCACTTCCGGCTCACGAGTAAAGCGCGATACCAGATGTGGATGAGAGGTAGTGTACCTGGATGACACATCCTGGTTCTCCGAGCGTCCAGGTGACGATGCCGTTGCGCTCGAGGACGCTGGTGACCTGACGGATACTGCCGGTGACGATGGCGGCTGACTGTACCCAGGACTTGACGCCTGGACGGTCGTAGGTCGATGATAATACATACTGGCTTCGTTACAACTTGAACTGGATGGTGAAGCCACTGGTGATGCTGTCGGTGATGGTGTTAAAGATGTCCTGGTGTTACTACCATCCTCGCGGAAGTCCTGTTCACCCTCGAATCTTGAACTCGAGTCTTGCACATCCACAGCCATCGTAGGTGTTGGTTCACTTCCTACGCTAAGAACTTCACTAGTGTCACTCTCGCAGTCGCTGTCCACGTCCCTCTTGCTAGAGTCGTTAGGCATCCTGTTGGACTGTCGCGATTCCGTCAGCTCCATCGACTCCTGGTGCTGCGCTATCTGCACGGAGCTTGCCGACATGATTTTCGTCTACTGAAGTTCTGTATACTTCAGCCTGTACCCGGGTACTTTAGTGCAGGAAAATCACCAGGTACTGTCGCGTTTCCATCCTGAGGCGTGCCGTCGGTCCTCGATCGGAGTCTCTATTCTCGATTTTTACACAGTAACCAATGCCTATTCTTCCACGGTCCCAGTCAAGGACCAAGCTTCTATACTCTCCTTGTGACTCACACCATTTTTTATCTCAGAATCTACTCCGTCCAGACGTTCATGTCTCTCTAGACTCTTCACCAGGTCCCAGACTCCCTCTCACGCTGCTCATGATTCAGGGCGTTCCAATTCTGAGTATCCTCCTTAGATCTGTCACTGGTTCCTGCTTTCTTCCTCTTCTGAACGCCACAAACAGTACCTAGACCTACGTCTTCCGTCCCCACAGACCCCGCACTAAGGTACCACCACTAAATTACACTATTTCGCAAAAAGAAAAACTTTGCACACGCTTCCGCAAGATCAGACCCAAAATCCCTGGGTCTTCTATCATCTACTTCAAGTTCCAAATACGCAGCAGCTGTCCGAGGAATCTTTTGCTAATCCAAAGTAACTCTCTACCCAGGTAAAACGTCCTTGTATCTTCTCAAAATCAAATGAATCGCACTATTCCCGTAACGCGCTTGAAGGCTCGATTCACACTGGCGTCGTTAAGTCAAAGATACAAAAAGGAATGGTAAAAAGAAAAAGAATCGCGCACAATCGAAGCTCGATTGACTCACGGCCTGGGCCAGGTAATACCGGCGTTCGACGGACCTGGTGTGTCGAGGCTGGCTGTCCAGTTGGTTGCCGCGACGCGTCTGCTTCCTCCTAACCATGGAGGGCCGGCGAGGGGCGTATCAGGGGCGGTAACCCTTAAGACCCGACCCACAGACCCCAGATTCCCACCACCTTCACATTTCACACGCTGCGACATCTGGTGACTGTCAGACGTACTAAAGCTTTAGGAACGCCCACAGCATTCAAACGCTATGTTCTCTTTGGTTCTGGTTCGAAGCACGTATAGGAATCGTTGCTCCTCTCTCTCTGCTCCTCCCCACTACATCATCCTGCTCTCCTTTTGCTTCTCTGCTACCGCGTATCCATCGTTTACCCCACTTGATACACACCAGTCCACCGTATCTGTCTCTATCACTCGTTTATTTCATATCTCCCTCTCTCTCACCCTTTTATAGAATTACACACAGTGCTTAACCAGGAATTATATGTTTTGCAACGTCGCGTGTGGTGAACTACCCTTGTACGTACGATTCTCGCTATTCTCCCAGTGACGAAACCTAACCTAACCTCTCTCTCTACATTCTCCTCTGTCAACGACTAGAATGGTCTAGAAAATATCCGGAGGTTATAAAAACAACAAGTGTCTATCGTTTAAGTGCAAAATTCCAGATTTCTTCGTTATTATTCCAGTTCGTTAAGATCTTTCAAAGTATCCAACTAAAGAGGTACGAACTGTGTATAGGTGATGGAAAAGAAAAAGAAAACGAAAGTGAAGTAGAATAGAGAACGAGAGTTATAACCTCGTGAATAACACAGGTTTACCTTTTGCAGGAGGCAGAAAGGAGCCTCAGGGCGCAGACTCGTTAAGGTGATATCACACCGGGCGTATGCGCCAGAGAGGATTCGTCGCCGTTAATTCCAGTGCGCCCGGATTCGCCGAGGGCGCGATGAAATTTATGGTAATCCGATTGGATTCCGTATACACGCTCGCAGCGCTGTTAAACCTTTTACGGCTTCTACTCAAAGGGGTTGAAGCAACGCCTTGTATGTATATCGAGAGTGAGGTATTTCTTACTTTACGTTCGCCTCTTCCCTCTATAAATTGATCCTGCCACTACCTCCGACCTTTTATTAACTCTCCTGCCATTGCCAATACTCTGACCAACCCTTGAACCAGAAACGAACATATCCACGCTACCAAAACTCACAGAGAATCAATCCCAGTCCCATCTATCAATCTAAACGTCACGTCCCATAACCTCTAACCGTCACACGATTACCTTCATGATACACAATCGTCTGTGTACGAGCGGCCATATTTTTTTTCTTTCTTTCAGATCCTCAAACCAACCCTCGAACGACTCACAATTAATTAAGGATTGTAATCGTGCGAAATGACAGACCATTTTGCTCGTTGACAAGCGCCGGTTAGATCGCTCCGTGATAATAGCCGTGGACTGTTGGGTGAGAGTATTTGCCGTTATTATATCCTAGCAGTGGTAAGTAAATCGCACGACATTAAAACGAGTTTATCTCGATGCAAAATGCATACGTACAGAGTTCCAACAGCATTGTGTCAGGATTTTTCCACGTTTCAGGCGAAGCTGGCGGTGGAGTAACGAGAGTGAGAGTGCAGAACTTGAAGAGAGATGGCGACACGGTCGATGGAGGAAAGTGAAGGGGAAATTAAAGAAGAAGAAAGAAAAAAGATGAAAAATCAAGAGAAAGATTCGCACGCGCGAATCACGAATTAGAGAGGAGCTCGAATGGCTACGATGCCGGGATTCCCCTCCAGTTACAAGACGTGAACGCAGTCGTGTCCTGATAATGAATAGCCTTAACGATTCTCTTTAATTAGTAACGTAGCGCCGACTGTGGTGGGAAATCATCTACTTGGCGATCGACTGCAAATACAGATATTCCAAATTCTCAGCTCGCTAATTACTAGTTTTAACGGCTATACGTTATTCCGCGAGTTAGTGTCTTTGTGACAGGTGGATAGAAAACTATTTCTATCGTTTCTAATTCGATTCTAATAATAGCACTTTAATACACCTGCATCGCGACACATATCTATACACGCCGTTCTTTCATATAAAAGACAAACGTACTTGAGATATGAAGATTTTCGAGCTGTCAGAGTACGTCCGTCCTTCTCTCGCTCACGTAAATCCCCATGAGTCCCTCTCACTCGCACTCACAGCGAGTATGGAAATTACAAAAATCTAAAGGGCAACCCACCCATAAATCATTCAAACGTCAAAACTCGACTCAGTCCTCGCTTAAAATGACACTCGTTAAATTTATTACATTCGAAAATGATATAATACCATGACCTGCCTCAAATATTGTCAGTACACCGATAATGATAGTGCAAAAATAGTCGTGACAAAGTGTGACATACCGTGGCCGGAGTAGCTCTGTGCAATTTGCTTCCTGGCACGTATATATAATGCGGTCACATTATGGTCCTCTCTTATGCAAAATGTGAAAGAGAGACCCCAGATAGAAACACATTAGCACACAGTTCTACAAGTACATGCATTACACGCATGGGTTAGAATGCGGCGGCTTGCAAAACATTATATGCGCCGAGTTCGCTCATTTATAGACGCACGCATAGCCGGATCTATCCACGTTATACCGTCTACTTAGCAACGCTTTATAGATATTAATCCGCACTCTAATAATTCAATAATACTTTTTAATAATATCTCTTACGAGCATCTATATTCATTACATGTATAAACATATATATATATTTAGAGAATTCCAGAGGATCGGCGTGCATCAAATGAAATACCAACGTTATGTTATATCCGCAAGTAACGTGTAACCGAATAGCGTATCATTTAGTTATTACGTTTCGTTTTATTAGCACGCGTCTTTACGTAGGGAGGGTCGTGCCGGGTTGATGTGCTCCGACGCAAACATTTTTCTTTTCTCCCACGCGACATACATTTTTCTTCATTTTTTTTTCCCTTCAATTTCGACCTTCGTGTCGACGCCTTTTTCTAATCTGGTTTCTACTACGTTATTTAGTTATCCTAAAATTATAACGGGTGTTAGAATATATATATATATATACATACACACAAATATCTTTACCTTTTTCTCACGTGACTCTTAGCTACAGACGCAGCTTCCGTTCGATTGAGTCCCTATCGATCTTCTTACGGCCCTTAAGGCGCGTGCGGCTTTCGTGTATTGAAGTCGCGTTTAGGTCTCGGTGTATCTTTTCTCACGTCTCATGGTACATCTGTATGTAACACTTGTCTGGTTAGGTTAGGTTATCTTAGGTTACTATATCGTTAACCATTTTATTACGTCCTACACTGTTCTCTGTAAGCGGCTCGTTCAAAAGTTACTCCACGTTATGACCTAACGGTCTCGTAATTACTTGCACTACTGTATTAGGACATGATTAGTGTAATTTTGTACCGTACTGTACTCACTGCTGTTTAATTTCTCGAACTACCACTGGGTCTTAACCGCGACTTTATTCCAAGTGGCTGCTATCTCGACAGTCCACACCTCTGCTTTATTATATATATATGCTATATATTATTGTTATATACATATATATGACTATATATAGTCAGAGTGATGCTGATACGTGGGTAGGTCAATGGATGACTATATATATATATACTGAATAATATACATATATATAAGATCTATCTAAGTACGTGGTCTGCACAAGTTACCCCCCGCAATCCCTTCATCTCGCGATAACCGAATATTTATTAACCCTTGGAGATTTCATTTGGATATCTTAGCCACCCGCAAACCGGAAGCGGAAGTGATACCGTGGCGCTACCGGCAACTCTCGCGTGCATACGTCACGAGATAATATTGTACCGTAGAGTAATGTTAAAAATTGAATTTTTCAGAATCACATCTATTTTGACTTATTTTAATTACGTTTTCTTTTTGTACTTTTTTTTTGTCTCCTTTAGCCTCACGTAATTCTATATGGTATGGACTTGTCAAAGGAACTGGTTCCGCTTTGGGAATTTCTGTAGAGTTTTATATCTTTTTCGTTAGAGCCTAACTTCTATAAATAAGGACCAGGATACTCGTTAGGAGCGAATTTAATGCAGACAGCATCCTGGAGGACCGATCTCTGCCGCTGATGAAAGCGGTTGAGATTCGTTGTCTGAATTTTTTTTTTTTTTTTTTCCTGAAACCAAGCATTGGTATCTGTTTTCGATTATTCGAGTCGTTTGGATGCTTGGTACTATTTTTTAATTGGTTTTATTCAAGCTGTCGGCTACGATGCCATTGGACATATAGATTTTGCGCTTAATCAGAGGAGAAAAGTAAATCGGGAATAAAACGTGGAAACGAGATGGGGACTTGTGATTCGTGGTTTTTTTTTATGTTCTCTCTGTCTCTCTCGTTTCTACGTGGTCGATCGGACCGTCGATGCCTTCTGGTATAAATGGACTCTGGAGAGGCGACGTTCCTCCGGATGAGAAATTACACCAGTTTTCACCGGGACTTTTCCATTTGTGGCCTCTAAACTCGAAACTGCTTTGTGGGAGACTGTTTGTAAGTGCTGGCTGCACGTTACTATGGGATGTTTGAAAAAAAGAATTCGTTCCGTTTCAATTCTTTTTGGTAAAAGTGGATTTTTTTTTTGGGGGCGGATGGGCTCAGGTAAAATCTCACTCCGTCCGGCTAACAATAGGTAAAGTCACTTTAGGTTAAAATATATTTAAAATTTTCAAAAATGACATGTCTTTTGAGTTATGATGATTTCGTATGTTTTTTTTTTTTTTTTTTTTTTTTCAAAAAAATATATAACCTACCTTGGTGTATGATATTTAAGAAATTCTTGAGCAATAATAATAATCTATAAATTATTCAGGTTTTACGTTAACGATTTGATTTCGTTGTTTTATCCAATTTTCGTACTTTCGTTATTTTTGAGTTTTCTTTTTGTCAAAAGATTATAAATGTACATGGGATGAAACAGCAGGAGTATTATGGACTGTCAGCCAATAGGATTGTAGATACGGTTAACCATGCTCTGTGGTTTCTCTTGTAGAGCTTCGGGGGTTCCCCTATGTGTATAAAACGACCCTCGGTCAAAATTCTGTCCTGTAATATTACTCGGTTATGTATCCCGACGCCCCGGGATCCCGAAAACAACACCAATCATCTTTTCCATTAGCTGTGGTACTGTGGGGGACAAGCTTGGTCCGGGACCTCCCTATGTTTCGTTTAATGTCCGCCATGGCGGTGTGGAGGTTGCTTTTGAAATTCTAGACAGTATGGTCGAAGCTTGGGGAAATTAGAAAAGTATGGTAATGAGAACCTGACCTTACGAAAAGTTTGGTCCTTTGACGTTTTATGATCGACTATTAACGCTTCCCTTGGTAGACTTTCGACTTGGCTGTATGTAAACGGGATCGATGATAAATCCTCGATTATGTAGAATCACGATCTTCTCGAATGACTCGTAAATTACTTTGACGAGCGACGCTGATTGTAATTTATAAGCAATGGTGTAATTCTAAAATGGCCGCTTTCTGATCCTATGTCAGATCTCACGAAGCTTGGTATTATCCTGCTTTCTTATAATTTTAATTATTCGGGCCAAATTCAGACTTAACACGGGCTAGGCTTTAGGTACGGCGATGGAAACTGTTTGAGCGACACTGATGGACTGTCTGCTACTGATTTTTATCTGGTATTCACTATAATGTACGGGCGTAAAGTTTACATTGAAAAATCTTATTAAGAGACAAACACGCATATATATTTAAAAAAACAACTCCTGGGAGTCGAACCTGAGACCTCTGTGTTACGAGAACTGACACTTTGTCCGATACACTACGTAAAATGATATAATTTTGTACAATTTTAATCGAGTATTTAAATACTCATTTTATTTAATACGATGTTTTACTTATTATAATTAATTAATTATATTTTAACAACAATTGTTATTAATATACTACCATTTTAAGATGTAATATAGAGTAAATAAAATGCATTAAATAATATAAAACGAAAGCCGTGACTTGGGATCGAACCTGTGATTCCAACGTTATCGATAGATTGTATTCCATTGTTGTTATATCGATAGTCGCGGTAACTTTAAACTATCGATATATATGTATCGAAAGCTAGTATCGATGCTCAATCATGACTGTGTAGTAAGGATAGGTAGTGAGTGTAGAAGTCATAGCTAGTAGTAGCGACAGTTGCGGCGGCAGTACTTCTTAGATAGTTATTCGTAGCTGATATTGACAAATATCTTTAAGTACAATATTATAAGAACACGTAGTACATTTACGTGAAATTGAATCGTTGAAAAAGAACAGTATCCACAGATAGAAAGGCAGGAAAGGATTCCTTTGGAACAAGGACAAGAACGACAATAATAATGGCGGAGGAAAAGAAACCTTTTCGCCGGCTTCCTACTGTCGTTCGTCCTTATCACTATGAGATCTACCTTAAACCCGATCTCAAGCAATTTGTCTTTGAAGGCACAGAAAATATTCATATTGATGTGAGTTACTTCATTTTTTTGCTAAGTCATTATCATGATTCAGCTCCTTTTCATTTGTGTTGGTCTATATGGAAGGGTTAGCCATATGGTCCTTGTGTCTAGAATCTTTATCTTCTTGCTTTTTCCACTATTCTAGGTGCATGAAGATACCGATACCATTATACTGAATTCTTTGGATATTGAGATTGAGAGCGCCACATTTCATTACAAACCCGAGGAGTCCATTACCGTTACCAAGATACAGCTGTCGAGTGAGGAAGAAACAGCTACACTATTTTTCCCTGAGAAATTGACATCAAAGATGAAGGGATACCTCAGACTCAAATTTAAGGGCGAGATTAATGATAAAATGAAAGGTTTCTACAGAAGTAAATGCACCGAGTAAGATCTTTTGTGCAAAGTAGATTTGTGTTATGTATCTGCATATTTATTATTATGTTTTACTGTGGGCATACTATGTATGCTGATATATCTGTCCCATACAAATTTGTAAAGAAATTCTTTACTGGAATGAACCCTTGTTGAAAGCAACACTTGCACTTTTTTATCTGTCCTTATAATGTGTCATAAGTGAGTTATGGTGAGAAAGAGTTTTAAGTAAAGGCATTTTTCAGAGTCTCTGGATCTGTTGAGCATGCTGCCGTGACGCAATTTGAACCTACCGATGCAAGACGTTGCTTTCCATGCTGGGATGAACCAGCCCACAAAGCTACATTCGCCATTACTTTGGAAGTATCCAATGCTGAAACAATTCTTTCCAACATGGTAATCAACGTCTTGCAATCTCTTTATTTTTATTTAACTCTCACACTTTTCTCACTTCAATACCATTGCTTTTTTCAGCCCGTGAAGAATTTGGAAAAAAGGAATGATGTAGCTATCGTGGAATTTGAAGTTACACCGATAATGTCAACATATCTGGTGGCTTTTGTGGTTGGAGATTTCGATCACATTCAAGAGAAAACAAGTGATAATGTTCTCGTCAGAGTGTACACTCCAAAAGGACAAAAGGAACATGGAGAATTTGCTCTTCAAGTAGCGAAGAAAGTTTTACCATATTACAATAACTATTTTGGTATCTCATATCCTTTACCAAAAATAGATCTGGTAGCAATTGCTGATTTTTCGGCTGGCGCCATGGAAAATTGGGGTTTAGTCACTTATCGAGAAGCTTGCCTCCTAGTGGATCCGGAGAATACATCTACAGTACATAAACAATACATTGCTCTGGTAGTAGCACACGAGCTGGCACATCAATGGTTTGGTAATCTCGTAACAATGGAATGGTGGACACATTTATGGCTAAACGAAGGTTACGCCTCCTTTGTCGAGTTTCTCTGCGTAGCGCATCTCTTTCCTGAGTATGATATCTGGAGTCAATTCGTAACAGATACCTACATTAGCGCCCTGGAACTAGATGCCCTAAAGAACAGTCATCCCATTGAAGTTCCCGTAGGACATCCTTCAGAAATCGACGAAATCTTTGACGATATATCCTATCACAAAGGTGCAAGTGTCATCCGGATGTTACATTCGTACATCGGCGACGAGGACTTTCGTAAGGGTATGAAACTCTACTTAACACGTCATAGCTATTCAAATGCCGAAACCGAAGATCTCTGGGCTGCCTTGGAGGAGTCCAGTAAGAAACCAGTACGCGCCGTCATGTCAAGCTGGACCAAACAGCAAGGATTCCCTGTATTAAAGGTAGAGCAACGTCAAAATGGAGATGACAGAGTTCTGACCTTCTCGCAGGAAAGGTTCCTGGCGGATGGATCCGTCGACGAGGAAAAGAGTCTATGGATGATCCCCGTGAACGTGAGCACATCTCGAGCACCAGGCGAAGTAGCATTTAGTGAGATAATGAGTGAACGTACCAAGGAAGTTACCATAAAGAACGTGCCAGAAGGTACCTGGCTCAAGATTAATCCAGGCACAATAGGATTCTACAGGACTAGATATAGTCCCGAGGCCCTTTCGCTTCTACTACCAGCAGTGAAGGACCGAAGTCTTCCACCTCTCGACCGGTTAGGACTTTTGGATGACCTCTTCGCCTTGGTCCAGGCTGGACACACATCCAGTATAGAAGTCCTACGTCTAATGCATGCCTTCCAACATGAGGACAATTACACAGTCTGGTCAAGCATCGTCAACATCATGAGCAAACTCGACGTTCTGGTCTCATCCCACGAAGATTCTCATGAGTCCTTCAAAGCTTTTGGTCGTTCATTAATGCGCACTGTCAGTAAGCGACTTGGTTGGAATCCTAAACCTGGTGAAAACCACCTAGACACCCTCTTGAGATCCTTGGTTTTAGGGCGCATGGCTGCTCTTAACGATCAGGCTACCATCAAGGAAGCCAAGGTACGTTTCGATGCTCACGTATCTCAAGGGAAAACACTCCCAGCGGATCTACGCAGTCCTGTCTATAGGGCGGTCCTCTCCGTTGGCGACATCACGACCTACGAGACAATGTTAAAGCTCTATCGAGAGGCGACTTTACACGAGGAAAAGGATAGAATATTAAGATCCTTAGGTGCCCTAAAGGATGAGGCTTTACTAGGCAAGGTCCTTGAATTTGCCATGAGTGACGAAGTGCGTGCTCAGGATACCGTTTTCGCCATAATGTCTGTTGCCATGAGCTACAGAGGTCGCCAGCTCGCTTGGCGCTTCTTCAAGGACAACTGGAAAAATCTCATGGATCGTTACCAGGGTGCTTTCTTACTTACTCGATTTGTCAAGTTCACCACAGAGAACTTTGTCACCGAGGAAGCGGCGCGCGACGTGGAGGACTTCTTTGCCAAGCATCCTATACCTGGCACTGAGAGAACAGTTCAGCAGAG
Organism: Syrista parreyssii; assembly: GCA_030142615.1. Taxonomy (NCBI): domain Eukaryota; kingdom Metazoa; phylum Arthropoda; class Insecta; order Hymenoptera; family Cephidae; genus Syrista; species Syrista parreyssii. The sequence goes on from JARQTG010000168.1 coordinate 600,016, forward strand.
CGTCGAAACTATTCGCCTTAATGCTGCCTGGCATGCAAGGGATATGGAAGCCATCAAAAATTTCTTAGCCTCGCAAAAATATGAGGAAGAATAAATATAGCAGTAAGAACAATGAAAAAAAAAAAAGTGAATTATGTGCATACTTTGATATTCGTAAGATACTTAATCTCTCTAGAGAGAACGAGAATCGCCATAGATATTTTGGTGTGTTCTCAAAGCACACTAACTAACGTGCGATATAGATATGCATATATATTCAGAACAATTTGAAAAATATACTTATTACATGCTTAATAAGCAAACTTTCTTATTGTCACTTTGTTCAACAAATTTCTAATACTCATATCCCAATCATCCCTTCCAATTAGAGATTACAGAAATGTCATAAATTTCCAACTTTCAAACGAGCATTGAATTCAGGAATCTTAGGATATTTATATAAGTATTAATAAACAGATTACTGCGTAACATAACAGCTTACCTAGATGAGTTTTAGTAGCTACTGCTATATCTATATATCTAAATAAACTTTCACGATAATGATAAATAGCTATTGTTAGTATTTATGATAGTTATGAACTTTATGATGCATTAAATATTCGCTCAAAGGAGGGCAGCACCATCTACGTAGTACACGTATCTTCATCTCTTCAGGAACTTCTGAAATTTTATTATTTAAAAATTCTTAATAATACTATTTAGACGTTAAACTCGGTAAGAGTCCTGACCACTGCAATGTGCGCTATAGAATTTATTCATTAGTATCAGTTAAGGTCATAAAATCACGGTGACCCTTCAACATTCCTCTTAATAAAATTAATATCGTCACTTATCTATCACTTATTGATAAAACATATTCGCTGCTCACTTCCCTCTGCACAAAGCTTCACAGTTGGGCCAGGCCCAGCTGGCTTCGATGCTGCACTCTTGCTGACATTTCACTGTCTGTCGAAACACTGACACTAATAACATTGAATATACGTAAACGTAATGCAATGCAATACAAAAAAGGAATCAATCAAGACGAGGGAGAACAAAAAGAAATTTCTCGTCCAAGGAAATTTCGACGACAGTCTGGTTGGCAGGAGCGAGAAAAAAAAGGAACAATTTATCCCATCGTAGCTATTGTCATCCAATTAAAGAATCTTCCAAGAAGAAGTTTTACTCCGAATCAGATTCCTGAAAGAGAAGATGCAATAATTTTGAAATATAATCAGTGCTTAAATGATTAAATATTAATAATTCTATTAATACTGGAAAACAATTGCTTCTGTGATACCAACCATATATTGTCCTTCCACGTAGCGACCAGAGTTCCTGGAGGTTCTTCTCAGCTCTCTCGGTTCAGGACCATCCTGACTCCTTCGTCTGGCGAAGCGAAACAAAATTCTCTCACGAATACAAACAAGACAACTTCCACAGAGGACTAATGTAAATCTACCACAGAGAAGAACAAAAGACTCACGGCTTTGAGGATTGTATTTGCAAAGACTTGAGCCGGTTATCGATATCCTGTGAAGGACTGGTGGAGATTTCATCCAGGGTATGCGACGGGGATAATGGTGTTCCTACCTGTTCAATACCCTCGTGAAAGCTGGAGGTTCTCGCACGTGAAATACCAATTTTTCTGTCCATGCTTATCCTGAAAGAATCATTATCTCTTATCATTCCCACGAAGAGTTGGATGCTGTTGAATATTCTTCTACGCAGTGATTTCTCTCTTGGATACAAATTACTCACTGAGTCTTCTTTTGGCCCCGTTTTTTCTTGTGCTTGCTGAAAGAAAAAGCGTCCATTCACCTTGTTGGTCCAGACGAATTCGTGAAATTTTTCAAATATCCAACCAAAGAGACAAGAGTAGACTGTCTCTTAGCTTGGAGAGAATATCCAATCCAATTTTCTCTTTCCCCATAACAGAAAAATCACGAGCATCAAATCACTGCCTCGTGAACGCACGGCAGTATGTTCCATTAGTATTATAACTATTTACATAAACAATACATAACGCTTAATACGTAAACATAGAAATAGATATAGAATAACAATACCTATATAATATAATGGCAATAGAGAGCAGCGGAGGCAACAAAATAAAAATAATTCAATAACATAATCAGAGTCTCTTTTTAAAAGTTATCGAAACTTAATCCTAAGATTATTAACTTATCACGTATCATCAATTTTTCATTATTATTTTTTTCAAGCACAGCTATTACGCGCGGACGCACTAAAACAATGTAGATCTATTAATTTACTGCCATTTTTTAAAATTGTTTAACCACGCGTACTGTGTCCACGTGGGTGTAATAAATTTTGACAAAGGACATTCAGATATATTGTAAGAGGATCAGAGATTTTAAAAAGTATATCAAGAGTTTGGACAATATCCACTGTGGTACAGGAGTCCAGGAATGTGAGGATTTGGGGTATCGTTTCAATTAAGATCACATTATGCTTGTCTATGACCAATTTGTATTGTTCTTTAACGTGGCGCGTACGCGCGTAAACATCTGCAGCGTGACTTACTACTAAATGAGCCACGTTGCATAATAACGTCTACGTTTATACACGTATAAGGCTCGAGAGTAGTATACTATGTGTAAAAATAGATTTGTGTCCAAAGATTCTTGTTCAATGGAGCACTCTTGTTCTTGTTGTACAATTCATGTTGGTCGTATTTCTTTGTCAGTTGCATAGAGCTCATTACCAATATAACTGGAATAAACGCTAGCGAGATCTTATATTCACAGTCTTATATCAGATAACACTCAGTGATAAGGGATCAAGAAAATTTTTATGAAAATCATTGTCCTACTCCCATGTTATATTTACATACTATTAATAGTTCTCTAATCACCTTAATCTTCTAAGCTTTCAAAATTGTATGTGCTTTGCTCTACATCAAAGCAGGATATCATGTATACAAGCTTCAACTTTCAGAGGATGCCAATTCAGTATATTATAAGAATTAATTTAATAATCGATAGATTCCCATTCTCCAAAATCTTGCAAGGATCCTGGCTCGTTTTATTTTAATAATATGGGAAATTGTTATAAAATCAAATTTAAGGCTTTGCTTACTATTACTACCATAGATAAAGTTTTACGAATATTTGTGATATTTATGTTGTGTCAGCGATGTCTCTGGAATGGATCTCTATATTTAAGGATGATTGGGTGTCTAACCTCCTTGCTATTCATAAAAAATGGCAGAGTGATTGTGTGGATAGGAAAGGGAGGTAGAAAATGAAAATAAAATCGCTCAAATGGACATTTAAAACGAGCGAGGATCGCTGCTGATAATAGCAAAAATTGTACAGTGAAGCGTTAGTGAGTGCCAAATCGAAAGTAAAGTAAAAGCAAACTATGCTGGGCTAGGCAAGCTAAACTAATTGGGAGACAAGAATGAGATAATGGTCCATCAATGAGTCTCAGTGAAGACTTTTTAATGAGAATATTTGAAGACAGAGAAAAAGAAAGAAAATTAATTAATGAAATTAATTCGATATTGCCTGCTTATATCGACGTTCGGATTTAACGGCCGACTCACCCCATAAACTCGTGATCGGAACCGTCGTCCACCTCGTCGGCCTCTTCCTCTTCTGCAATAAAATATGAGAAAAATATATATCATTCAATAAAAATAAATTTGTACAAAAATATCAATAATTACAGAAATCAATAGATATTTACCGGCCAGATGATCTTTCTTGCGCCTCGTATAAGCTCGTTTACTTGTCACTGGCACTTGATCTGTTTCACCGTGTAGTAGACTGTTTCGGTAGAGTAATAAGGGTTGCCAATCCTCGCCCTTAGAAGATGGCATTCCAGCTTGAAGTCTTCTATCAAGAAAGTTTAATCTACGAAGATAAAAAATCCCAAGATTAATACACTGCTGTTTATCGAAGAAGTCTATAGATACAGTCTAAAGACTGTAATAGAAATAAAACTCACACTAGACGCTTATCCTGCTTTAGAAGTTTATTGGTGAACTCGGAAAGAATTTCAAGGAATGGTAAATTCGGTGGTGGACCAGTTGGATCGAGTTCAACACCATCTGGTGGAGTAATTGCGAAGAGCACGCCAGCTCTGTGAAGAGCAGTAATAGCTTCACGATTTTTCACAGCATCCAATCCAAAGGACAGTGCAAACCTTTTAGCCAGTTCCTAAAGATAAATATTTAGTGAGAATACAAAACGATGGAAGCACCTGTCCACCTTTTCAAAATGCAAAATAAATTTTGTAAAAAAATATTCATTTAGAAAACTCTCACCTTTATAGCCGTAAATTCTTCGCTATTCCGGTTGACTCTACCTTTTTCAGCGACTATCTCGTTGTAAAGGATATTCAGACTATGTTGCATGGTTAAAGCACAGTTAGTCTTGTTGATGTCTCTTGCTTTGCCCAGGGTGGTCTTAATGATATCACCATAGTCATTGTAGTACTTCACGTAGTGCTTAAACACATCAGCAGCTGCTTTGGTAGGTATCATATTATAAACAATAAGTTTACAGTAACCAGCTAAGAAATTTCGCCTCTTGTGAAGCTCTTCGATTTTGGAATGCTCATCGTGCTCGCCATCCTCTTCCTCGACGAAGACGTACTCTTGGATGAAGTGATTGAGCATATTTTGCATGGACTGATCAGGTTCGTATACCAACTGGTGCAACAAGGGATTCGACTGGTTTGTTAACTGGTTACAGAAAACCACTAAGAGGTCGCAAATCGTATTGTATGCTTCTTCCCTGAGAATAGGTGGTGAAGGTGCACCAACTCCATCCCCGCTGACAAAACTACGCATTGAACCCATAAATGCGTGTAGACGTTCCCTCAGCTGTCTACTCTCATCTTCGCCACGACTTCCAGAATCATTAGCCTCCATCAGGTGACGTTGTCCCCAGAGAATGGCAAAGAAGCACGCACTTATGCAATACTTGATTGCTTCGTGGGGTAAACACCTAGTTGGGTCTTTAGCATCCTCAATGTCCTTGTAAAGAGAATCCCAGATACCCCAAGGGTTCATATTGTGACAGCTGTAGAATATGGAGACCTTTTTCAAGGAAAGCACCACGTTGAATATCTCATCCTCGTCAGGGTCTTCCTCGCCCTCTATGAGATTTCTATACTCGTCGATGGCCTCTTTGTATTTATTAACAATGGAGTCGATCAGGGTGGATCTTGCTACGTCACATCTAGTGAAAATCGCGTGGCCTTCCACACACATATACTCTAGGGTCTTGGCGGCGGTATCCAGGACTTCGGTATCATGCATCTTCTCCACAATCATATGAATTTTATTTAACAGAGCTTCCAGGTTTTTTTCCTGTCTCGACTTTGTATATATGTCCAGATCAAAGTACTGGGGAATGGCTAATAAATTAGCGACTTTCTCAGGGTCTGCTCTGTATTTATCCAGAAGAAGAGGTAACGTTTGAATAAAGTGTTCGGTAAGCCTCTGCTTGTCGTCTTGGACTTGCTTGAGTTCCTTTACCGACAGAATCTTCCTGGTGGGTCCTCTGCCTACAGGCGCTTCCCCAGTAGCCGCTTGTTTTATACAACAAACCATCAACTCTATCAAAGAAGTTTCTTTCTGGTTATCAAGAGCTTCCTCATCAGGTCCAGCCTCCTCGAGTAACAAGTCTGTCATGCATTCCCAATCCTTCATCATCTGATTAGTTTCAATCAAGGAATCCACCAGGTAAGCTCCATGCTCGTGAAGTTCAGACTCTATGAAGAAGAGCACCAGGTCCCTAATTAACGGCGTATTTGGGAGCCTCTTCTTTCCTCGCTTTGTCTTAACACCAGCTACAGCTTCCTCATCAGGAATAAATAATCGCTCGTTTAGAAATTCTCCAGCTGCCTGAGCCACTGCACGATGTGATGAATACACTAGTTCATATACGTGCTCCGAATCTTTATCAGTCAGGATCTCTCTGTGATGCTTCAGAATAGAAATCACCAGCTTAACCGCTTGAACGGCGACATCGTATTCCTTATCCAGGGTCATTGCTACTATGCGGTCCTTAAATTTACTTGTAAATAATTCAAGCTTTGTTTTCAACTCCTCTGACGCATAAAGAGGCTGTAATGCCTGAAGACACTTTAGCCTCACTTCACCGACCTTATCATGGAGTGTCCATCCTGATAGAATTGCGCAAACAATTCACTGACAAATATGTATTACTTATCTTATTTATTATCTATCGGTCATTATATTACGTACCTATATATTTCAGGTAGGAGTCATCAAGGAAATTCTGATGAAACTTTTTCATCCAGACTCCAATCTCTGCCATGCAAATCGCCCGTATCTCTGGTAACGTGTCTCGATACCGATGTACGAAGACGGACTTGAACATGTAGGTCAACATGTTTTTTATTTCATCCATATTTTCTTCAAGTTCCTTACGTTTCGCCATTAAAGACTCCAGCCTGTCGGCTGCTCTTTTTTCTCTAGCCTTTTGTCTTTCTGCTTCATACTGTCGTTGAGTGTTATCCAAATTTATCGAGACGGTCAGAGCGACGTCCACAAGGGCAGTCATCAATTTCATGGCTTATAGGAATGAATAAGATTATTAAGAATTAAAATTTTACTTATTCTTAGAAGCATTCCGTACCTGCAAGAGTAGCGGTGTGTCTGAATGCTCGCACTTGTGAATCAGATAACCCAGTCAAGAGAGAGATGACATTATCCATTAAAAATTGATCATATATTATGGAATATTGACATTGGCGTACGAGAATCTGCACGAATTCACAGAAATTTGCACGGAATTTCTTCCACTGTTGCCCAGTCATAATTAAAGGGTATTCGCCACTTTCCTTAAGAAGTAACGTAAACAGGATAAGATGATTTCACTATGTCTGTTTCAAATCCATATTTAAAAGTGATCGATCAATACCTCATCGAACTCTTCAGTCATTTTTCTAATAATAGCGACATGCTCCATAGTGGCTTGCATTTCTGGCGTAATTCGTCCCTTGCATCCACTTCCATTAATAAAAAATTGCATTAACATTAGAAGAGCATTTTCACGATTACTCTTGTACTTTTCAATCCAGTCATCAACGATGCTCTGTAAATTTTTTAATATGAAGACAAGCCTTTTGATACTACGTTATTAGATTTACATGGACTTACAGTAAGAGACGATCGATTATTTCTAATAACATAGTAAAGGCTAGCCTCGTCTTCGAGACTGTGTGGATGAAGTGCTCGTCTTCCTCGACCTCGTCCTCCTGCACCTCTACCACGACCACCGCCTCCGCCACCGCCTCCACCGCCGCCGCCGCCGCCACCACCACCACCACCACCGCCTCCTGCTACAGGTACATAGTCGGTATCAATTTCTTTGTATTTTGGTTGTTGCACTGTTCCACCTAAGAACAAAAAATAAAGATTCATTAATGACAAGGATAGTTTAATGCAACTATGTATACACAGTAAAATATTAAAATTAATACACTAAATCATTATTACCTCGCAATCTAGCACGTGTATTTCTTGTAATTCTCATATTAGCTGGTGTCATTGGAGTTGACGGTTGTTCAAACAGTGCTGGAGCATCAAAAGTACTACCAGGTTGTTCCTGACCTGGCTGTTGTGAAGTTCCTGGAGAACTATAATTCTCCGAAAAATAGTGTTCTGGCCTATAATAAGAGAATAAAACAAAATTATACAATAAATTTAAGAGTATTATAAGATTAAGTTAGCATATATGCATCATGTATCAATCATACGTAGGATTGTGTATTGGTGTCCTCGATGGTTGATTGTACGGAGTATATGCAGAGTATGAATCTTGCTGGTCACCTCCAGAATTGTCATTTAGTGGTGTCATTGGAGTCATCGGTGCCTCATACTCAGGAGGCACAGGATCATCCATTCGGATTCTTTTTCCTCCTCTACGGTGCATCATCTTAACCGGTTATATCTCTTTCTAGGTAATAAAAGGATGTCAAATAAAACAGTCCAAAGAATGGATGAGAATTCTTCAAAGATTCGTTCGCATGTTCTAATATGAAAGTATGGATAAAATCACGAAAACCGCATTGCCACAATGAATCTCAGATGTTGTACAAGTAAATCAACAAAAATGGTTATTGACGTTTATCTTATTTCGCTTTACGTGCTACATAAACGCGGGAAGAATTCTTAGCGCCATTGATCGAAACTTTTGTGTTAGCGTCCAAGAATCAAAAGAAATTTATGTCCGATCTGCAATACCGACTGCCGGTAACATTCCAAATATATCAACACTACCGACCGAGAAAAATCTTAAAAGTTCCCGTATCGCTTTCAAGATAGCACCACTATTTCGACGATCGCAGAATAACATTCTTCCATTATTTAAGTTAAAATAAAATTTCGTTCAATCTTTGTTGTCTTTAAAATGACACTCCTTCCATTCAAACAAATCAGACATACTTTTCCACGTGAACACATGATCCTTTCGATACATTTATTCTTAGATATTCATATTTATACACAGTAGTAGCTATTATTAATAATTATATAGTAGTTAGCAGTAGTGGCGTAATGCATTTTGCATTTTCGATCATTCGGTTAATATTTGACAAAAATACAAAAATTATTAAGGTATAATAATTATTACGAGAACGAACGCGTTTTGCTATGCGACACTTTTTCATTTCTTTTTCTCATCTTTTAAATCAACTTTCCTTCTCTCTTCTTTCCCTCACTCTCCTCCCCTTATCGTCTTTTCTTTAATCTAACCTTAAACTGCCTCTCTTCATTAATAAACAATCATTCAATTCTACCTTAAACTCTCCCCTTTCACTTACAACCTACGATAGTATGTACTTTTATACTTCATCCTCTGACACTAGACCATTCTGTTTTTATTCATGATTTCTCATCTATTCCCATCGACACCCCCATTTGCATATCTCTTTAACTCATCGTACATTACACTTACTACATTTATCCTAAAAATTCATTCGCGTATCTGTTTCCTTTGTATTCTCCGTATTCCCTCGTGTGTATGTATGATCACGTGACACGCGAGCGCGATCAAGCGCTTATTGTGTACGGTGGGCGACGCGGTAAGAATGAAAATTAACAAAATATTCCTTAATTAACAATTAAACGAAACGATTAAATTCTGTCCTGACTACGTGTCTCTCTTTTTCCTTATTCTTTATCTTCGGAGCTTTATATCCCATATCAAATATTATAAATCTGCATAACGGTAAACTTTTTAGTAGACAATTAATGAAGAAGTCAAGAGAGAAGGTAAAGGGGCAGCTCAGGACGATTTGCGACACCGCGAATTTTATAAATTTCGCGAAAATTACAATTTCTCCTGTAAACAATAGCCCCGATCTGTCATACAATAGGAGAGAGATTGAAAAATCTATTTTTTCAATAAGAATTTTCTATATGGTCGCTTCTTAAATATAGAAACAACCGAGGCTCTGATAATCGTCCACTCGAGTTATATCTTCTCAAGTAAAAAAAAAAAAAAGAAAGACAGTGTTATACGCCGTGAGCACCTTTCCTTTTCTTTTGTCTTTTCTCCTGTACAAAACACGAGGAAAGTCTTTTCGAGAAGCGACACTGAAACAACTGTCGGTATCGCTCAAGACGTTCGACTGCCCCGCGATTTCTTACACTTTTCTTTATTCTACTTTATTTTCTTTTTCCTCTCAATTCTTGGCTCGTTATTATCACTTAATTAATTGGCGCCAAACAAAATTTCTATACGATATACGTACACATTCGATTTCATTCGACAAAAACATTTAACTATGCTTTTCTTATTACAATTTTTTGTCTTTCAACTTTTTCCCTCTTTTTCTTCTCACACACGCATACTCTCTCTCTCTCTCTCTCTCTCTCCCTCTCACTCTCGATACCGTTTTTCTTTTTCATTATTATCACTACTATTATTATATATTTATATTCATCGATCGACCTTCGATAAGAACTAACTAAGTAATTATATTAACGATAATTGATAGCCCGGCCATTGTCGGTGAATCCTCTGCCAGTGTACCTGACGAGACGCAGGACAAGAAGCGTCGACCGAAAAAGAAATATCAAAATTGCAAAGAAAAGAAAATTATAATGTAGATTAGGATGATTTACAATGTGAACAGGCGCAGGGCAGTATTACGAATACATATATGTATATGCGTACATTCGCGAAAAGAATTTGGAGAACGCGAGGAAGGTGAGGGATATTTCTGTTAATTATCGAATTTATCGTTTCCTCTCTTGACTTATATATCCAATAGCATATCGAAGAAATAAATTGTATAAACGCCAAGACTGCTAACCGAGAAATACTCTCCCTCCGTTCCTCCGGATCCTCATACGTTGTCTCTATCCTCTATTGGAGAACCATTGTGTTTCTTTGTCACGATATTTTTAACGCACGAGAATTCCTCGCAAGGGAATCGCAAAGTGTACGAATCGCCGAGCCACAATTGCTGTCTGATCGAATGGTTCTCCGTACGACAGAAGAAATAAACGTAAAAGAGAAGAGAAAGAAGTTTATGAAATCTAAGGGGTGTGCAAGAAAAAAAGAAAGAAATAATAAAAGCAAAAAAGAAAGATGTCAATTGGGGGGGAGAGATAAATTACAGACATTTGCGAGCCTAGGACAGTAATGCGAGGACCAAACGATAATTAGGTCCTGGAAAAAATAAAAATCGCTAGTTAACACACGTTCATCAATTACTAGAGAAGAAAAAATATATATTCGTCACTCCTGAAAGAGTGCTCGAAGCAACGTAAGAGCAATTGCACCAGTATACACCGTGAGATCATCGACTAAGATGTGTGGCGTATGCTTGTGTTTTCGCCATAATTTTTTTATTTCACACGACGAAGCTACGACAAAGTATCCTCGTCCTCTCGTTCCTCATCACGTTTTTATACTAACTTTCCTCTACAAATGTTTTTCCCATTGTATTTTATCCTCGTGTCCACCACCTTTCTTACACCTAGACTAAGCGATAAGACGCAGCGCTGAATAAGATCTATTTCCTTATTTGATTCTCTTTTCCTTATTGCGTTTCCTTCTCATTATCTCCCTTTTCATCTTCCACTCTCCTTTATTTGCCACGAGCACAGCTGCCAGATGGAAGAGCATAAGAGATAATTTTTACTTTACACGTCAAATCACTTTTGAAATCTTTTACAATATCAGAAAACACAATATGATCCAGACATACTAGGAATCTGTCACTCGAGACATATAAATACACATGGCAAGAGTTTATTAATAAATTGAAATATATAAAGTGCTCAAGCAAATAATAAGAGTACGGAAATAAATTGATAACCTCTTCAGAGGACAGAAAAGAGAAACGGAAGTCAATGAGGAATAAGAACTATACGGAGAACAGAGAGTTGGACAACCGGAAGTATCAAAGGACGGAAACAAAGAAGAAACGTTAAGACACGTTTTGCTAATTGCGTCGATACATCGAGTCTTTCTATTGTGGATATCCGATTGAAATTTCAAAATACAAAACAATACTAACTGGGTATAGGGAACTGGTGCGATTTTGCCCGTTACGAAGCACCGAGCTACGTTACACGTTATTCTTACTCTTACAGATCACATCTTTGAATAAAAACTTTGTTTCCTATATCATCTCGTGTGTACGTGTGTCATTAAAAAAAAAAAAGAGAAAACAGTCTCATCCCCAGCGCCTGGAAGATAAAGAGAGACCTCTAATTGGCAAATTACTCTCTCGTCATCTTAGCCAGACTTAATTCGCGTATTATATGTTCGTTTGTAGTGTTAAAAGAAAGCATGACAAAATTCTCAAACATTCATTAGCTAAATCCCATTTACTCTCACAACTTCATACACGCGTGCACGCTTCCACGTTCTCTCTCTCTCTCTCTCGCTCTAATACATTCCTAGTCGCTCTCTTTCTTTGTTAAACGCTACGTTTGAATATACAGATACCATTTCCCGTAACTCGCACGTGACTCGCAGTCATATAATTTAAAAAAGGAAAAAGTAAAACGCTTAAAGGAAATTTGCTGGGCTCTCTCGCTCTCTCTCTTTGTATCAACTAAGAATTCGCAATGAAAAAAGGAGAAAAAAAGAAATTGCATAATTGTTGTGTCGCCACATCTAACTTTAACCTCGTCCTGACTGCTCTCCTAACGCCCTTCCATTTTGTCTACATTGATATTTCTAAAGCTCCGAAAAAAAAGGAGCCAACGCCCAGCTTAGTACGAAGTCTCAAACATAAATCCTTTTAGCGGGCATTGAATTTTTACCTATCCTTCACTCTTTTTTTTCACAAAGGCGAATCTCCTCCTTTCATCTTCTTCCTTTTTTGTTAGTTTATTTATATTTTTAACCCCGACAAACAACGCGACGTTCATTTATATATCAGATATCTCTAAATTGTAAGTCCGTTCTCATTTGTTCTGATCTTAATTCCATGATACGTCAGAGGATGACGTTGGTTGTTGCTGTCCAAACTTCGTGTCTTTCACGATGGAGCGGGACAAGGATGTCGTGTGTAGCATCTCTACCAAAGAGTATAGTAATGTGTATTCCGAGGGTGTGCGTGAAGTGTCAAATGGGGATGAAGTGGTGGTGGGTTAAAAGGGGGAGGGGGGTCTGACTGTCCATCCTGATCTCCATTTTCAGTAGAATCCTGAGGGAGCCCTTAGTTACCGCTGGTCCAGTAATTGGAACTATAGCCAGGCTTGGCCTGGGCTTTGTTCTGGGAGCTTGCGTTGGATCTTTGGCCGGTACTGCTACCGCCATCTGGATGCAGTGGCTGGTGAAGCTGATGCGGCATCGTCGGAATAAAAAGATGAGGCGTCGCATAACCACCTGGCATTCCAGCGCTTTGACTCCCGGTGAGACCGAACGGCGGTGGTGTCGCCGAGTGAAAAGTTTGTTTATCGTAAGACTGCTGAAAGAATTATATATGTTTAGCAAGGTATTGAATGTCTGCAAAGTGTAAAACCATTGTCTATTTTAGACGGCGATACTCACGTTGACTTTACTCAAAGCTACGTGGCTTTTAGCATACATGGTGGCACTAATGTCGGCTGCGGAAGATCCTCCCGAGTTTGCGTTACCAGTAGAAGCTCCCGTTTTGCCTGCCTGCGTTCCAGTGTAACCGCTACCAGCACCTTTGTATTCTCCAGTAGGTCCAGCGCTGGCTAAAGCATCGTAGCTTGCGCCACCACCATAACCCGACCCATAGTTACCTGGTTTGGCACTATAGGCACCGCTGTTCGTTCCTGCGTTTCCGGCTGTAGCTATCTGCTGCGATTGGATGTCAGGACGACATGGATTAAACATCTGCAGCTTTAACATGCAACTAAAGAGGATTTCTGAGACTTACGGGATAGATCGCAGGAGTTCCGAATTGAAAACTGCCTGGCATCAAACCTCCTCCATAGGTAAAGTACGCATAACCCGGTGGTAGAGTCGGGTTCATCATAGGTTGATGCTGCGTTGCGGTCTGTAAATATAAATAATCGTAGATTGAGATGATAGTTCCGAGGAAGAGATCCCGGTGCAGGTCGCTCTGAGATACGCTTACCTGTTGCGACATCGTAGAAGGAACAGGTGAAGCATTGCTGTCGTTTCTGGCGAATCTGGCATCGCTAATACTGGTGTAGGCACCCTGCACGCCCTGTACTCCCTGGACACCCTGCACGCCTGTCAGAGCGTCACCTCGACCACCTCCAAGACTTGTCGCAGGGCCGGTCGTCTGATACCCCAGAGCCGCGTCATAGTAACCAGTAGTTGGCTGCAGGTTAGTCAGGGAGGCCAAACACAAAACTACATGCATACACTGTGTACTCCAGATACGAGGAGGCTAGCTAATATCTAATAACTACGCGGAAGAACCAGGTCAGGAGGAGCGGCGGGCGGCCAACTGTGTGCATGTACGTGTGTCTCTTTTTCTTTCTTTCTGAATGAATATACAAAGTACTCTAGACCTGTCTCTCCTTGTATGTTTATCTTATTACCACCCTTAATGAATCTGTTCAAAAATTCCCTTTTAGCATTCAACCACTTGGCACTTTCGTTCATTTTTTTTAGTTTCTCGATCTCTCTTTAATAGCACACGTATCCACGCAGGCACGCGCGCACGCCCACACGACACGGGAATTTCCCTTAGTTCCACGTTCCCCTAAGAAAAGACGCGCACGACTCCGCACAGTTCACTGAGCAAGATATAGCTCTGTTTCGTGCTTAAAGGCTAAGTAATAAACAAAATCGGATATCTAATCTCAAGACATATCCAATATACAACACCCTTGACGACGAATATAAGGAAAGTCCAACAAAGAAGAATAGAAGAGAAACACTAGGTGGTGATTACATCATCCAAGTCCATGATCAAGCTATAACATCTACAAGTACATAATGTACAGGCTGTATACTATCTCGTTCGGATACCCTTCAGAGGTTGAATATCTAGTGAGAAACTGTGTATAAAATGTTGATGCAAAAGTTTCAAGGATCTAATGATTGTCGTAAGGAAGGAATTGGAGACTCTAACATTTGGAAGATAGAAAAATATTAAAAAATAAAATTACAAGAGAACGAAACATAAATGCGACGAGGTAAACAAAATTTGATAAATTCGAGCGGCTACCAAGCACCAAATAAAATATTTTCGTGTGGCCGTGTAGCGGATTTATAATTAAACGGATCCATAATGTGCTGTGATACGTTTACTGATAAAGCGGGGACTGACCATGTGCGGTATTCTCTGTTGCATCAGTTGAAGATCTTCATAGCTGTACATAGGTTGCTGGAAGGCGGCGTATGGCATACCCTGGCCCATGATGTACTGATGACTCAGCATGGGAGTCATATTTCCGGCTGCGCCACCACCAGTCATACTTCCTGTTCCACCGTTACCAGTCACGACACCACTCGACGTGCTCTTGGGCACAGCTAGACCAGGGGAAGTGGATTAAAAAAAAATTCAATTAATTATACAACTGAGCAACATATAATTTTGAAGAGACTTTATATGGTCGTTGTGTCTCACTGTACTACAAAAATGTACTAACCATTTGAACTTGTGACTTTGGTCTGCGAACTATTAACTGACGCAGAGGTTAGTCCCAGAGCCGGTGCCGTGGTAGTGGCCAACGACCCGGTGGACGTCGTCGTGTTACTGTCATACTGAGAATCCTTGTTAGAACTACTGTTCAGCTTGTGATTGTGAGAACCTGTTTGAGGTTGGGTTCCATAACTGCCATAGGCACTGACGTAAGCCTAATAAAAGATACAGGAGTTAATAAGTATTATTAAGGAAGATGGTCCAGGAGGTGTGAGGATAGTGTATCTTACAGATTGAGCCGCACTCTGATAACCAACGGATGCCTGAGTAATCGGCGAAGTGAAAGTGGTAACGGACGGCTGATAGGCTTGTGGAGTTGATTGAAACGACGATGAACCTTGATATCCGGTCGTCTGGTATCCTGAATTACTGTTTGACGCGGTGTTCGTCGCAACGGATTGTGGCTGATATTGCGACGTCGTGGTCGGGGCGTAACCACTTGCTGACTGATAACTCTATAACATTACCACCAGAATTAAATAAAATTGCTACGAAATTAATTAGCGTTGATCAATTAGAGAAATTGAATTACGCTCAAGATGTAGATGGAAGATGATAGCTGACTGGTTTTTAGAGGGGATAATCGTTTACCTGGTTAGCAGTGGTCGTCTGGTTATAGCCTGAGGACGTGGACGCAGAAGGGGAAGCTTGGCTGAAGGTAGAAGCGTTGGACTGCGGATACGAGGACGCGGTATTGTAACCTGCCTGCGATACCGTCGCGCTACCCGAGTAGCTGTTGCTGTTTCCTCCGGATGCCGTTGGGAAGGAGGATTGCGCCGACTGTGCATTCGTTGAGTAGGCGTTGTAGTTTGGCGTGGCACTAGGTGTCTGGTAGCTATTCTTCTGAGACTGATAGCTGGGTGTCGTTCCATACGGTGCTGCGTTACCTGGTGAAACCTGGGTGCTGAATTCCTGCTTCATATCAAGAGACTGCCCTGCATTCGTCCCACGTCCAGCGAACCCACCCTGGGAATTCAACGAGTGATCCCCAGAAACCGGCAGGCTCTCGCTGTTCGAAAGCTAAATAGAAAAAACATTAAATATCCCATTATAACCTTAGTATTATCAGATAATTGTCATGACAACCTCTAAGTCCCTACTCTTTGTATTATTATCCATACTCACCATCTGCGAGGCAGCATTAAATTGATTGCTGGCTGTCTGACTTGTCTCAATATCTAAAGAATTCGAAGAATTCGGAACGTTTCCAGGATTTCCAGCAGGACTCACATCCAACCCGCTAATGGCCGAATTCGCAGAGTTGTACTTCTCCGTCACCGAACCATCCAAGGAACCAGAATCACTACCGAATTCAAGGGCTCCAAATTGCACATCCAGGAAACCAATGCCACTATTCACAGCATCGCCAGGCATTTCTACCGCACTTGAAGGGATCTTCGAAGGTGGTGGCACCCTTGGTCGTTGTTTAGACTGTCTCTGGGGCTGCTGAAAGGGGGAGGTGTTTAACATCATGTGCAACGTTCATCGTTAAATATGTCATAAGTTCAATTGATGTTTCTCTTTGTTTTCTCACAATAATAATAACACTTTAACACACCTGGTTACTCATCGTTGACGAGAATGGTGTCTGAGCTGCGGCAGCCTTAAGACTCTCGCTCGTCTGCTGAGTGAGTTGTGTCAAATATTGAGTCTGAGCAGCTGTAAGGACGCCGCCGCCGACAACACTAGGTTGCTGAGAGAGTTGCATCGTCGGCATGTTCAGAACAGAAGGCTGTTGCGATTGCTGTACCTGCTGAGCCTGTTGCGACTGCTGTGGTTGCGCCTGACCTTGTTGCGCAGGTGACTGCTGCTGAACTTGCTGAACAAGAGATTGTTGTTGGAGCTGTTGTTGTTGCTGGATCACTGGTATCTCTGACAACTTCGATAAATCCTAAGCGAAAAATAATATAAATACCAGGAATGTACAGGAATCATACAACAGATGGAAAATATTATTATTTAATGTCTTACATCTTGCTGCTGCTGTTGTAGGGGTGACAAGGTTAAGGGCTGAACAGGCTGGGAATCTTGAGGCTTCGATTCCTCAAGCGTCACAGAAGGCTCGATGACAGTGGTACTAGGGGTGAAGACTTTAGTGTCCGCTAGCGAACCAGTGTACTCCTCGTTGTCCCAGTCTTCTGTCGGTCCCAAATTATTCCAGGCATCTTGGTAAAGGCAAACACAAGGTCGTGCAAAACTCTCTCGACTATTATGTCGGGTAGTTCGGAACGAGCGTGAGTTTACGGTGAAGATAGGTGAGAGGGACTTACCCATTTTCGGTTCCTGAATACTCTGCTGTTGTTGCTCCTCGCTACCTGTCCAAGTATCAATCGGGCGGCTGAAGCTGTGAGCCGAGGATGAGGATGCGTGGTCACCGCGATTTGCGAAAGTCCGGGGTCCCAACCCTCGACCTCCTCCTCGTCCACCTCGACCTGATCTAGGTGGTCCGCCTCTGCCACCGCGCCTGTTACCACTGAACCCGCTGTCCCTTGCATTGTCCTCCATATTCCTCTCATTCTCCTTATTTTCTCGTCCACGCCCTGATGTTTATAAGCAACAGGTATGAGACCGTGAGCAGATCCTTTAAAATCTTTCTTCAAGAAATTCTGTACCAAAGGGCTACTTACAACCACGATTGTCATGATTCGCACCACGTCCACGCATTCGGGGAGGTCCTCCACCTCGCTGATTACGCCTTTCTTCCCAGTCGCCACTTTCTTCCTGACCAGTAGACTGATCAGCATTCTGCTTTGAACCAGCTGGCTGACGAGCCTTCTTCTTCTTAACCTCCCACTCAGTCATGACACCCTCGAGGAGATCGTTGACCGCACGATCAAAATCTCCATCGTTGTCGTGCAAGGCCATGATGACCTCGTCTTCAGAGCGTCGTGTCATGTCCATGACTTGCTTGACACGTTCCTTGAAAACAGGATCTTCACCACCTCCCATCCGAGTGTCAATGATTTGTGCGTGCCGCATCTGATCAGCATTCAACTGTAATGCCATGAACTTCAATATTCTATATAACATGTTTTCACTGTTATAATTACAAAGAATTATTATATCCCGTGCTAAGACAAAATTGTACAGGAAAACAGTAAAGAATTAGTACATTCATTATACTCTCTTCTTAACCAAATAACCAATTGGCCCGCTACTGACCTGGGTTTTATCATGTTTAGCCGTGTCCATGGATTTGGATGGGTGATGATCTGATTTGCCATGTTGTTGTGACGACTTGTTCTTGTTAGCGCCTCTCCCGCCGGAGGACACCGACGATTTGTTGCTCGAACTCATTGTCAACTAAATTCCCACTCACCTACTTCTCTCACCTATCACACTATGTACACTCGCTATTTACAGTCTGAAACATAAAGCCAAAGATAAAATAACGATAAGTAACAATACCAAGCACCTCCAATACCAAATATTTCAGAAAACACATATCATTAACCAAAACAATTTTATATAAACTATATCTGTATTAGAATAAACAATGACAATCTGTCTAAAGACGAAAATGCTGTTTCCAGAAATATAAACTACCAAGGTGCTTGGAAACATGAAAAGGCACATGATAAAAAATTTGTGATGAGTAAAATTAAGAAAAAAAAATGAAAAACGAAATGAAGCTCATGGAAAAAGAGAATGAAATGGCTGAGAGCCAACAATGGAAAGCCTCAAGGAAGGTGAAAGAGTAAAAGAACTGTGAGCAGAAAGATTCAAGAAATTGAAAAATGAAATTACAAGTAAATTAAAGAGACTTAAGGAAAATTGAAAACAGAGTTTTTCGTTAAGACAATGAAGACACAAAAGATAGAAGAATGGATCGGCCGCGTAGCTTGCGTACGTTCGCATCGGTTCGTATGGAAGGGCAGTTGGCGTGGGTCGCAAAGTCAAAAAAACGTAAGTAATGTTGGGTGAGGCCCAGTCAAGAATTTTCCAGATGGGCCCGTATCGCGAATGGCCACTTGGGTCTACGCGAAAAGTTTAGAAAGACCATGTGCACGACGGACGCCATTTGTGAGCTTGAGGAAGGCTTGTCAACCATCGTCGCCGCGGCGGAGGCATCAATAGATGTTCAGACACCTCGCCGAGTCGAGAAATGCGGGTAACTCACGGATTTTCCGGATGGAGGACGCGTCCTCGGGGGGCGCGGAATAGCCGGGCACGCAGAATTCGGAAGGTTTAGCTTTTCGGTGCCGCGGCGCGCGAAAAACCACGAAAAAAACAACGAATTTCCCCGTACCTGGTTAGTGCGCTCAAAACGCAGCTCGGTCACGTGACCCCCCCACTGTTAAGTCATAAACCTCCCCGCCGCTCTCACACTCAACGTTAAATCCACCAATTAGCAAGACGAATGAATCCCCACTCTTGATCCGCGTGACCACTGACGCTTTAGAAGAAGAATGTCATGAACTCTAACGTCTATTTCTTCAACTAATTTTATCACTATATAATTATATGCCTCAGGAACAATATCCCTACAAGCCATTTAATTTTAAGAATTTTCGAACAAATATAAATTCTCTGAAAAATACTATATTTCTTTTTGGTACACTGAACAATTTGAAATAGTATAATAAAGAAGAAAATGTTAATTGTATTGGCTTATGTACATAATTTTAGGAAAGTTTAAATTCTAGTAAATTTTGTTTAACTCCATTTCTTATATACGATTCGTTAGGTTTCAGGTGTACAATCACAGATGGCAGCATCAATTAATTCTTGTTAACCGCATAACCTTACGTTGTGTTTTAAATATATAAGGAAACGTAAGAATAATTAAAAAATAACACAATGCCACGAATGCCATTGCATCCCGCTGGAGGAACAGGAAAAATAAATCCTTTCGCTAAAAAAGTCATCAGATTTGTTAGATATGGCTGTACTAATAGACCTTTCTATCACATTGTTGTAATGGAGGTAAGGAATGCAATCATGCAACTATAGATATTCTTGTCAGCTTTTATCAAAGGTTAATACTTAAAAATTGTAACAATAATATTAATGAATTTATCTCTTTTGTATGTTCTAGGCGTATAAGGAGCAACGCAAACCTCCAACAGAACAGTTAGGCTCATATGATTCTCGTGTAAATGTACATAACGAAAGACTGGTATCATTTAACTTTGAAAGGATACGTTACTGGCTTGGAAGAGGAGCTGAACCATCAAAACCAGTGGCAGAGTTATTAGGGCTTGCTGGATTCTTTCCAATCCATCCTAGATCCTACATGAGAGCATGGAGGCATAGAAGATCAGATGATGAGCAAGCAGCACAAGCTAAAGATATTGAAGAGGAGTCGAAAGAAGCATCCCAGACTTCTTAGATAATTCAGTCTCTATAAATACAATAGATTCTCGTCGTCCTTAATAATCTTCTATGTAGACAGTATCCTTCCATTTGTAAATAAAAGCTCCATACTCAGGAAAAAGGATTTTGACATTAGTCTCTATATAGATCACATTTCACATTACTCTCTATATAGATCTGTACTATATCTTCATTCCATGTAATCACAAGATTATTTCAACAATTTTTTTATTCGTAAAAATAAAAATGTAAATAAAAAAAATTCCCCAGGTGAGGCTCGAACTCACAACCCCGGCATTGCTCACGAAGTTACTGTCTTATAAGTACCGTGCGCTAACCAATTGCGCCACTGGGGAGTTGTGCCTGGAGTTTGCTAAATGAACTTTATAAATAAAGTAATCTAATTTTCATTAAATTTAAAGAATTTCTTATTAGAAATCCTTATTTGAAGGCGGCATTGAAACACGGAACGATGACGTTCATTTGCCATAGATCTTGCGCTATTACGACATTTCTTAAAATATCATCACACAAGCTTTTTATTATTCAAGGGCCACTTTATAAATGTTCTTCTCTGTGGCCTATGGTGATTTTGCTTTCTTTTTCATAAATCAACCAATACATGGAATATATTAGCGATGCGTACTAACAGATGATCCTTGAGTACTCCTTAAAAAACTTTCCTCACTAATGATCGTTAATATATTTCTCGTAGTTTAGAATATTCCCTTCATTTAAAACAAACATTGCGTGTTTTACCACTCTCTGAACTGGTTTATCACGTTGGCTAGAATACCTTGAACTAATTTCCAAGAATATCTCGATCGGAGTTGATCCCCATTATGTTAAACACAACACAGCACAAATTAGCGGATATGAATTTTGTAATTTGCATGAAATATTCAACAAATAGCAGCACGAAGGAAACATCACGAACAAGGAAGGAGAAGCATCAATGGTTCTTCATAATTGAAAACCATTGGTTCTTCCAGTTAAGTTCAGCACGGAGTTGATAATAGCTCGCATTATAAAACATCTTCGCAGTCAGCAAAACGTTCTACCTTCTCGTTATCTCCTACGACTTTATAACAGGATTAATAACGAGATGATATTTTACTATTACAAACTTACGGGAATATCTTTGGTATTTTTTATTTATTTCACTACGGGTTCTACAGAAATGACTGAAGATAGTGTAGTCCTGAAATACGTTGTGAAACCTCAGAATTCAGAGAATAATCCTGTTATTCAAAGTTCCTTAGGATATCTTAAGGGCAGCTGGCTTCGCTCAAATAGTGGAAAATATTATGCAGCTTTTAAGGGGATACCTTATGCGAAACCACCCCTTGGAGAACTGCGCTTTGAGGTACTATTTATATATTTATTGGTATTAAAATATATATCATTAAAAATATTATCGCATGCATCAGTGACAATTTTCGCAATATAAGCACACATTGGTAGACGCGCGTAAACACTTCACTTGTCTTTCTCAATGAAAAAAAACAGGGTTGACGAGTAGTATTAAATAATTATATGTAAAGTGAATTAAAAAATATTAACACTTTGCTAACCAGTCACGAGTCAATTCGTGTTTGCACTTACGTTAATTTATGCAGTTTTTAATCCTATTTTGACTTGAAACAGCCGATCAGCAAAGTTTCAATTAATTATGATTAAATAATTATAGCATCCACAACCCGCTGAACCTTGGACAGGTGTAAGAGAAGCTCTTACACATGGGAGTCAATGTCCTCAACGTTTATGGGTGCTGGATCTGATCCTCGGACGAGAAGACTGCCTTTACTTGAATGTTTATACACCAGGGGTAAACACGGAAACCTGATAACAGGATACATTATAATTCATCATTCATCAACATTTGAATCCAAATATTTATTCGCGAATAATAAATGTTGTCATTCCCTTACAGCTGACTGACAATAAGGGAAATGCCAGCAACACAACACGGGAATTGTTACCAATAATCTTCTTTATACATGGTGGCACTTGGACAATAGGATCTGGAGATATGGATGATTACCTATATGGTCCCGATTTCTTCATGGAGGAGGATGTTATACTGGTTACAATTAATTATCGTCTTGGAGCTTTGGGGTTCCTCTCCTTGGATAATGTTGTACCTGGAAATATGGGGTTGAAGGATCAGGCGATGGCTCTTCAATGGGTTTGGGATAATGCCGATGTCCTGGGTGGAGATAAAAACAGAATTATAGCTATGGGTCAAAGTGCTGGTGGTGCTTCTGCCCAATATCATTCTCTTCAACATCACTCCAGGTCTTTAATCTCAGGTGTCATTGCTCAAAGCGGTTCTATTCTAACACCCTGGGCCTTTACGAAACCCGGAATACAGGCTCAAAGAACCAAGAGACTTGCCAGCATCGTTGGTTGTTCGAATGGAGGTTCTCGAGCGATCATTAATTGCCTTAAAAATGTTGATATTTTTGACATAGTGAAATATCAATTTTCTACGGATCATGTAAGGATATTCTTTGTTCGATCTCAAATTATCGGGTTTCAATGGTTGTTTTTTTTCTATTTCCTTCTAGGACATCGAACAAATTCCTATTGGTGCGACTTTTACTCCTACAATAGAACCACCTGGTACGATCAATCCTTTTCTTACAATGTGCCCTAGGACACTTTTGACTAAATTCGTATCAAGTAAAATACCTATTCTCACTGGATATACTGCTGCTGAAGGACTCTTCTTTGTGGAAATTATTGGTAAAATTAATTAATAATATTTTATCGTAACTCGCGATCAGAAGCTTTATTTTTCTATCTTTCAGTGGCCACAATAAATCCTCTAGCTCAAGAAGCTGTACTTAAACGATTGGGAATAGAAAAAGAAATTTCTCACCTGAATCAACAACGACCTAGAGGTAACAGATCCAATATTTCTATGGATGCAAATAATACTCGAGTAGAGGGTGCAACAATTTCGGAAAACGGTATCATGAAGCGCTTTCTGAAAGAAAAAGCTTATGGGATCCTTGGTGATTACGAGTTCAAAATGCCAATATTATTAGGATCTAAATTCCACGCTATGTCTGGGGCTAACGTTTACCTCTATCAGTTTGCATTTACTGGAAAAAATAATTTTTTACAACTTTTTCGTGATGATACTGCAGGTAGGAAACAGAGTGATAGTATGATCTATAATATTCCCAATCAAAGAACATAAATATGATATACAAGTAATATTTTCTTTAGAAGCTACTCATATGGACGAACTTACGTACCAGTTTCAAGGGAGAGGTATTTTTAGTGGTTTACCACGATTGAAAAACCATACAACATCTAATGAATATAATCTATCCAAGGCAATTATATGGATGTGGGTCAATTTTGCTAAAACAGGGTAAACCAATTTGTGATTTCTTTTGTTTCTCATTGAGAAAAACGATATTAATACTTTTCCTTATTTATAGTAATCCAACACCAAGAGGAGCTCCCATTCAGTGGCCAGCAAATTCAAAGAAGATACTTGTATTTGATAATCCAGACTTGTTGGTTCTTAAAGATGCACCAGTAATGAACAACTGGCTCTCATTAATAGACACTCAATGTCACTATAAATAGTAATTTGTCAGTTTTAAGTATCATGTACAAAAATATCTATTATTGATAATGACACGAGATAGGGTGGTAGTACAAAATAGAAAAAAATAAGAAATGATAGATACTGAGAAATGTTTAAGGTGCATTGAATTTTCCTTCTTCCTCGAATTTAGCAATCGCATCAAACAAATCTGACCACATTTTCTCCAATTCAGCTTCATTAAAACTTTTTCTGTGAAAATTCTCCATTATTTCAGAATTCTCTTTCATAAATTCTAATCCTGTAAATATGCATTTATTCATGAATGGTATTCAATGAAAGTTTTATATCTATTATGTCTTGAGTACAGAAATATATCTTACCTGAACCTCCAGCCCACATTTGAAATTTGTGATCAATATGGCAAGACCTTTCAGCATATTTCAAGGACCATTGAATCTTTATAGAATTTGGTTCATTGTCTTTGTGTGAGTTGATAAGAATAACAAATCCACCCATATCTTCCTCGCATTGCTTTACTGTTACATACTTATACTTGCTCAATTTAGCCAATATTTTCACTCTCAACACACACTTTTCTGAATGATCTGATAGAACTTGTGTAAAATACAAGAAATACTTTAAAAACCCTTTTTAATTAAGAATTTTTAAGCAGATTTTAATGCTATTACGTCTTACCAGTCATCATATATGAGAAATTCTTTGTAGTTGCAAATCGTTGTACCCAAGGTGTAATTTCTAATAAATAACAGTCAGCCATACCAACAAAGTGACAAGTTACATCAAGAATCTGCAATTCAGATTTTCCCTGGAAATGCATGTAAGCAAAATTAGTAATGTAATCAGAATTTGTTATATCAATTACAACTTACTTTGGTCTTCACTGTCAGATCAAGAAAGAATCGTGCTACTTTCATTTTGACATATGCAGTATATAAATATGTATCATGATGCAACCATGTTCTGTCAACGTTTTTGAAACTAACTCCACTGGCATGGCGAGATGCATCACAAAGCAATTTTGCTGTTTTTCTATCACTGCTGGAATATCCTGAATCCGCAGCAGAGTGTCCATTTCCAAAAATCCTAAGTATAATAATTGAAGTATAAATGATCCTAAGTATTCATAATATAAAATTACATGGATGGAAGCAAAATTACTTCTTTGGGGGAAGTTTATATCGGCGACATTGATTTCCGATTCTTTCTGATTCCTTCTTTAAGACAACAACTTTCTTCAAAAGTTCAGACTTGCTTCTTTCCAGTTCAAAAAGTTCTGCATCTTTATCCTAAAACGGTTCGAAAATATTAAAAAATAAGAAGCATCTACTAGAACCTATTAAAAAAAAATAACAGAATTAAATACCTTGTCCCCCATATTTATTATCAACGAATTATTTAACAAAAATAAACCTAATTATACTTATTGTAAACAATTATATCTGTTATAACCGCGCTTTTCATAATGGCTGTGTTCAGCAGAAACACCGCTGAGGGAGTAAATATGTTTGATTGGCCATTTGATCGTAAATCTTGCAACAGTTGCTGGACTTGACCAATCAAATGTGTATTTGTTTCCTCAGTGGTGTTTCTGCTGAACACAGCCAATGAAAACAATAATTCCGATTAAGGGCGAGTAGAACTCGTCCTAAGGTAAGGAGGAAGCACCTGTCAAACAACACCTGCGCCGTTTTTAAGTTACAAACAACCTCGAGCACAGAATAGCAGGTACTGCGCGTCTCACAAAGATGGCACAACATACATTTTCCAAAAAATCAACCCTCAAGCGTCCATTTTATGAACTATACCAGCTTCGATATGTATAGCAACAAGAAATTCATATTTGTTGCTAATATCTCTGATTCCCATAATGAATCTCATATATAATTTTTCCAGTTTCGTAAAAAAATAATCTACTAACAAGATCTATATAATCACAATTAATTCTCTATAATTCACAAGAAACAGGAATCAATATGCACATGCAACACACTTTGAAAATTCCAGGAACCCACACAGTGCTGTAGGAAAAAGACGTCGGATCTTTAGAGCAACTTTTCCGTAAGGTATCCAATAAATCATCGTATACCATCTTGCATCTTCTAAAAGACTAATAGTAGCTCTGTCTACTTATAAAAGCTCCTAGTCTCGCTAAACTCCAAGAGATTTGCATACAACATCATAATCGAATGTATCCAGAAGCAATAAGAGTCATAGACAGTAGGGTATCTCGGGGCGCAATGTCCGCCATCCGCCGCCGCCCTCTATATTGATCAAGTTAGATTTTATAAATAGGCGCGCTGATAAGATCTTGCAAATTAGTAGTGATCGCGAATTCTTTTTAGTTAAATAGACAATTATCTACGTGAATTCTGCGATGGGCGAGCGATGTCAATAACGCGACGTAATAGTTTGCCCATGACGTCACGCATGAGTTACACAAGCGTCATCGGTCAGTCTATTCCAGTCTATTGTTGAAAAGTTAGCTGAACGAACTAAAAGGATGTGCTTTTAATGGAGATTTAATATTATTTACTGGTTATTAATTGAAGACGCGAAGATTATAGCATCTTTAATATTGTCTTAATCGACATCGTTATCCTCCTCATCATCGTCATCGTCATCATCTGGTTCATTCTCTTGTGGTAGGCTGGCACTTGGCAGCCAGGCTAACTTGCTTCTATCTACTTATAACGTAAGCTTAAAGAGAGCATTGCAATTAAACTGACTCCCTCCGAGTTCTCCCCGCCATTTCTTAGATGTAAATTCATTTCCAGCATGTAAACAATTGAAGTTGATTTTTTGGTAGATGCTAATTTCTGTTGTAATATCAGAATTTCTTGAAGGATCTTTGTTTCAATTGATAAAATTTAAAGTGTATCATTAGGCAATTTTGACAGGTGTAAAAATAGAGTTTTATTTTAATTTTATTCCTCAATAAACCTTTTGTAGGGTTTTATATATTTTTTTATTCATTGTTTTTTTGCAATTGATTTCAGGTAAACTGCTTGAGATGTCGATGCAACAGTTTTGTTTGCGCTGGAACAATCATCAGCCCAACTTTATATCGGTTTTCTCCAGTTTGTTGAATAATGAGACTTTGGTGGATGTCACATTAGCTGCCGAGGGAAGGCACTTACAGGCACATAAAGTTGTCTTGTCTGCGTGTAGTACATATTTTCAATCGCTCTTCACTGTAAATCCTTGTCAGCATCCTATTGTCATTCTTAAGGATGTTAAATTCTCTGATCTGAAAATCATGGTAGATTTTATGTATTATGGAGAAGTCAATGTCTCGCAGGATCAATTACCATCGATTATTAAAGTAAATATATTGAATATAAAGCATAGACTTAATTATATTTCATGTTTATTAATATGTCTTGTTGTGTTTTAGACTGCAGAGAGTCTAAAAATAAAAGGTTTAGCAGAAATGCACACAGCCAGTTTAACAAAATGGCCAAGCGGTGGGAGTGAACCCGGCGGAGGAGACAGAGGTGAATCATGTTCACCAACACCATCACCACTGTCACCATCGTTCCGTAGAAAACGACTGCGCAAAACTTCCACAGGGTCAACTTCCGGCTCTGGAGAGAAGCAAGAAGAGATAAATGAGATCACCTTAGTCGCGACAAACGTGGTAAAGCCTGAACCATTAATCGTCTCGCAAGAAAGTGGAGAAAATCTAAGAAGACCATTGAACACCAGTACGGAGTCCCAGGGCAGTATCGATGAAGACCAAATATCTATTGTAAGTAAATAACATTGATACCCTAAAAACTATTAGGACATTTTTTAAATTATGGACAACACTGTAACAGGGTTCTCTTCTTGTAGATGAGTAACATGGAAAGTAGCTCAGCCACGACTCCAGCACAGAGTGAAGGTTCGATGCAAGATGTCAGCAGTCAACAATCTGGTTCAAATGTTGGACAAAGTTCAGTCCCACCTCAACCACCAGCTCATCAAGGTAAGAATTACTCTGTATAATTAAGTCTCGCAATTAATTGGTTGCTTTAATCCGTAATTGTCACGATTCCTTGTACGCGTTGGGGAAATTCTATAAAAGTTAAAAAAAATTCTCTCAATGGATCTGAAAGGAAAGGGAAACAAAATTATATAGGAAAATTTGCTGAGGATATTGACTAGGAGGGCTTTGGATGCACCATGGTATGGGCAATGAAATAATTTTATGCGTTTTCAATGTAAAATAAGCAATGAAACAAATAGACAGCAAGCACTCTACCTTCCTAGGGAATTTTACAAAGATACAACGCGATGCTCCTGATATATATATTCTACTTGACCAGCAATTAGCTCATAAAATGGGAAACGTGTATTCTAAAAAAAAAAAACGAGTATTCTGCGATTAGCAGGGCTCCATGCTCCGGCCTTTTCTTTTTACTCCTATACTCTTTGCGTTTCTTCTTCCTTTCTATGTTATATTATTCTAATCCATACTATTATTCTCTATTATTGTCTCGTCTGGTTTGGTCTCGTCCCCTCTTGTCTTATCGTGTCTTATCTCTCGTATCTTCGCCATTTATACATTTCTCAATAATGTCACTAATTATCAATCAATTATCAAAAAACGTCACTATACGTAACGCAATACGTAACTGGTATTTTTCGAGTACACGCACGAGGTATTTATTCTAGAGTGATAAAGAGAAATAAAAGATTTTTTAAAAAATCTTGGATCAGGATATATGCTGGCACAGATGCGTTCAAGTATGTAGCATAAAAAGGATAAATGGAATCGAGAATCGTTTGACATGATAATAGAGCGAAAAGTATAATATACAAAAGTGATAAAAAAGATCGAGAAAATCTACTCAATATCGATATTAGAATTCTCATTCATTAAAATCACACCATGGCATACAGATACCTAGGACTTTTAATAATGAAAAAGTGACTAATTGCTAGTTTCACTATCTAATCTAAAAGAAATGTCTATAAATTTTTCAAACTGTCTACGTGTTTCTCGTCAATTCTCGGCCATTAAAAGCGAACGAAAAAGAACGAAAAAATTATTAGTACGTCATCATCGTCGTCACCGCCGCCACAGCCGTAGCCGTTGTCGCCGTCGCCTTCATTGTTGTTGTCGTCGTCGTCGTCGTCGTCGTCGCCGCAACAACTAGTTGCCGTGCTTGATAATGTATCTGTGCCATGCCATAATCTTAAAATTTCGAAACATTCCACATTTTATTTTTTATATTAATCAAGAACCCGCGAGAATCAAATCATGTTCAGAAGTCTTGGCGCAACTCATGCGTTTCAGCCGCACTCGAACGATCTCAATGATCCTTAATGAGTGTTGTATCAGGGTAAAAATAACATATCATATGTCTAAGTATGCCCATGCCGTGTTAGTATGCTCCCATAGACTCTCCGCGCTCTACGCATCAAGTATAACATGTAAAACATTGAGGATTGAGTAAAAGCATGCCTGTTCCTTGTACTAGATTCATGTCCCAAATTCAGTTTTCCACTTTCATCATCATCTCCGTGTATAGAAAAAAATTTGAATACGTTATAAACGATATACATACGAGATTCAAGGTTGAGTAACATGATACTTTGTAGTCACGGGGTCATTTGGGTCATGGGGTCGAAGAAGTAGGTAAAAGTATTAAAGTATTAAAAGTTCGAGGACGAGGATCGAAAGTAAAATGTAAAAACTGAAAAGAACCGCAGTTATAGTAAATTTAAATAAAGAACAGAAAGTGCGCGCGCAGTTCTCCATCCCAAGTCCCGTGCTCTGACCAAAGGTGACTCGGTCTGTCCCACAGGATTACAATGGACAATAATGGAGCACACGTATCCACGTTTCGCTCTGTCCTCGTGTCAAACGAATCTGTCGATCCAAGCATCCTCGGCGTTCACCACGCCCGAAATATCCGGGAGCTCGTCGTCAGCGATCGGCGAGCAGTACTCCGGTACTAGCACCACTGGTTCCAGCTGCGCCCTCACGAGCTATCCGAATTCCTCGCACGGCACGTTGCAGCATACCTCCTCATCGTCATCTTCATCATCGAGCGGCCCGACCCCATCGACGCAGTGTCCAAGTAACTGTCAGAGTCCTTGCGCCAGCCCACAGACAGCAATCAAGAGGAAACGCTCGACGAATCCTCAGGCAGACGAAAATTTTATCAGGGCGCTGGACGCAGTTCGTTATGGCGGCATTGGATTCTGCAAGGCGGCCAGGATGTTCGGCGTCAACAACCGGACCCTCTGGCTCGAGTACAAGAAGAGGGGCTATCCGAACAATCGTCCCAGCCTTAAGTCCCGGGTCAAACAGGAAGTGAACTCTTCTCCACCGCCTGCACCTTCTACTCAGCCTGTCAGCTCTCAAAGTCCAACGCCGATGGGACCACCAACCACTCCTCATAGTAGTCACAATACTCATAGCACTCACACTATGCTTACCACGCATAGTCCACATGCTATGCTTAGCGGATATATTGACAGCAGGCATACCGATTACGCTCTGCAGAGCAGCAGTATGCCTATCAATTTACATGGAGTCAATTATAACGCCATGTGAGCTGAACTTTCCCCCGACGGCTACCATTACAGGTAGACTCGAAAGGGACCTATCCTCAGTATCCTCACTGATCTTCTACTTCTCTCTACATCGTATATTGTACACACACACTAATACATCTACACCTCCATATGAACAAATGACATAACAAACTTTATCCCTAGTTACATTTATGATTGATTAGAACTATTCATTTTTTTTATTCACTTTTAACAATACTTGACTTCTCAATCTCATTACACATAACACTTCAAGGAATCTCTTTTGAATAGTCTCTTTTAATTGGTCTATAGAATTATTGTCATTGAACGTCAATGTCGTTTCGTTATGATCCAACCAGGGTTATTCAAATTCATAGATAGACATTATCATTGCACTTGCATTTAACATGGCTTCAGTCTTAACTGTCCTTTAGTTTGTGACTTAAGAGATCTCTCTATAGGGAAGGAGATTTTATTTAATCGTACAGAGGGGAGGGACACTAATTAAGCTTAAGCTCGATAACTACTTAAACTTAAGTTGCGACAAGTCGGAATAAACAACGGAGGATTAAACCCGGATAAACCCGCGCACAAGTGCTGGTAGTATTTTGGATGCTTGCCTATGTCATTAGATTCTGATGATTTTAATTGTTCTTGCAATAATCGATCAGCTGCTCATAAGTTCACTCATTGTTCTTCGTACAGTCCAGTCTCTCTGAACTTGTCTCTGTCTCTAAAGCACTGTCTGTCCTCGCGTTTTCTCTCTTCCTCTTGCTTCCTTAATGTCTGTCAATGGCTCGCTGAAGTTTGTTGTCAAAAGTAACAGCAACAGGAGCTTTTTCACTGGCCTTAGCAGCGACAGTATCCGCCTGGTGACATCCAGAATGCTACTGACAATGAGATAAATACAATTAATTAGGCTTTTGTTTAACGCTAAGGAAAAAAAAAGAAATTAAAATAGTCGCCATTCGAAACCACATAAAGAAACACTACGTTAAATACGTTTCGGTAGTCTCTTGTACATAGGGCGTTGTGTATTTATTGTGAACACGAATGAAATAGCAAGGAAAAAATAAAGACAGGAAAAAGAAAGGAGAAGTTGGCAGTAAGAGGTGACGGACGGTGACGTTAAGAGCTAGAAGCGTGAGAAGAAGAGGATATAAGAGAGCAAAGCTAAAGTGAGGAAAAAGAAAGAGAAGACGATGAAGGAAAATAATGAGAAAGCAGAGGTAAAGATGATTCATCGCATGTCTTGTTGAAACGAATGAGAGCAAAAGGAAAAAAAAAATAAAGAGTAAATCCTATTTCACAAGACAATTTTAGTATGTACGTACCTATGATTATTAGGCATAGTGTATTCGATTGTTCAATAATAATTATTCACGTTTACTGTTTAATTAAGGGAAAAAATGTTATATAAATATATAAATAAATATATATAAGTATATAAATATATAAACATTATACATACGTAGGTATATGATGATAGATCATAGATCCGAAAAAACTTATCTATTAGTATATCTTGTGCAGTTCACGGAATGAAGAGTTTTTTTCGATAATGAAACAATGCTTTTCGTATTTAGTGAGGCTGTGCGCGAGTATGTTCGTATGTGCGTATGTATCTAGGAGCGCGTGTAAAGCTGCGAATGAGAAAACGTGAGAATGAAATATAAGAGCAATAAAGAATAAAAGAAATTATTAACTTGGTATCGAGCTGTCTGATTTTCCTGTTGGGCTTGATATTCGTATTGTTCGTATATATTATTATTATTTTTTTTATTATCTTTATTAATATTATTATTGTTAATTAAAGTTTAATTAAGTTTAAGACGCATTATAAATAATGAGCGGTCTGTGCCAGCCAACGCGTTTATACATTACATTATTTTTCCTATTGTTCGCTCATAAATGGAAACTCTCGAAGAAGAGGCACTATGTATTCATTATTACTTGCTAGGTGTGAATTATCTAGATTCATAAATATATACAGGCAGTAGTGAGATTAGCATGGAATGTAGTGATGTGCGCAGCAAGGTACAATATCCTCTTGCCTATTTTAGCTGTCCAGTGCAAACAGGTGGGCACGAAACGAGGTCGACTGTTAATACGTCAACCTCGAGTGAAAAAGGAGTGTGAACCATCAAGGCAGCCATCACCGGAGAGCGAACCGAATTCGCCGCAGACGAGCAGTGGTGCTACGACTCCAGGTGTCCAGCAACCGTTGACGCCGATACTAAACCTTCCTAAGGGTCAGGAATGGGATGAGGAGGGTCAAAGAATATCACAGAACTTGTTACAGTGTACGTCGACGCACCCGCAACAGAATCCAACGGCGGGGAGCCCTTCGAACCTTCTAACTGTTCCCCAGATGTCGTATCTGGTGAAGCAACATTCACATCCGGTATTACCCAGTCAACAAGCACCGGCATCCGGGAGTTACTTTATACATAGACAACACTCCAATCCTGAGTACCCTGGTAGGACGACGAGTCCTAGCATAGTCATTGACTCAGTTCCTACGACGCCATCTATTGTCAAAGTCGAGGAGAGTTCAAGGGACACTGCAAGAGAAGGAACGAATAATTCTGCTGGAGGCGGTCTCAGGGTCCGGACGACAGAACTTCGGCGAAGTAGCTCATCTCCACAGGCAAGATATCAAGATGACACTACCTTGTCGCTGGGATGAACTACTCTTCAATTGATATTCCTGTACCCTTTCTTCTAGACGGGATCTACCAGGTGCGAGGTGACAAGGACTCGCGGAGGCTCTGGTGATCAACGGCTTGGACATTGTCCTGTTCAACGACCTGGACCTGCGCTTGGTTGTAATCATTGCTGGAATACTATTGATGGACATGGACGTATCCTTAGGAGGAAGACTAAGTATCATTGTCCGGAGTGCCAGATCAACCTCTGCATCGTACCCTGCTTTCAGGAATTTCATGAACGGCAACGTGAGGCATCCATCCTGAGGCCTTTACCGAAAACTAGCTCTATTTGAATGACGTATTTATATTACCGACTAGTCAGACCTGATAAGAGGACACGCAATATCTGCGCTAACACTCTCATCCTTACTGTTCGATCATGATGTATTTAATTTCACATAGTAATATGTAGGACTGTTTTACATATATTCCTATGTATTTCTATGTAGAAATATTCATTGCGTAAAAACGCAAAAAAGGATTACTAAGCGACATACTTTCTTGCTTTGTATCAATGTTGTTGCACGTGTTCTTGATCTTGCTCTCGTTGTCGATCTCATCATCATCATCATCAAGAATCATCGTTATTGTCGTACTTAAGAAAATCTTATTGCGACAACGCGCTGTGGCGCGATTGAAGCCATAGACATTTCATTATTGCTTCGACTATCTTTTTTTTTATTCTTTCTTGATGGAACCTTAAGTTGTCAGTCAAATTGGTAACTACTTCCGGTACAATTACGTACATAATTAAAGTGTCAACGAGAGAAAAGATTCGTGGTAAATTTGTTAAGAGCGAAAGGAATATTTTTCTTTAGTAAGTAAGTGTCGCACGAATGTTTATTTGATTAACGATAGTTTACGTGAAATCGTAAAAACATTGAGATAGTATGTATGTATAGGGATCATGCGGTATCGAATTGATAAAGGACGATAGAATGATGGTAAAGACACGTATTTTTATTAAATCAGTTTTACATGGGAAAGCATTTTTTTAAGAGAATTTTTTGAAGAATTTGGAAAATCATTCCACGAGAGATTCTTTATCGATCAATATTAATATTTTGGAAAATCGTACAAAGCTCTGACCATGCTGTCAACGTTGATTCGATTTTGAAGGATCCATACGTATGTATGTACATATATTTTTCTTTTTTCATTTTTGAAAGTTATGTACCGAATCGTGAAGCTGATAGGTAAAGGAAGGAAGAAATTTATGGTATATAAATAAAGTGCGGAATAATAGTGCGAGTCTCATTATTACACGTGTATTACTGTTGCTTAACAAGCAATGCAGTGCTTTTAGCTTTCGCGCCTGGATTATTTTATCTTGGAAAACAAACAAGAATATAAATTAAGAATGTACATTTTGCCTAGCGGGATTTATAAAATGTCTACATTTCCTAGGATATACAATGAATTCCTAGGAAGAGACGCTTTTTTTTGTCTGATGCACTAGAGGGAGCCAATAGAGATTCGTTTACTTCTTTGGCTTCTCACTGTTTTCGGTTTCTGATGGTAATGAAGCATTTCGAAAATTCGGAAATTGTTCCCAAGGAGCAGATAATTCAAATCTACGGAATTCTTGAGTCATTTCTAGAGGCTCTGTTACAATTCGCTTCCATTCATCGTCATAGCGAACCTGAAGATATGGAAAAAGAAAAGATATTAAGGTTACAGTGTACTTCAAATGGTTAATATATTGTTTATTGACCTCAACAAATCCACTGAGAGGAAAGTCTTTTCGCAGAGGATGTCCCTTGAAACCGTAGTCAGTAAGAATGCGACGGAGGTCAGGATGATTTGCAAAATAGACTCCATACATATCCCAGATTTCACGTTCATACCACAGAGCTGCCTTATAGGCAGGAACTATGGATTCTATTGGAGTAAGCTCATCAGTGTAGGTTTTAACTCGGATGCGAGAGTTAAATCGAACTGAGAGCAGATTATATACAATCTATAATCATTTAGAAGATTAATTAACTAGGTTAATAAATGTGATAATCGATGAGAACTAGTACCTCAAATCTATATTGCCTGCTTGGTACATCCAATGCAGTCATATCAGCGAGTGAGGCAAACTGAGCATTATGATGATCCTTTAAGAAAGATAGAACGGGTAACGCTCCATCTGGTGATATTAATAGTTCCAATTCATCACCTACGGCCATTTGAATACGTTGAACGTACTTTGGTAGACATATAGCCACGTTAGTTGCAAATTCCTTAAGTTGAGTAGCAATTTCCTCATTCACTGGCTTACGAATGGTAGCTAAAATATTTTGATATTAGCATCAGCACAAGAAATCCAATTGCTCATTAAAAATGCTACTGTCAATAGGTGATAAAAGTTTAATTTCTCTTTATAAATATTACGTACGTCGGCTCTCAACTTTATCAGATGATGGTGGCTGTGCCGTATTTCTCAGGACAGGAAAAACTGATACATAACCTGGACGAAGGATATGTATACATTTTGTCATTACATAATATACCCAGTAAGTATCATGTAGTGAATAAATTAAGCAGAAAATTACGTTTTGCAGTAGTTGCAGAGCAGAGTCTTGCTACAGCGTGAAAATTCCTTAAAATTGTCAAGGCCATTTTTAACAACAGGAATACAGCTAGAAACTCAACATACGCGAACGGAGCACAGTAAATAGAGCTCTGCCACCATTGGCGACTGCTGCTTGCCAAAGATTAGATAAATTTAAGAAGATAGGTATCACCAACATATACAGATAGAAATACTTACTTTCAAAAGGTCACCACTTATCAACAACACGTCGCTGTGATGCTGGACGCCATTTTGGTACAGATGGCTGTGATCAATTTAAATTTGAACAGGTATTGACTGGGAAAACAATAATATTCAATGTTATAACATATAACATACGATTTATTTAACATAGTTTCATCTTCTAACTAGTTAGTTATATAGAAATCAACAAAAGTCAATAATTACAGCACCCACTGTCTTCTTAACTAAACGGACAACTGATAATGGATAGCGAAGAAAGATCTGAAATAATAACATTATAGAGGAATGCACTACGTGAAATAAATCAATAGGATTTATCAATCCTATTAAATTGCACTAGAGAACGGTAGAAATATTATCCTCTTAAGTTTTATAGTTAATGATTTATTGAGTTAAGTCAGGCACTCCTGTTAACTGGAGTCATTGCCTGCATCAAATCAGATCCATTTAGTCTCCGATTTTGTTTGTTCTTTTGTTGTTCCAGCATTTTTATTTTAGCCACTATAATTTTAAATTGCACCTCGGGAGTGTCCTAGCCAGCTGGCCTATTTATATTCCCAGTCTTTCGTTGCAGCATATATCTCAGGTATTGGTCATTAGATTCCTTGTAGGAAGATAAAAGAGTTTTCTCAAGTTATCATAGCCCCTGGGTCCTGTTGCTTTAAGTATTTCTTGGGCTGCAGACTTTTCCAACTTTGTAAAACGTTGCTTGTGTGCTGGCTTGCCACAATTCTTGAGTTGTGCTTTGATAAAGCCTCGTTGAACCCCTGTGACATAAGCCAAGCTGCGGTGCTGTGTGTACTCAAGAAAACTTGGCATATGAATTTTCTTATTCTTCAAATAAAATAATCTTTTTCTCAAATTTTGTATGTATGACATCATTGCTATTTCTCTGTCAGTAGTATTTGACTTGTTTATATTAAAACGCTCATAGACATCTTCGCAGGGACTGATCTCAATCTTTTTAGATTCGTCATTCGCTCGCTTAGATTCCCATGTTTCTGAATCTTGATTTTCTCTAACTTCGTCGTAATTTACTATGACAGCTTCTTGCTTTAGAGATGCCAACTTGTCTTTAAACCAATCAGATTCAATACTAAACTCGTCGCTTTTAAATGTAGCAACTTCCTTTTTATCAAATACAGAAGTTGATCTATGCACTGGAGAGATGTCCCTGGGGTTTACATAATTTGTTATGTTATCTGATGAATTTAAAAAGATGTCATTTTCTACCTTGCTACATATTGTAGAATCAGACTTAAGCAAGTTCTTTTTAATACCATCTTCTATGCTAAAATTCTTAATATTTAGTGGATCTTTTTCCAATAAATCGCTTATGCTAATTTTTTCTTCTTTAATTGAACAATGAAGCTTTGAATCAATTGAATTCGTATCATCTTTACTCTGAACCTCCTCGTGTAAATGTGATTTTGAAGTCATCCCAGATTTAAGAATATTACTCTGTGCTTCGACATTCTTTGTACTTTTCACAAGATTTAATTTCTCATCAAATTTCCATTGGTCCAATGGAATTAATTTAATATTCTGTCCGGTTTGACCTATACTAGCCATATTGTTTTCACCTCTTAATACCAAATGTATTTCCTTTTTTGGTTTTGATGTAAATGTGGTGAATTGCTTTATCCCAGATACTTTAACAGTTTTAGTACAGTTTACAGTAGAGTTATTGGTGGTTGTAGATATTGATGCACTGCTGAAAGGTTTTTCCTCTTCATTTTGAATTAATCTTGTTTCATATGGATCCACATTGAGTAATGTATCTACAGTGTCCTTGTTTTGCAATTGAGCTTCTATTGACTTCTGATTTTTCACTTTAGAATTCTGCTTGGAAAATTTGCATTTAACAGTTTGTGCTGCTGGAGGTGTTGAGATAGTAGGAGAAGCCTTTGTTGTAACAGGACTAAAAGCATTGGAAGTAATGTTTGAAAACTTTCCAAGAGGAATAAGTTTACCCATTACTTGACCAATTTCATTTTTAACGAACGTCGGAGACTTTTTGCTCAGTTGATTTATTGGAAGAGCAAGGGGTGGTGGCTCGTTACTGCGCTTAAGTGAGATTACACTGTTCTTGGAACCAGTGTTCAATAGCTGATTGTTGCTAATACGTAATGGTATGGCTCGCTGCTCAAGATTGATGGTACCATCTTTCAATTTAATCGGAGTAGAGAGAATAAGAACTCTCTGATTGTTTGTTGAACATGGCTTGGACTGTTGTGCTCTTGTATTTTGCATCTGATAAAATTGCAAGCCCTTGGCATTGGAGGACATTTTCACTGATGCTTTTTGTGGCATTATTTATCTTTTCTTTCAGGATAGCTGTAAGAAGCAAGAAAATGCAACACATAATTGAGATTTCTAGCTGAATGCTTTAAAAAACATACAATGGAGATCATATTTCTACATACTGTCAGACACAGAATGCACAATGTAATCCCGAAACAACCAATGAAAATCTATGGAGGCCTTGGTTATCCAAAGACCCTTTTCATTTACGTTTTCAGTCTCCAATCGTATAAATTTCACATAGTGCTCTGTAAATTTCAATCATCAAGTTATGGGAATTATAAGCATTATCATGAAATTAAAAGATTCAAAAGAGCATTTCAGATACGAAATTTATGTAAAATACGTAGATTATTCATAATGTCAAATATATGTTTGTTTCATTCCAATGCTAATAGAAAAATCAAAGAATAAGTGCGTTTTGATAACGATATAACAGAGGGCACCACTTGCATATAGCAAATGCAATTGTATATTCTATTCACGAAAATATTTCTGTTTCATGGTTAAAAATCTCACTATACTTAAATCATTGATTACTTCTACAGATCATTTACGCAAGGCAACTCAATAAATGTTACCAAATTATTAATGTGATCTAAGGAAGTGACAAATCAACTTCTTATATGAGTTTCCCAAGTGATTACGCGCATGCGCTGTTCATCCGACAAGCATCCAGTCAGCGGGGAGAATTTCGAGCAGAATGGTAGCTATTCAAAGAATATCATTATAAAAACAGCACGAAAAAGCTTGTTCAGGTGGCTCCTTCGTACCTTTTTAAAGCCCCACGAAATTCACGAGAGTCACTTCCGTGAAATAGTCCCAGAAATTCTTTCTTGGTAATAATGCGCAACTGTGCGTCGATCCTTCACTCTTAACTGGCCAATGGCTGTGCTTACAGTTTATAGATATCAAGGCGACTGTACAATAATATGTTGTTGCGTCACACGATTTGACAATAGCTACACTATGCAACCTTCTCGACCAATAAGAATTGCGTCGCAAATTGTAAATTATCGACGTGCATATAATATTCGTTACTTCCTGCGCGAAACACGCCCTGATGCGCCAGCAGGACGGAAGTACGTCACCAACAGAGAGTCCAAGTGCAGTTATTTTAGGAATGGCTGATGCACTGGGGGATGAATGGATAAATACATAGTATATTGTGTGTTTGAACAAATAAAAATATCTGTAGAATCTCCTCATTATTAAGCGAAATTTATAAAAAGTTCTTATAATAATGAAAAAATACTAATGAGAAATATTAACTTTTCAAAGTAGAAACTTTGAATTACCCGCTACGCTGAGGTCTTCGTCTTCGAAGACGAAGGACGCTCGCGGCTCCATCTGTCGGTCCAGTCACATATCGGGAAGCTCGATATCGGCCGTCTACTGAGCAAATTTGTAAGAGATGGAGCTGACCGGGAAATTGTTGGATTCTCGATGAAAAGGTATGTACGTTTGAACTTGAGAAAACTCGTCGGAGGACTCTTGGTCCCACCGGTCCCGGCAAATGTAAATACTTGGGATTTTACGGTAATTATCCCACTTACACGTTCATGAAAAAATGGCACTTCCATGATAGACGCGTCCTTCCGCCTACTCTAACACGTCTATACCTGATTCCTTTATCACTCGATTGATACTCTTTTTCTCGTATTCAAGGCATCATTCGAGTATCGTAGGCTATTCACCCCCCAATGGCCCTGTATTCAGTCTTCGTAGCTGTTTATTTTAATAACAATTTTTTAAATTATCTGTACAAATGAATATCATTTCATTCTAGATTTTGAATTGCTTCATTCAGTCATCAAAATTGCAGTTTATGATAAATGAGTTTTGCAAGATATTCTCTTATGATTTCTTATTTATCTCCTGTGTTTCTCTTTTTTTCCAATGTTTTTAGACATTTTTCAAAGTGTTTATAGACGTGTTGATAAAGGGTAAAGGTTATCAATGACTTTTTTCAGAAAATTCTAAAATGCAGACGTCAAACTCTCAGTTGAAGCAGCAACTCCCTACTAGGGGGTTGAAACAGGTGAAAGTGGACAACTGGGGA
This sequence comes from Syrista parreyssii, assembly GCA_030142615.1. Taxonomy (NCBI): domain Eukaryota; kingdom Metazoa; phylum Arthropoda; class Insecta; order Hymenoptera; family Cephidae; genus Syrista; species Syrista parreyssii. Next base: position 640,389 of record JARQTG010000168.1, read on the forward strand.
ACATTTTTCCTCCAACGATTACAGCAGCTTTACTTTGATGAAGAACTATTTGATATGACCATTAAGTTTCCAACTAGCGATATCACAGTACAGGCTCACCGGCTTGTAATTACAACATGTACTGATTATTTTATGAAATTGGAGCGTCAGCAAAAGGAGAAAGATGAAAATTTTGATGGTGTCATTGTAATGCCATCAGATATGCCTTATGAATGTGTCAAATCAGTTATAAAGTGAGTATAGAACATTTGTATCTTTAGTTTTCCTATATGTATTTGCATTTGATAAAATGCTATGCTATCTTTAGTTTTATGTACACTGGACAATTGGAGTACTGGACTTCAGAACAGACTGCACTCTATCGGACAGCACAAAAAATGAACATGACAGTCTTAACGAAACTACTAGATGCACAGTTTAACACGAGCGCCTTACAACAAATTGGTCCCACGTCTATCGCAAAAGCAAAATCTCCAGTTCAAACCATGGTTGTACCAATGCATAAACCGACAATCCTGGCAAAAAAGAGCCCAACAACACCCAGTCAGACAGTCAGTCTGCCATCGCAGCCTCTACCTGGGCGAAAGTAAGAAAAATTCATTGTCATTTTTACATGAAACGAATTTTCATATGAACAATGAATATAATATTAGTTTTATCCTAGGCTTCCAATTTGGAAACGAAAATTGGATACGCATCCTTCGATGCCCATATCAAACTACGACTCAGGATCATTCCATGGGTCAACGGCCAGTCATAGGCCAACCGAGGGTACGCCCGGACCATCAAGATTTGATCTACCCGAAGTGGAGGACTTTGCCTTAGGAGTTTTCTCTTCCTTTGACGATATAACATATAACACAAAACCAATTGTCAAAGCCCCGGACAAATACGGCAGCGACAAGGAACCAGAAAAGGATGGAAAAAACGATAGTTCAGAGGAAGAAGACGAAGATGATCCAGCGCGTGCTAAAGAAACTGAAGTGAACTCAGAAGATGACTGGTCAACTCCAAAGGGCATTCTTCGTCCTCAAGAAATACAGCCTTCACCCTCGAAGAGAGTGCGTTTTGATTTAGAAGAGAAGGAGAACCTTGAGAAATCAAAAAACGCTTTCTTAAACGACAATCCAGCGGAGTCGATAAACAATCACGCAAGAATAATCCGCGAGGTCCTGAAAAAGTATCCCCATCTCGTAAAAAACAACAAAAACATCCGGTTGAAGATCATGCAAAAGGAGGCAAAATCCTCGGAACCAAGTTTACCAGCAAAAACAAAAGTGTCCTACGTTGTTCTGAAGTCCGATCATCTAATGTCCGGCAATAATTCCGAAAACGAGGACTCGAAAAGTAGTAGAAGTACTGACATTAGCGGTGAGAATGGACCCTGGAAGTGTAACAAGTGTGACCTAGAGGAGGAGTATACAAACTATTATATGTATAGAAGACACATGCAGGACGTACACGAGGAGAAGTTCGATCCACGTGTTTGCGAACACTGTGGCTACAAGGCAACTAAACGCAATATCCTTATGTATCACCTTTACACAAAGCACGACGTACCACCACCGAAGAGCATGTGTTTCCCTAAGTGTCATGCCTGCTCCTATGTCGCTCTTTCAGAGACGCTCCTGGTTCGACATCAAATAAACCATCATCATCGGCCGAATGATGCACGAGTTCATTCGTCATCTTCGGATGAGCTTCACTGCGTCCAATGTTCGAAGACATTCCGTGACACCGCGGAACTCACGTCTCATGAGATCAACACTGGACATGGCGCTGGAGGCGGAGACTCTCGTGATAAACCTCATCGTTGTCCTCACTGCGGCAAGACCTTCGTCAGGCTAACGAATCTCCATGTACACCTTGATTGCGCGCACAAGGAATTACGCGACAATGAGCCGGCTCCAGTAGCACCGATTTCTCTGGAGCCATCGTCCGAGGCTGAAGCCCTTAGTCATGTAGCCAGTGGCATTGCAGCATCTCTTGCTGTCGGAGATGCTATTCCTACATCGGATCAACAGGAGATATCAAATGCAGAGTCGACTTTTATCGTACCAGGGTGTATCGAGCTCGCTGACATGCCTCCAGGATCATCTTATAATGGACAGCAAGAAATAGATGGGCAGCAAATGATAATGCTGATAGGTAATGGTAGTTATCCGGAGCACCAGGAAGTCAGAAGTCATGGAGAGGATGGACAAGACTCACAGGAAACCGAGGAACTTGAGGTATCTAGTAATGAGCAGCTGGTTGCACAAGCTGCTGAAGAAGGTATGATTGTGTATATTCATGGAACCGACGAACATGCTCAGGTTGACAATCAGTCTATGGAAATCGTTCACGAGGATGCCGAGGAGAGTGAAGAGGCTGAGGAAATTGTTGAAGAGGTTGTTGAAGAGGTGGAGGAAGAGGTCATGGAAGATGAGATTGAACAGACGACAGAGACGCTTGATGATTCCAACGGCGATCAGGTCGAGGAAGTCATTCAGTACGTCGAAGAGGAGACTGAAATCGTCGAATACGACGAAGAACATTCTAATCAGCAAGATATTCATAATTCTGAGAATCCACAAGATTCCCAAAATTCTGGTATGGTAATTTCAGAGGATGAGAACATGGTAGAGGATATCGAAGAGGAAGAAGTCGTGGAATACGATAAGGAACACCGACAACGACAACAGTCACGGAGACGAATTTATCGTAAGCAAGGTTCCGTTGTGATTATCGAGGAGGAGGAGGAGGAGGAGGAGGATGATGAAGATGCAGATGCAGAAGGTGAAGTAGAAGATATAGTTGAGACAGAGGAAATCGAAGAAGAGGTCGAGGAAGAGGAAGAAGTAGAGAAATTCGGTAACGAGAATTCGGTTGAGAATAACCGGAGGAAAATTCAAAGGAAACCCGAAACCATTGCTGACGAATGGGAAGAGGAAAACGTCGTCCTCGCCGAGTCATGAATCGTCTATGCTATAGTAGATAGCCTTGCTTTAACAGTTGGGTAATTGGTCTTGGTGCAAATTGTAAGTCTTATCACAATATGGGATATGGCTTCCGAAAGGTGTTCAAGCTCTCCAATTAATTAACGCTTCTTTGCTAATGCCATACTGCATCTTGACATAAAATTATCGAAGATTAGTGCTTTAGTTCTAACTTGATCGTAACTTGCTCTTTAACTTCATTCTCATATCTTTGCAAACTCCTTTATGCTGACTGGATTCTATATCTTTCTATAACTAATATCTGCACTTTGCATCATCTGTTACTTTATTGATTCCAATATTAGTTTTTTTCATTTCATCCAAGCACTTTGAAGTTAACAAATTATTTTAATTCATTTTATCGATTCTTTGTGCACAGAATCTATTGACAGTTTAATTTGTTCGTGTTTCATATATCCTTGTCATTGTTTATTATGTGAATGTTTGAACCCGGAAGGAAGCAAGGATATCCCAATAAGGAAGGCAGGAAAGAAAATATCAAAGTATGTAGAACGAAATTTTGTCCATTTCGGCGTGCGTGCATGCTGGTGTGTGCGTCTGTGCGTGTGTGTTATGTGTGGGAATACCTGGTGGGAAATTGTAGACGATACTATTACTCTCTAAATTTATATTACATATAACTATATTAGATAAGTGTATTATACTCGGACGAATATTTATCGCTCCGAGTCGTTAAGCTAAAGCATACAGATTCGTTTACGAATTCAATATGAATTAAAAATATGATGAATATATGAGTAAAGCAAAATTTGTACCCAATGAACATTTTTAGAATGAGATTTCGTTTGCTCTGGTTATAATACATTGATTAAGGTACTAATTTTACGCATAATTATGAGGATTACATCTCGTGGGGCAATCCGATTTACAATTCGTGAAGCAATTGCTTAGTTTTCTTAGTTTATTATAATTGGTTTAAAACTAGCCTCCTCGAATTAGAATATTTTTATACAATATTAAATTGTGCCTCGGTTGAGGAATTTGTGAACCAATTTATTCTAATGCCTAAGCATAAATACAGTTTAATTCTAGACTGTATAATGGTGAACGCAATTTCTCTTTGTCAAAAATATAGTTTTTATATGTGAAGAATTATAGTTTGTATAAAGCAGCATAGAATGTTAGATTATATTGTTTAATTGAAGAAATTATTGATATAAAAATTAACGTTTCTCTTTCGGTTTGTCGCACGTGATTTTCTCTATTTCATAGATCACCCCTATCCTCAAATCTATATTGTTATGCCCAAGGCAGTAAGGTTTACCTTTTATCATTAAAATGCATTGAATTCAACTACACTTTGCCTACTTATTTTGTTTTATATTCTTTTTTTTTTATAGTGTGTTTAGCTTAATTCATATAAAAGTTTTTAAAGATTAAGCGGGAAATGTATGTATAGTAGCACGTCCATCCGCCAGAGGCAGCAGCTTTTATTTGTACTGTATGTACATAAGTTTGGTAAATATGCATCAAAAGATTTTTGTACTAAAATAACTATTTTTGTAATGAATACTTAACATATGATATTTTCAGACAGATATCACGTATCTGTAACTTTACCAAGAACCAGAGAAATCTTAACGAGTTGAGTAAGTTATATTTGAAAAAATTTTACTGCGATCAAAAGACGTAGAAGATTTACCGGTAACCTCAGTAAATATTACGTTGTTTTGTTAAGAGGTTGTGGAACATTGAGAATATTTGGAATATTTTGTAATTTGAATTGACCCTAAAAGTTGTTATAAATGAGTGTGCAGAAGCGGAAGAAGAATCAATTTGCAATGAATAAGAATTATCAGAAGAAGCGTAGGCAGTATGTTCTCGAACCAGGAATGACTGGTTTTCTTTGCACGTGTAATTTTCGTGAGAAAGATTGTATAAGAGATGCCTATAAATTACTCAATGAGTTTGCTGATGAACTTTATGGTTCTGATGAAGCTAAAGCTTCTGACGTGAAACAAGAACCTGAGTCTGATAAACCTGTGAGTGAGGATAAAGATGAAGATGATATTTCCACAGCCCTTAAGAAGGAAATCAAGGACTTGAAGACTGTTACAGAGAAATCTCCTACACAGAGACGTTTTCAAGTTAGTCTTTAGCATTGTGTCCATTGTAAATTTAACATATATTGTTATATTATATAAATCTTGAATTTATTTTTAGGTAATGGATACAGGAGCAAAGAATGTTGTATTTATTAGAACTTGTCTCTCAAATCCATTGGAATTGGTTACAGCAATTATTAAGCAATTAGACAGTACTAAAGAACAACGTACTAGATTTCTTCTGAGATTGTTACCAATAGAAGTGATCTGCAAGGCTTATATGACTGATATCAAATCCAAGGCAGATGTTCTGTTTGAGAAATACTTCACGCAAGAGCCTAAAACTTTCAGCATTGTTTTTAAGTATGTTGAAAATCACATATCAGAAATTAGAAAATCACTTAATAGAATAATAATTGTTTGCTAAAGACTAATGTTTATACTTTAGTCGCCACAGCAACAACAGTATTGAACGGATGAAAGTCATTGAGGAGCTTGCTAGTATAATAAGTAAAAAGAATCCAGGTAACAAGGCTGATTTGAAGAATCCTGAAGTGGCTGTGGTAGTAGAAGTGATTCGTGGTAATTGCTTGATATCTATTGCACCAAACTATTTCAAATATAAAAAGTACAATCTACTTGAACTGTGCAACCTGAAGGAGAAAGATGATGATAAAAGGGAAGGGAAAGACGAAAATAAGCAGGAAAAAGAGGATAAAGTTGAAGACAAAAAAGAAGAAACAAGTGAAGAGAAACAGGAGGAAAAGGAACCTGATAAAGAATTACAAGATCAAAAACACGCGAAGGTTTATAAATTATTCTGTACTGATTCATCATATTTCTTCAATAACTATAAATTTTTATAAATTTACTGCTTATTAATTATAGGATAACAAAGAACAGACTGAACCAGTTAAACAATTAAAACCAGCTGACAATGTGAACAGCAAGGAAGAAAAAAAAGTTCTCAAAGAACAGGGTTCCTCTCCATAAAGGAAGATAAAGAGCTTGAATCTGACGCAAAATGAAGAGAGAGACTGAAATCTTAAATCTTTGCAAATTATATTAATTACTTTACGTTTTCTAAATCGTTCCTATCACGAACGGCAGAATTTTCCTTTAATATATGTATTGATATATTATTTCTAAAAAAAAAAGAGGACATTATTTTGTACCAGTGTATGTGCTCAATAAGTGCACAGTCACAGAGAGATGAGAATAAATATTAATTATAAGCATTTAACATTAAAAAGGGCGGAAATCACTATAAATTGTTTTCCGTTTTTATCAAATTCATTACTCAATTATCGTTGACTTTCAAAAAACAAACTGCAATTGTTTATAATTATAATAAGTTTTTTCTTTGTATTCTCAGGTTATTAGAAAAATGAATTTTTACTCTATATCTGATTATCTATATTTATATTAAATAGAAAGTGTGCCACCATTAGGAGCCATGAGTTATCATAAGCATTGCCGTGTATGCCTCTTTCGATAGTATTTAGAAGATGGCTGAAGGCTGATGCTGATGTCTATCATGAGATTCATGAGCTATGAGCTATGACGATTATGAAGCTCGTTTGTTTCCCTTGGATGGTCTAATTCGAGAAGAATACAAGTGCACATTATCAAAGATTTTTTGCTAATTAAGATTAAGCTCGGTGTAAGAGCATATTATATACTCAGGCGTTGTCATCAATCGATACGCTCAGGTCCACACGAATGTACAGTTCAGGTAAATACATACAGCTTGTGACGTATAACCTAGCAATTTAGCAATTTTTATGCTTTTTCGTATCATGGATTGTTTAGACTGTTAGATAATTGTTGATTTTACAATTGAGTATTGTTCTACGTTGGTTTTATTTTGAAACAAATATGTGTACTATCTTTCAAGGATACAATTGATAATACAGAATGAGTGCCAGACTCTTAAAGGATCCAGCTACTGTTAGTAGCCGAGTGTTTGTTGGGCATTTGCAGACTGAAGATATGACAAAACATGAATTGGAGGAACATTTTGCAAAATATGGAACTGTAGTAGGATCTTTGATCAATCGTGGCTTTGGATTTGTGCAATTCGAAGAAGAACAGTCTGCCCAAAATGCTATTCAAAAAGAGAATGGTGCTATGTTTAAAGGCAGACGGATTGGTAATAGATCTTTAAATAATTTTATTAATCTTTAACCACACAGAATCTGATGTTCTTTCTATGCAAATATTGGATTTCAGATGTGAGGCCAGCTAAGAAAGACAATCAGAGTAATAACAATAACAACAATAGCAATAATAGCAGTATTGCAAGTACACCTGCCAGTGGAGATAACTCTGTAAAACAGTCTGCCTCAAATAATCAGTTCAGTCCTGGAAATAATCAATTCGCTGGAGGCAATGATTCCTTTGAAAGGAACCAAAGCTTTGGAGAAGGAAATCATAATTTTGGAGGATCTAATCAGAATTTTAGTAATGATGGTCCATTTGGGAATCAAAAGAATAGAGAAGGACCTGGGGAACAATTTGGAAGCAATAACCAGAATCGTCCTAACGAACCTTTCGGAGGACATCAAAATAGAGGTGGTGGACAGTTTTCTGGTGGACAACAAAACCAGAACCGGGGAGGTGGAGGAGGAGGGGGAGGTAATGGTCCATTTGGTGGAAATCAAAATCGTCCACCAGCTAATCAAAACAGAAATCAGAACAAAGGAGGGAACCAAAACCAGGGTGGAAACCAAGGGGGTGGCAGTGGTGGTGGTGGCGGTGGTGGTGGTGGTGGTGGAGGAGGCCTAGGTGGTCCCGGTGGTGGTGGAAGACCTCGAGGGACTCGAGGTGGAAAAAATCGAAATAAAAATAGAGAAAATGCTGGCGGAAACAATTTTAGGGATCGTAGTCCCATTAATCGAGGAAATCGACCCGATGAAAAAACTCGTGAATGGGAACACAATAAACCTGGTGACATTAGACGCCAAGGAAACTTTCCTAGAGACTCAACTAATAATGGAAGTAATCGATGCTTCGACGATTACAAAGGATCCGGTGGACCTGGCAGGGATATCAACTCTAGTTTTGGGTAGGTTTACAATATTTAAACGAACACTTACATTAATTAATGTTAAGTTAAAAATGTTTATTATCAAGTTCAATGAACTACTTTAACTGTGATTTATTGAAATCCATCTTCCAGGTCTACAACAGGTGTTGCAGCTGGAGGAATATCCTCAGAGTATCCACCAATTGCTGCAGAAAAGAATGATTGTGAAATAATTGTTGTCAACAAAGCCATCACGTAAGTTTATGGCTTTTTACAATTAATCCCTTGTAACTAAACACAGCGACATCAGGTAATTTTTCTGATCTCCAGAGAGTACGCTGAGATAATTGAAATGCGCCTGAAGAAAATGGGACTGTCAGTTGATCTTCTATTCCCCAATGAAGACGTTCCGTTAAATCGTGTTTTAGGAAATATAGCAAGTAGAGGATGTCTATACGCCATTGTAGTAACGCACATTAATCAAGAGCATCGTTCTCTTACCCTCAACATACTCCATGGTTTACCGCAGGGTAATAACTCCTAGAATATTTACTATATAATATAATATATCTCATAACAAAGGAATCAACAAAGCTCTGTCTGATTATCTTACAGAAAATTAATGATACAAATTTTATATTTTCCAGAACACAGAAATATGCCCATTGACGACGCCATTAATTTGATATCAAGGGACTTTAGCAACTATAGATCAGGAGGTCGTTCAGTTCCTTTGAACGTTCCTCTTACGCTGGATCGACATCCCGACGCTATTCAAGTTCTCTTGAACATGTTAGCTGATAATCATCAGCTAACAGTATTACAGTATGATAGGGTGATTAAGTATTTGGAAATGAAACGCGAGGAGCAAGTTCAGGTTGAATTGGGAGACACAAAGGATCTACCAACAACGACAAGTTTAACAGCTAGTGATCCTAAACAAGCCGAACTTCAGTCCAGGATCCTGAACATTCTCAATAGCAACAAGACCGGTTCCATGGCTCCGGTACCCAGTCCTGTTCCTGCTCCAGTACCTCTACCTTCGTCAACCGCCTGGGCGCCAGGTACAATTACTTCTTTCAAAACAATAGACTTTCAAAGTCCTTACCCGTAGCCAAGATTTGTTTAGCAGTTTCTCATTCAGGATCCGCACCCTCGAGCAGCGCCAGCAACAGCAGCAATACTATCAGCACAAGCACCGCAGGACCACCAGGTGCCACCACCAATACCAGTACCGGAGTATCTCCCTCGCCTTTATTGAACGACCCAACAGTGCAAAAAGCTCTGGACAGCCTTCTACAGGGAAATTTATTAAAAAGTATCGGAGCTCAACAGCCACCACCTACATCTACGCCGTTATTTGCAGCTTTTCCGAATATCGGTCGGTTTTAAAATTTATCTCCTATCACTGCTCCATCTCTTCTATCAACCATTAAAAGCTATAAGATCTTAGATTTTATTATTATTACATTTCATGACAACTTCGGGCTTGCTGATCCAATTCTCTCTTTCTATCATTTTCTTTGACCTGTACACTACTATTTGCGTTTAGTGCTCTTCGGTTAGTTTTCTGTGAGCTCTCAGGAAAAAAAATGAACTTGCAGTACGAAAAGAAGGAAATGAACAAGATAGAGTCCATTATTATGTATACAGAATATCATGCGTCTTTGTAGCATTTAGACAGTAACGAATTAACGACCAGGAATGAATAAACACCTTTCATAGAAATATAGGATAACCAGTGTTTTTTTATTCAAGAATTATTATGTGTTATATATCACGATATCACGAGCACAGTAGAGTATCCATAATCCTTTCACACATCTGAAAGTTCAAAAACGTATTCAGTTAACACAACTGTTTCCTACTTTCTTACTGTGTATCGTATCTAATAAGTCACTAGCGAAATCATGTTTAGAATAATAATGAAGTCACCAATGCATTTCCATCAACTAGACGTATTTGCCTCAAAGCTCTGATGATAATTGTCTGTCCGTCAAGATGCCAAAATGTATTTGGTGCATAACAGTGATTTTAGAGGCTGTATACTATGTAAAGCCCACAGCCTGTCGCGAGTGGTAAATCCTGTTGTATTTAATGAAAAAATTATTAATCTTGAGATATAAATAAGCTATAACTACAAAATTGATTAATATGTTCGGGCTCACACAGACAAGACTTAAATGTTTTTCAGAATACTTTGTGTAAGACAAACAAGTTGAATCATAAAGCTTTATGCTACATTTGACGTGCATTTTAGAAGAGCAGACATGCATATAACAAGTTTTGTCTCACGATATAACATGATCACAAAGTACTAGTCCATTTTTACAGAAAAACTGTTGGAGCAAGTTATCATATTGCCTCTAAGTTCAACTGCTCCGAAGAATGCAAGATCAGGGAAGATTTCACTGTTCATTAGGATCTCTACTACGACTCTTTTCTCGTAGAAGTGTGTCTGATTGTAAGTAGGTAATATTCCAGACATCCCTGATATAAATATAAATGCCCTTATTGCTGTAAGTGGCAATCCTGTTACATTGGTAGCCAAATTAAGAGTGGACCGTGCACTAGCAGTGTCAAGTATCCCTTCATCAGTAAAACCAGCAGTCCTTTTATCTGAGATTGCAGACTAACATGACCGCTCCCCTAAAGAGTGCAGAAAGGGGTGCTGACGCCAGCCCATGACTCCCCACAGCTCACCGTTTTGACGTATTTGCTACGGAGTTGCCTGTGATACCAAAGTGATATCACGAAGAAACTATAGCCCAGCGGAAGAAATGGGGAAAATAGGTAAAATGTGCTAACTTGGTGTGGTTCATTACTGTCTATTTTTGTATAACATTTCTACAATTGCGGAATAGAAGTTTACATCTCGAAAACATCTTATTTATCAATTACCAATTCCTGATCTATTTGTCTGTCGTTTGCCATGCGTCCCAAAAATAATTACGATTGTCCTATTAATGAGAGATAAAAAAAATCATAAATCGAAACTTGTAGCTTTTTATTTTATGCATTCTGGCTGATTAGGTTTCTGGTGCTTATGTATTCTTTCGACTATGTACTTATATAGAGCTCTAGACTGCCCAAATATTCTTTTCTGAACTTTTTGAGTTGAAACACATATGACTACATTTAAAAATTATATTTTTACGGGTCATAATCAATGCGGTATTCCCTTACTCATTAGGTTAAAAAACGAAATGAAATTATACGTCTAGCGCTACATTCAAATACGAAATGACTTTGTTAGCCTTGATTGTATCATTTAAATATATAGCGGTATTTTATATTTTATATTGAATACGCAGATCGGTTTGTGTTTCAGCTGACTATCTGGAATTAGTTAATTTATATGAATGTCAAAAATAATATTGAAACTGTCAGGAAGACATCAATGACGGACAGTGTAAAAGCTACATAAAGTAGTAAATTCTATACAATTGTCTAATCCGAGCAAATAGAAGAAGATAATCATTGACGGATATAGTCCACTTACAAGGCAAGGAGAGGTAAGTTTTAAGTTATCTTTTTTATTTAATAATCAATTTATAAGTTACATACTAACAAAGTAGTGTACCCATTTTTCTTCTATGGATCTGAAAAACCAAAAGTGTGTTCCAATTAGTGTAACTAATTGCTTCCTATATGTTTGATCGTCTTGATAAATTCTACAACTCACGTGCTCAGTGCATTATACAACTCACTATAGCAAAAGCCTTTTTACAATAATAGCAGTGGCTTCAGTGTTGAGTAATTAACTGAAAGTGCTTGAAGCTTTTATATCATTAGTCAGCCAAACAAAATTAAGCTTGAAGCGGTAAGCTTTAATATGATCTTTGCATATCTATATGGAGGAGTGCACATACTGACTGGGTGTACCATATCTGGTGTATATTCAGTATTAGATATAATTCGGTGAAAGTGCAAAAGACAATGAGTAAGCTTGAGGTTCTTCTATTAGGTAGGAAGCAAAATAAAAAACAAATGGTACACCCTGTATAGGAGAAATTATTTCAATTTACCTAAGTAGTAACTCTTGATGTACTGTACACCATGAATAAGTTCCTCGCACGGCTTTGTCACTTCACCATGCAGTATCTGAAGGATAGACTTCACAGCTTCTATATCATACTTGTTCTCCAGGAGACGTTTCTTAAATGGTTTTATATGCTCAACCAATTCTTTGTTTTTTGCTATTGAGCCTATGTGATTCTTAAGAATGTCCTTGTATGTTGGCCAATCTCCAAGACAACCTGGGCATTCGCAGTCGAAGAAATATTCTTCCATAAGCTTCTTTTTTCTTTCCTCTTTCGACAAATAAGCACAATCGGCACCATAGCAGGCAAATATTTGTTCACCAGGGTGTATCGGTTCCAAGACTCTGGTAATCATTGTCAGTCCTTCAAAGTGCCTGAATGTATTTGGTGCACACGAATGATTGTAGAGGCTATGCACTACATAAAGACCAGAGCCTGACTTGATCGATGGTTCTTGTTGTATCTGACAAATTGAAAATCCTCATTAATATTAAATTAACAACCATGCCACCTGGTCGTTAGATTCCTGTAATTCTTAATATTTAGCAGAACTACGAAACTATAGTGCATCCTTACGGAAAAGCAATTCGAAGACATTATCACACTAGCCCTGAGCATAATTGATCCACAGAAAGTAAGATCCGAAAAGATATCACTGTTAGCCAGATTCTCCATCAAGTATCGTTTCCCAAAGAAGGTTGTCTGAGTAGCTAACAAAACTCCAGTCAATGCAGATATACAAGCAAATGCACTTATTCCAATAAGTGGCCGCCCTGTCATATTAGTAGCCAGACTAAGGGCTGAACGAGCACTGGTAGTATCTAATATTCCTTCATCGGTAAAACCAGCAGTCCTATCATCTAGTATATAAAGGATATAAATCTCACTCAGAAAATAAAATTATACTAAATTATGATATACAATATTAGCAGAGAAAGTGAAAAATTCAACTAGACTGTATACCTTTGTTCGATTCAGCAATTTTCATATCCTGACGTAATTCATCGATTGCTTTACCACCATTAGTCACATTAATTAAAAGCCTCAATACTTTCATCAGCATTCTTATTTTATCCTTATCAACACCCAATAGACTCGTAAGTAAAGCCAGTATAGAACATTCTATATGATGCACTGAATTCCAAGCCGCCTTACGACATTTTTCTGAGCAATATTGAGCGACAGGACATACGATACATGGGATTAAATTATAGCTTCTAGTTAAACAATGATGGCAGTGAGTGTAGAATCTAAAAAAAAAAAGACCTGTGATAACATAATCATGTATGGATATGTAATATTCCATGTCTTATACGAATATTCACATGAAATTAATATATCCCATGCGCTATATGATAACAAATCTTGTTACCTTTCCTGATAAATCACGGATGCGTAAGGTTTCTCAATGGTAATAACATCACCAGGATTAAAATCTCTTGTAGCTATAAAATGTCTACCGAATTTTTCAGAGAAGGCAATCTTCACACCGTCACTGGCAACTGGAGCTTCTTTACTTGGACCATAAACTAGTTTAAGGTATCCTTCGTCAGCCAAGTATCTTGGTTCCTTGCTATTTCCTGTTTTTGCTGTTGTAGTTTCCATAGAAGCAGGGTTGATGTTTCCATTTTTGAAGTTTTCATTATCCTTAGGGGGAACATCTATCTCTTCTTCAGTTGGTTTGATCAACTTGAATTTTTTACTGTTACTTTTACTGTCTTTCTCCCCGAATACACTTCCTAGTGTGTTATCTTCTTCTGGTAAAGAATCTTCAATTTTTAATCTCTTTTGTATCTCTGCTAGTGCCTTCACTCCCCTTTCTGTTAGCTTCTGACGTTTCTCCTCAGGATACCCTAGGGATAGAGCAGTATCCACGTCTATCAGACACTCTTTAAACATTTTCTTTCGGTATAAAGCTGCTGAGCGATTTGCATGAGCATAAGCCATTAGTTCCTGGTTATCCGCATAAGCTAGACTCTTTGTATAAGACTCTATGGCTTCTATATCATCGCCAGAGACAAAGTGCTGATTACCTAGATAGAATATAGTGATAAATAATTGAATATTAATTTATATTAGATGAGTATATCTTGTTTCCATCTATTTACCCTCTTCACGATAACATGTAGAGTCTTCAGAGTTCTTTAGATCCGCTTCAAATTCTGGTAGCTTAGAATTTGACATATTTTTCAAAATATGACTCATGAGAGCTTCGCTTTCTTTTTGTAAACCATATCCTGCATGGGACTTATTATTTTGCTTGAGTAGCAAGATTAATCTTTTGGTGTCCATTTGTAGAGTCACCGGAGAACAGTTAAGGAACAGAATTAATCTGGAGTATTTGGATCCTGCAAAATGTTAACAATTATTTTATGAATGTTAATGAACTTACTTGTTCTAAATTTGTTTAAGGAGACGGCATTTCAAATAGTTACCTCTCTTTTTTTTGGAAAATAACTCTTTTTCTCTTACTGTCGGAGATGTATTTATGTCTGCCGGTGTTCAGTTTTATTTGTTCCTTTCAAGAGACACTATATGTCGACTTCCTACGACCAGGCAACGACAGTTCGGATGCTGCTTCCTCGCTTACAAACGGAGCTACACTAAATTGGCAGTGCGGTATTGTTTGCTCCATGCCCTAAGAAGAAGGATGGCCAGACGGCCGGACGGACAGAATAGAAAAGCTACGAGGTGAGAACTAAAATTACCTTGCGCGAGGATGGTGGAAGACGGAAAGTGAATGGTGGATGGTGGATGATAGTAGCAATGCTGGATAACAGAAATATACAATTATTTGCCTTCAAAAGAAAAATTAATAATATTTGGAATTATGAGTTTTTTGAACACTTATTCCCCTTCTTATTTAGGAGCTAGCTATGCTTAAAACTGTTACATCACAGCAATAAGATTGTAGATACTTACAGTTATTAATTTGAAGTTTAATTTAAGTTAATTTTTGTTTTATTTTAGTTTTATGGCTTTCAATTATTTTTAATCGCAGATCCCCGTTATTTGGAGTTTATTTTATTAAGTTTTTTTCTAAGAAGAGCTGAAGTTTTAAATGGCACAGTCAATCCGGAACTATTTTACTGTTACTAATTTCATGTTTGTTTTTTTAACTCCTAATTCTCTTAGCCGATATTTTTATTTGTGACTGAGTCATTAGGCAACCTATTTTTGCAAAAGGACCACGTGTGTCTAGT
Organism: Syrista parreyssii; assembly: GCA_030142615.1. Classification (NCBI taxonomy): domain Eukaryota; kingdom Metazoa; phylum Arthropoda; class Insecta; order Hymenoptera; family Cephidae; genus Syrista; species Syrista parreyssii. Next base: position 655,707 of record JARQTG010000168.1, read on the forward strand.
ATGTCGCGTAGCTCAATAATGAGGCGATATGGTGTAATTTATTATGAAAGTTTACTTAAATAGATGTTAAATGTCGTGCTAGTGAATTGCTGCAGATTTTTTATCTAATAATGTATCTCAAGTTACTCCTAGACGACAGCTTTGAAGCAATTTGGCAAGCTTTCAAATACCGATGCAGCATTTAGCAGGGACCATTATACTACCAAGTGGAATTTATTCTATTTTCATGTGATACTATTGATAGATCATTATGGACTTGTTAAGACTATATTCTGAATTCTTGATAGATAGTAATTATTCAAACTTCTTTTGATGCTTCTTAGATATTTGAGAAAAAAATGATATTCTGCCTATTCTCATAAATCAAATTTATTGATAATTTTTATCATAAAGATTATACAAGGTAGCATTAACAGATAGCAATAATGACAAGTATGAACTATTATCAATGACTGGAATTGATTTATAATATAAATAGGGAAGAAACAACTTTGGTAAATCTTCCTTTTAAGATTCCTTCTCTTTTATCAGGATTTATAAAAAATGAAAATGCATTGTTTCCTTGCGTACAGAAATCTATATTACTCTTCCTCAGCTTCCAAGTTGATATGACTACCAAACTTTGCGTAAAGCTGAGTCTTTAATTCACTCATCAACACTTTTAAATCGGCACACTTACTTTCGAGAATCGTAATCTCTGCCTTCTTTTTCTCCTTTGCCTCTTCCAAACATTTCTATCAAATTTCATTATAATATAAAATATTAATATACTACATTGTTAAAAAAACGATACAAAGATTCAATAACTGTTAGAAATTACCTGCGTTTTTTCAAGATCTTGTTCAACAAAGATCTCTCCAATGTGATACGGAATTTTAACATCATCATCCAATAAGGATAATTCATCACAAGCATCTTCTAAGCTTTTAATGTCATTCTATAGAAACATAATTTACACATGAGTAGAATCATCAACTTCCTTAGATCAGCTGTATAAGTGACCATATATGGTCACAAAAAAAAGAACATTCCAGAACATAAATTACCTGTTTTATTTTGAGTTCCTCCTTATAGTCCTCGAGTTTCGCATTTTGTCTTGCGAATTTATTAATCTTTTGTTGATCTTCATAAGTTATATGAACATCAGAGTCCTATGATTCGTTAAATGTATAGGTTAATCCCAAACATATATTAATTAGACATATAATTTCTAATTAAACTTACTGGTTGGAAACCACCTTGCGCATTTTTACCACCAGCCATATTTTCCAATTATCGGCTCTTTTTAATTACAAAAAATAACAATCCATGTAAGATTCCTGCAGATTAAATTAATGAATTTACTGCACGCGTAAAAATGCTACAAGTCCTATTTCAAATTCATCTCTCAAGAGGGCAGTGCAAACCAGAAAATATATACAACGCCATCTCTACTGTATTCTTTCAAACTACATGAAATCCTACAACTGATATAGAATCAGTGATTTAAAAAATCATTAAAAGTTGTCACCAAGAAGAAATGATGAGCAGAATTGCATCATTAATAACTCACGGCGAGTAATACGAAACCTGTTAGTGTCTCTATTCATTGTATATACAAAAAATAATACAATGCTTAATTTCTTCAAATATAAACTTACAGTCTTAAGGTTATCTAACAGTTTCATGGTTCGTTATATAGGTAGCGCTACATGCGCCACCAATGAATACTACCATCCCTTGGCTTATGGATCCTGAGCTCAGAGGTAATTGTATAACACACGTACCATGTAAAATACAGAAAAAAATACAGAAAAACATTTCATTACAGAATACAACTCATACAAGTATAAAATTCTGCACGATACCCAAGAGACAGGACAATGAATTCCACACCCACTTCCCTACACGTCATACTTCAATCTTCCCCAAATATTCCCATGGGTCTGAGAGTGTTCCCACGTTGCCAGTAACTCGAGGAAGGCGCACGTGGGCGCATATGACCCACCCGGAAGGCTATACGGCTGCAGGCTCGGATCAATAACCGTAGATTCGTTGAGTTAGCACACCCCTAGAACACCCTCGAGCAATAATGTCAACTTCTCAGAATGTGGAGAATCCAGTGATCCTGACAAACCTAAAATAAGAATACGTTCTGGAATAGCTTTAAAATTATATGTCAGAATAAGGAAAAAGTATAGCATTCACACGAACGTTATACTTTCTCTCATCAAAGACTTTCTAAGTAAAATGACAAACTAGTTGGTGACGGGGATGTCAATGGTAAGTAAACTGGTCATAAGTTTTATTTATGGACATAACGTCTCTCTTTATTTTACTGGCTGAACATGCGCGCTGTCCTTCCTGAAGGGAGTTAACGCGTTCATCCTACCATATCATCATCGCGTCTAATCATCGCGTATTTACAGCCTTTCAGTCTTGGCGAATATACAATAGTTATGCTCCCCCTCTCGTCGCCCGCAACCTTCTACTCTTTATATATATACATATACATATATGAGTTTATATATATATATATTCATTCTTCACTTTCTCGCCACTTCATCCCTTTCGCACGCACGCACACACACGCACAAAGAAAAAAAAAACAATAACGTAATCCAGTGATAACAATATAATAATAATAATAATAATAATAATAATAATAATAATAATAATAATAATAGAGTTAGGGAATAAAGAGCGGCGGCATAATAATTCCTACAGTAAGCAAGTTCATAACGATGCCAATCCATTCTTCTTCATAGAATTTATATACAGTCGTGAATTAAATAATAATTTCTTTTCTATCAGATGGAACTAGGTGTCTTCCTCACAATGGACATTTATGGCGTCGAACGGAGGTAGAGATTATTTTTAATTGAAAACTATAAGAAGAGATGGATGGAAAAATCATGGCTATGCGGAAGAGAGGATGAATAAAGGAGGGGGATACAAGGAGTAACGGAATATGAAGGAAAAAGGCGACGAGTTCCTGATGCTTAAGGAATGCGATGAGTCTTTTGCTATATATACAATATTTACATAAAAGTTAGAAGAGGATGGCCAGGCCGATATACGGTATACGGCTAGGCTATAGGGGATGATTGTGTGTTCGACAACCCCGAGGACATATTCTGCATCGTCGGTCACCGTTCAACGAGGGTGCTTCTAGATGAGCCTGCTGTTGACGCAGACGCCGTCGGCGTCGACGTCGCTATGGGCATCGCCCTCATTGATGTCGTCATTGTCTCTTTAGTGTTTCTGCTGGCAATGTTATCAGTATTATTGCTGTTTACTGTGCTGCCAGGAGTTCCGGGGTTGCTGACGATGGTGCTAGGATTGCCAGTGACAGAGCCAATGGTGACAGTCGTAGCAGCGACATTGAGAAGTGGCTGAAGTGGTTGCCTCGAGGATGACTTGCTGGTAGCAGTTGACTCCTGGACATTGGTCTCCTCCAGGGTGCTTTGCAGGTCACATATGTACTCGATGACCCTCTGGATGACTTCGAGCTTCGACAACTTCCTCTTCCTGGGCATGTCTGGCACCAGGCTACGCAACTTTGTCAGGTAAGCTGCAACTTCCTCGGCCTCCAGGTCTCGTCTTGTACCATTTATTCCTAATCCGTTGTGCAGGACACCACGACTTGGAGGCACCCTACCTCCCACGGGACTTACTACCATCGCCTTCATAATGATACTCTCAGCGCTCGCACCACTCTCTTCTCCCTCTGAGGCTTCTCCTCTTATCGATCGTCCGTCCAGTGCTTTAGCGGCTCTGCTCTTCTCTCTTCACTCTTCTACCCCGATGCTTCACCCCCCGCCCCGACACAGCCCCTGTCCCAGCCCCAGCCCCAACACCAGATTTAGCCTTCTATCTCGCCTTAAACTTGGATGTAATCAAACACAGTATATCAGTGTCTTCGATTTTTCCTATTCTTTCTCACTAGCACAGCTTCTTCCAGTTAACCAGCATTTATTCCGTTCACTTCCTGCTGAATTTTATTCAATAAACTTGTCAGACCCCAGCTTGTTAATTCAACTGTACAAGGTGCACGCACTACTGCATACCCGCAGCTTTCATTTATTATTTTTTTTATTATTGGTAGAAGTCGTCCTTACGATGGCTGCGTCATTGCTCTTCAACTTCCTCTTTCATTCCCTTTTTCTCTTCGTTTCTTCCAGGTCGATGAGAAACTTCAGAGATGCCACACAGAACAGAATTCCAAGTGAACTGGGAATACAGGCAGGCACTGCTTCGTTGGAAGAAGTGAATGAATGAAAGAAGGAAGAGAAGTAGACAAAATATTCGACTGGCACCACTGTTACTGGCAGATCGAAGTCAACTGGTCTCCGCCCCTCACTCTCGTCCCTTTATAACCGTCGATAGATCCCCCCACCATCTCGTCACCGGTGCTACGGCGCAATCGCTATGAGAGAATAAGCTGTGAGTAATAGAATTGAACTACTATCAAGTAACTTCCCCTTGAACAAATCCATAAAATTAACCTTGTTTCATTTTCATTTTTCTTTTAGCTAACTCCTGATGACTATTCACGATCCTGGATAAGAAACGAAGCAATAATCCCTAAGGAAGTATATCTGTGTATATAAAGAGAGTGATACTATATCATCATAATAGTTTCTTACGTTCCTTAGATGCTGCCATTATTTCACTCACTCGTCCCTCTCAAACCTGTCGCTAGTCTCGAGGGTGTTTGAGAAGCAGGACTCTCGGCAAGTTGCGCGAACGTAGACGAGGAGTGAAGAGGAGAAACAGAAAGAGAAGTGAAGTGAGGAGAAGGGAGGAAAGGCCATTGTTGAACGTCCGCCGGCGCCAGCCACTAGCCATCACGGCTACCACCACTACAACCATCAGCGTCACCATCACCATCAGTTGTACTATCATTGAGAATATAGAGGGAGAACTGGAAACACCGAATGCAACAACAACATCATTGCCAATCTCTGTACGATGATTTTTGGCTTTCGAATCTGAACGGGGTCTAGCCAATCCTTGAATCATTGCGAGACACGTACCTCGAGCCATTCACACCTGGCAGATGCCCTTTAGACTATGACGGAATTAAATTTCCGTTGATATCAAACAGAGGATTGTTACAAAGAATCACAGGATGTACAGGATGAGCTGACCTCGTTTATGAACTCTATGAGAATGATGGTTTCTCTCTGAAGTATCATATCTAGAGCGTAAAGGCGCACCTGCAAAAGGTAACGTTAGTTCCTCGTAGCAGAGAGTTAAATTGCTTCACTATGCTTGAATGATAAATAGTACATATAGTGTAACTGGGCACAACTAGCCACAACCGGGCGGCTTAAACGATACAGTTTCTATATCGAAGCACGCAGGGGGGGAGACACGGACGCATTCATCAACAGCTGAGTTGAGCGTCACCGCTATTATCTCATGAGTTATGAATGATTCATGGAGACGCTCCGTGTCTTAGTTGTCGTTGCCGCCTCTACGTGCTTGCCCTTACAAAATCTTCTGTATTTTCTCAATCTCCATTTCTCGCTCTCATCCAATCCGTAGCATCCGTGGTAGTAGCCACGCAGTGAGTCCGCTTTATTTTTCTTCTACTAAGATTATACCTTGAGTTATCTTCTGTTTGTCATAACCTTTTTATTTTATCCAGTCTGATCTCTTTTTCTTTTTAGCTTGGCACAGCGCTGCGTCAGACGCCGGCAAGGTAAGCCAAGTGAAGCAAGAGAATAACTCATGTGTTTCTTGCTGGGAAGTCGGTATGCAATAATCGAGCGAGTTCGTCGTGGTAGCCGGCGACAGCTGCCCGAACGAGAATTGAGAACGAGAAAGAGAACTCAGGAACCCACGAGACGAGTACACGAGGTAATCGTGTGCTTCCTGCCTGCACAGCTTCGTATACATACTGCCTATTGGGTGTATCTTCCTGCGTCGCACGCATCAGCTACATTTATATCTATGAAAGAATCAAATCAAAGGTAAATAAGCAAGTGCTGCAAGTTACACTTAACGTAATCTCTAGTCAATCAGATGTTAACGATAATCAATCAAAGGCGCTCTCTATCGATATGTCTATATGTCAATGATCAGTACTACTGAACTCAGAATGCACTATTTGACGGTCGCGCGATATCATTCATATTATCAGAGAACTCGATGAACTTAATTTTTACATGATTCGCAGATACGTTTTCCAGTAAAATTTTCATGCTGATGTTTTTGCCAATGGTGAATTGCAAGGATGGGCGTGGCGGTGTGTGACCGACGTGGCAATGCTGCTTCGTAGGAGGCTTTGCCAGTGGCTGTCGAAAATTATTCCGGGGAGTGTATCTTGGCATCGAATGATTGTGCGCCGCCGGCTAACAGCCGAGTGGACCTCAAGTGCACGTGCGCCTTGCACGTGTTATCCGCCGGGGCGAGTCTCCCTTTCCGATTCCTCATCCCGCTGCCCCTGCCCTCTTGCCCCTTGGCCCCCCCACAGCTGCGCTCGTCCCCTTACTCCTCTGTCCCCTGTCCCTTGTCTCTGTCACTGCTTACGGACTATAACCCCTCCTATCACTGCCGCACACACTTCATCCCTCTTTCCTCCTCGTCTGGATGTAGTCACAGTCATTCCATACAGTGCATCCCTCGCTCGCACCAAGGGGCTGTACTGGCTGCTAACTATGACCAAGCCAGGAAGGCTTTTCCGCTGGGATTACGATTGCCTGCTTAATGAGTGCGAGTGCATTGGCCCTTTGCTCTTCCTCTCTTTTACTTTTATTTCTCTTCGCATTCCGCCATTTTCCAATGGCCCCTTGATTCCCAGTACGTTTTATTGACTATTTTCGTTTCAGGATGTCGCTGCGAAGCACGCTGGCTGGATGAGAAGTGTGAAAACGGAATGTACATTGGACCGAGGTGTTCTATTGGTGGTAACGTAAGTCCGTCTGTTAATTCTAGCGACGGTTCAACCGCTTATACTATTTGCACAGCTGCGCGCCTAATCAGAAAAAATCTTTGTCATCTATTTCAGAGATAAATGCTTGTTTGCGAGTCGTCGAGTAACAGCGGGCCATCCTCTGAACCCGCGTTCCCTGGCATCTCCAGGAGTCGAGTGGTGGTTCGCGGCGATGAGAGAAGAGAAAAATAGAGGAAGACACAGATAGAGATGAGAGCGAGGAATCCCGCGCGAGAGGAATGCCTCGAGGCGGGTGCGGGTTGTAGGACTCGATGTCCAAGACGAAATAGCAGGCAGACGGGCAGGGCTTCTTCGCTGCTTTGGCCCCGTGGGAACGCGTTGGTGGCCAGCTGCACTGATTGCCGTGAGGACGTAACATCGTCGCTCGTGTATACACTCACGTCCGTGCGAGACACAGAGGGCACGTACAGCCAGGACCTGGGGGAAAGAGAGACAGCGTGTGAGAGAGGGGTCGAGAAAGAGTGGAGTGTGCGCGCCTGATCACCGGGGCTAACGTAGCGGGTCTCGTAGGCCCCCCCTTGGACAAGGGCTGGGAGCGGGACGGCCAAGCAGGAGACGAGCGAGTTCCACTAGACGAGATCTTGTCGAGCGTTGATGCGCGGGGATCAAGACGATGAGAGGGGTACCACAGAATGGAAAGACTCTCGACTGGTGCTGGAGTGGGAACAGAGTGGGTAGCGCTGGTTGGCTGGTTGGCTGGCTTGCTGGTAGACTGGCTGGTCGGTGTGGTAGCCGTGGAGGACCGTGAAGTTGTCGGGCGTCGCGGGGACCGGGGTGAGGACGCATTCCAGAGAGGCGCCGGCCAGTCTGCGGCACACCTGCGCGTTTGGTTGAATCACGGCGCCTCCGACGGGAGCCTAGCCTCTTTCACCGCCGCCGCCACCGCCACCACCGTCACCGCCGCCACCGCTCATTCCTTCGCCTTGCCATCCCATCCCATTACCTAGACTCACTGATTGTAAGAACGTATACATGAGCTTACTTGCACGTACCGACGCTTATGGACTTTGAGACTCCAAAGAACCTTACCTACCTATAATTTTACGTACAATCGGAGACGTGCAGGTGTCCGTCCGTCTATCCGTTTGCCTGTCCGTCCGTCACTTGTAGCGCCTATCACGGCTCTGTTGACTTGTAGTGATAGACTCGAGTCACACACCTGTTTCATCATTCTTATGAATGCATTTCTTCTACTGCGGTATAGTAGCTCGGCAAGGGCGCAGAGGAATCTTTTGAATTGTTTACGCCTTACGGATAAGGATTTAGTCAGATTCGGTGGAATCACAGCCGGAAAATCATTGTAGGAAGACCAGGTGGTCGCGAACTGATTGTCACGACCAGCTGCTTCTATTTGAACCCCGCGACTTTTCCATTTATAATTAATGAAACGCACTTGAGACACCTGTTCAGCGATCTCGGCAGGCACAGGTGGCGACCGCAATAAAGCTCAGCCTAAATAGCTACTTGAGCGTACGAAGATATCGACGGCTATCTTAAGTCAAATGTTTTCAGTGCACTCGCACTCATTGATCGCAAAACAAAAGCTACGATTTTTATATAATAATTATATAAATCCCAATCGTTCAGGTCTACCCTGTGGGAAAGATTCTATGCTGAGTATGCCGTGGGGCACAATTCAGGCCTGCCTTAACACACAGGGTTCAGAGGTTCTCTTCTTCCTCTTCACTCCTTACATCTTGCTTTTAAAGTTGTAGGTGGTGGAGTCGCGTTCCCAAGGAGCTCTTACTACCTGTTGCGGCCAAACTGGACGGACCTGCACGAACCTGTATGGACCTGAGAACGGACAGAGCGAGTCACTTACAATGGTAAAGATGGACAGAGATATAGAGAGCTTCAGAGAGAAAGAGAGAGAGAGAGGGTCATACCGTGTGAGAGTATATTATACATATATACTATAAGCCACTAAAGAAACAAGAGGAAAAACAAGACGAAGAGGAGAAAGAAGCAGATAAAGAAACAGGAGAAGAAGAGGGTAAAAGGAAGAAAAAGATAAGGACAGTGAGAGCCTTCGTGAATCCGTTTGTTCGCGTTTGGTGCGGTGAAAAGGAGGAGCCGTGCTGCACGGAGTTGCTCAGTGGTTTGTAGTCGATAGCGAACGAGGGCATAGCTGGGCATAGCTTGGGCTAGGTAGTGCGGGAGGGCAAGACGGGAGGCCCTGGCGACAGACTGGCGGGCGCGCACCTGCACTCGCTGCTGCCTCGCCGAAGGAGGCTACGAGCCGACACTGCTCGACACTCACAATCAGGGGCGCACCTAACGCACCTAACATACCCCGGCATTCTCTGACTCTTCCTGGACCTCTGGATCCCCTGGACTGCCTTCGGGATTTCTTTTTCTACGTCTTGTAAAAGAGGTTAGGTGAACTTGTGACCAAGACACAAATGAAATAGGTGCATTCCTGGACCTTATCTTATGACCAGCGTGGGACGTTAGGCCAACGACGATTCCAATAACCCAGAGCCTTGCCGATTCCTTTTGTACTTTGTATATACATATATACACTTGTGGTCCATTCCCACGAGTCTCTACACTCTCGGAGATTGTCCTTTTCTTTTTATTCTCAGTCACAATCGCATTCTCAAGCCCAATCCCTTTTGCTTTACTTATTATTGTTCTTAGTACTATACCATATATATATCATCAACTCTATGTCACATTTACTGACTTGTTTACTTGTATGAAATTTCCAATGTGATAACACGGATACTACATCGAACTGGAAATTTTCGTTCTGTCCGATGCAAGGTGCGCGAGCACTCATAATCAGCGAATCAGCCAAGGATATCACCCTCGGTCAGCATTTTCTTATGTTATTGTCAAATTGCGCAACTGCGTGACTGATCGATGGATAAAACAGCTTTGACTTCGAGACGATAATTTTTCCTTTACACGTACTCGCTAGTCTGCAATGATCAAGCTTTAAATTTGATTTCTAATCTTACCGTACCTATAGTGATTTTCTTCTTAAGTTTTCTATCTCTCTTTTCTAGGTATGTTTATCCAAATTTGTAACACAATGAAAGAAAATTATTGCGCGTGAACTCCTACTCTGATGAGAGAACATTGTAAGTGATTGTTGCACTGGTAACGGACGTTCGATCGCGAACACGTGTCTTCTTATCTGGCGACGTTCCGCTAGTCGTTTTTTCTTCACCTCATTTATACTTAGTGATAACAATGTCCGAGGCGCCTTCGTTGTTATTTTTTGACTTAGAAATTCGCTGGTGTTTAATCATTCGTTATTTCCTTTGAAAAGTGCACTAAACTTCCACCTGGAATGAAAAATCACTTCGAGTGACTTAGCTAGTTCACCTGTACCAATAATTATTGTTTTTCACGTATCAGATATGATATCTTAATAATTAAAGATTCAATCCAAGATTCTTTATAACTGATAATCTAATCTCCATCTTTACAACTTCACTGTATCGCTTATCACTGCATCAATGAGTAAATGTATATTTATACAGACCCATGCAAAATTTCCTGATTCAGCGCCATATTTTATTATTAATAACTCTGAGACCTGCTTAAAGAATTTTTACCGAGTGTCGAGACATATTGTCTGTCATTCGCGGTATGTAGACTGTACAGCCATCTTTGTGAAATTCTTCTAAATGCTGAGATTTAACGACTTACGGTATTTAAAATTTCTGCTAGTCGGTGTGATCACTGTACTTCTATTATTGTCCAAACAGTTTTCCATTTCTACGCAAGATGGCAGCGCTGGCAGAAACCCACTAGCGCCATCTTCGATCAAACTCTCTAACTAACTGTAAAAGATCCCCACAGCGAGTAATTTCAAACAGGCACTTACTGGCTCCTGGCTTATATTCACAGGACACACAGCTTGAAATGGCGTATGGAATCATCGGTAATGAATCAATAAAACCATTTAATTTATTATCCTATGACAAATATACAGAATTCCTTCATCGCTAGTTATGATGCTCTAAAATTATTACAGACCCCATGTAGCTGCACTGTTGGCGTCAGAAGGAAGAAAGTATATGACACAATGTCAAAATGTGTCACAAGACAGAACTCACGAAGAATTTAAAATTCAAAGTAAAATCAAATGCTTCCTCCTAGTCTTTCTGTTAACGTAAAAACATCCAGTCGATATGACAAGAGATACCGGTCAGTAGTTTCTCTATTTGTTGGCCTACAAGAGGGATACATGTATTATTTTAGCATTAGGTTTACACAAAAGGTCCTTTACTCAGTTTATTTAACTTGGCCGCTTTTATCCTCCTAACATTACCGACGTCCGTCCTTTCTTTATTTTCACTACCGGATATGTTCTCTCTTCTGTCAGGACAGAACGTGTCAATGTCTCAAAACGAAATAAGATACCAAACTCTGAGAGGATCACCGTGTATAAATCCTTTATTCGACTAGCTGCAATTATGCTTTGATTACACAAATCACATAAATGATCATCGAGAGGAATATTACGTTAATAAATAATGTCCACTGGAATAAATATTATATCAAGTCTAAACTCTTTTAGGAAAAAATGGCACTTGGGCGTTATTATAATATATATATGTCCTCCGTGTCTTTCTCTCTCTCTCTCTCTCTCTCTCTCTCTTTATCTCTCTCGCACTCACGCAATTTTTCTGTCACTTATATATTATATAGATTTCTCGAATCTCTTCAGTAGTAAGTAATTTGCGAATCGTGACTGTGACGTATTGACAGATTCTGATGACCAAAGTGATGATGATGATGATGTGAAGTTGGAATCTCGTGGGTTACGTGCGGGCCACGATATTGATTCTGATCTGGAGACGATGAAGAACCAGAGGAATTGCAGCCATTGTTCAGCAGCATGGGATTGGAAGTTCCTTGAATAGCGAATGGCCAGGACTGAAAGAATAATGGATAATTGTAAATATAATTAATTTATATATAATAATGAATGTAGCACGAGGCGGTTTTAAGGTATTTCAGCGAAAGGTGGTGAATAACTTTTTCCAGAATAAAAATTCTTCTTGTTGATGGAATCAAGTGAACGAGGGAAGGAAGAAGCACTAACGGGAGAACAAAGTTAGAATTAATGGCAAGGAAGGAGGAATGAGAGGGAAGGAAGGGAGTTGAAAGTGATTTGGTCCACCTGGTCAGACGTAAACAGAGAGAGGATGCCTAGAATTGTGGCATCCTTTACGTCGCGACGCTGACAATGAATGGATCCACCTGGTGCTACTGGTATTTTGTCTTTTTCGGATCTTGATATTTAATGCAGTTTCAAGTAAAAGTTGTAAAATAATATTAATGTAACAGAGTGTAGTGGTGGAAACGTAGAATTTTTCTAGGCGAAACTGAAATATGAATTTTGTAGATACGAGGAAGTCAAAGAAATCGATGATACCGAGGAACAAGATGAGCATCGATCAAGATGCTGAGGATGATCAGGATCAAGTATCTTTCGGGATTTGCTTACCAGTGCCAGAGACAAGGACTTTGTACTCTCAGAATGTGGATCAACGTCATCTCTAAGTACAGCACGTAGATGAGCAATGTATGTAGCTGCAAGTCGCAGCGTATCTAGTTTGCTGAGTTTCGTATCTGCTGGCACCCAGGGTAGAGTTGTTTTTAATCGGCAGAAAGCTTTGCTAAGGACACGCATCCTGGCTCTTTCTCTGGCATTTGCTGCATTCCTTGGTGCTCTACTTTCTACTTCGTCCTTACTGTACTTGTCCTCGGAAGCGTAATCCTCATCGTCGGCGTCGAGGGAGGTCGTGGAGACACGTCGTTTCTTAGGCATCTCCGTCGGCTTCCTTAATTCGAGGGATTTATGAGCTTATGGTGACGTCTGAGATTTTTGTCTTAATGAACAAATTTTTTTAATTAATTTCGAAACTTATTAATTCACCTCTCTTGCTGTTGCTCACTCTTTATTTTTTTTTCTAGGGCTAACTCTGTCTTTCTCGTACCTTATAGTGGATGGAAATCTCAAGGATCACGGTCACGCGGATAAGAAACGACGAGCTTTGTCGATCGGGTGGAACTAATTGCTGTGGGTGCTAAGAAGTCCCGTGGGAGGAAAAAGAAAAGAAAAATCTACTGGATGGAGGTGGAGAATGGAGAAATACATGGACCAGGGTGGGATTTGGGACGTCCTAAGATCCGGGCGGAGCTTTCGCTGTTCCTCCTCCTACAAAAATTCGACATATGGAACCACCTGGATCATCTTCTTTTACTCTCTTGCTTCCTGTCTCACTTCCTCTCTTATGAATCCACTTCGCGATTGGCTCTGACCCAAAACTTGCGCCTTTGAACTTCCTTTTGCTCTTACTCGTAAGCTTTACATATGTTTAATATCGCCATATTGTCATTTTGCAAGATTCACTTCTCATCTTGGTTTCAGTATCTATCATATTTATTATGAGAAAGTCATAATTATTATTTATTAGTGACACGGAAAGAGCGTTAAGATAACAGAGAATGGAAGCAAGAGAGAATTGACTACTTTGGTTTACTTAGTGTATTTGATTAGATTTTATTTTTACAGACAGATGCATTTCGTCGAGCGACTTCCTAGTTCAAAGGTCATGTTCTGGCTGGTTCGGGCAGAAAGGACTTGTCACGTATTAATCCAGCTAAAATCCCCGTTGAGCGATAGTCATCCATTTCACTAGAACGAGGATCCCTTATGCATGCTGTAATTCGAGGTCGCGGTCGAACAGAACATCTTTCTTGATACCCAAATAAGTCTTTTGGAGACAAAGACAGAAAGTTTTAAACCGAAGAAAGTTTCTTAAAACTCTTAGCAATTCGACTCCTCGCTTTCTATAGTATCCTAGACTCGGACAGCCTCCTAATTTCCTGATCTCCTGACCCTCTCGACCGTTTACCAGTTTCCCAGTTTTCCAATTCTTCTAGTTTTCTTCTTTTCTAGTCTCCTGCTTCTTGCTCTTCCGCCTTAGAGTTTTTTTTTAAATTTTTCTTATTTTATGCGAATATCAATCTTATATTGTTTGGGAAAACGTCTGGAGAAATTATAAAAGGAGATAATCTATGGCAAGGGTTTATTAATATTTTTTTTTATTTTCATATTCTTTATTTTGTGCAAATTACGTTATCGACTCGCTTGCTGGTAATTCTATTTAGTTTACTGTTTTCATTGTAGATGGCGACACTTAGCTGTTCCCTCTAATGACGATGACTTTCTCCAAATCCAAGCCAAAACCAAAGCCAAGCTCGTTCCATACGTAATTTGTAGTGATTGTATGTAGTCTTGGAAATACGGTTTAAAATATTTTGTCAAAAAGATAGTTTCTAGACGGTGTCATGAACGTTTAACTTGATTGAAAGACGATAAATTGTATAGCTATTCATCTTTCATCTTAATATTGTCAACTGTCGGTTACTAAAGGTTAGAATAGAGTATAATTATGGATCCATGGATGACTATAAAATTCAGTATCATCCTGAATCATAGTCTAACATTATTTTTGTGTCATTGTAGTTCTTTGTATGTTTTATTCAAGGTACTTAATTCAGGGAGGATAATATGTCAAGAGAACATGAATTGCCCTCTGATTCTGATGAAGATGATGAGGATTACGTTCCTGATAAAACCGAGAATGATCCAGTGTCCGAAGTTGATTCAGAAGATGATGCTGAAAGTGGTGCAGAAGATGAAAATGACGAAAACCAAGAAGGTGGAAAAATTAAGAGAAAGAAACGAGGTGCAGTAAGTAAAGGCAAAGGAAGGAATCGGAAAAGAAAGTTGGAAGAAAGCTCAACAAAGGCAAAAGAAAAAGAAATTGATGAGATGCCAGCGGAAAAGAAGCAACTATCTGAAGAAGAGGAAAGGAAGAAAGCAGATTCTCTTTGGGCTGATTTCATGAAAGATGCAGCATTTGCTCCAAAACCTAAACTACAAAATTCTACAAACTGCTCAAGGGACAAATCTCCACCTGCCATAAAACCAAAAGTGGAAGAGAAAGTGAAAATTACAAAAGTATTCGAATTTGCTGGAGAAGAGGTTAAAGTTGAAAAAGAAGTATCTGTTGATTCTGCAGAGGCAAGACTCTGTGCATCTTCCACAGAGAGTTGCATAAAAGAGTCAACTCCTTCACCAGCACATAAAGGACGACCATCTAGGGGTAGAGGTAGTGCACGTACTGGCTTGGGTGGAATATCCTCAGTTCTGGGACAACTTGGCAAAAAGGCAAAAATCAGTACTTTAGAAAAATCCAAGTTGGACTGGGATAATTTTAAGAAACAGGAAAACCTGGAGGAAGAAATCAGTTCACATAACAAGGGAAAGGATGGCTACTTAGAACGACAAGATTTTCTGCAAAGGGCTGATCTGCGACAATTTGAAATCGAAAAGCAACTAAGGAACACTGGTAGACGCAGTGCACGATGAACTCTTCCATTGTACAACGCGGTATCCTCGTTCTGATCCACGTGCTTGCTGCTGTCTTTTTATTTCGAGGTTATTTGCATCCTCAGTGAATTCCTAAAGAATCCTTGATATTTGTGGCAACATAATGGCCAACAAATATATTGTGCTTAGAAAAAGACACAGGAATAGGGAGAAAAGAAGTAAGCATGCTTAAGGACAGATAAGCATTCCAGTGTATTGAAAATAATCGAATATGTAACAAAAGCCAATAATCTCAGTGACAATGATATTCAATCAAGTTTGGTTGGCCTATTATCACTGCCTTTCAGAGGGTGAGACAAACGCCTCGTTTTTTCCATATTCATCCCATCTTACTAGCGCCCTATGATATACTCTTGATGTGTAATTTAATTTTACCACTTAAACAACTGAGGTGATAATTTTTCCTGACAGTTTAACGCATCTACAAAATGGCGATATTCTATGCTTCGTGAATATAGTATAGGTTCATATTGTGGATACACACGATGACAACAGTGTCTACTTATGTCCAATGCAGAAGTTATGTAATAAATTTTAACACACATCGATGAGCTTCTATTTTATAATCTTATCACACATAGTTACGAATCATTATTATTCACCTCGTACCTCATCAGATCATTTGCTTGCTTTCTTGTAAAAATGAGTACAAGGTCTTCGACCAGGCCAAAATACATATGGCCAGAAAATGATGTCAAACATTATATTCATCATGATACTTTTACTCCCTTGTGATCTACTTCCTTTATTCTTCCTTTTCTTCTCATCTCTTCTTACTGTTTCTTCAGTGGATACTATTATCGGACTATGTAACTTTTCAGGCCTATGAGTTCTCTGTTGACACTCAATGCAGGCTGCTTGATCGTCTTTCAGAGTCAGTGAACTGCCACTCTTATTCCTTCAAGAAACGTGTTATCGATAATACCGGTAAGGGAATGTCTTGCTAATATTTTATTTATAATTTATCTTTTTCTTTCCTTAACTCACGTATTATTAGATTGTGAACTCTGTAATGGACTATTTTCTTCACGTTCCTTTAGGACACAAGCAAAACTACTATTGGGTGTAAAACTCTTTGAACCACCACCTTTCTCACGAATTGACCTAATAAAATTTTCTAAATTTTAGCTTTGTCAAACATGGCAGTTGTATAAGAAAGTTTGTATAGTAATAGGGACCATACTGTGTACACTCTGAAGAAGAATAACGATTTCCATTATTTCTTTTAGTTTTCTTGCACTTTGTTACTTTGGTACTTTCTAAAGATGGTTTTATGCAAATTTTTGTCTTCTTCCTAATACATTTACAACAGGATTCTCTGTACTGTTGTAGCATATCCTGCTAAATAGAGATGTGTTTAGTGTCATAAAATCATAGTATAGAATGATAAATAATTATGTATCTACTTTCTCTTGGAAGCATTCACAGTCTTCAATTTTGTGAATATTTTTAAACGGATATAATACGTGTTTCTTGTTAGCCTCATGAGAGTTCTGAGTAATAAGGGATTCAGAAGATTCATAGGACTCAAATGACGCCTCTGTAGAATCCCTACAGAAACATTGTCTAGATGATAATTGAGATAGCGTAGAGTTTGATTTCTTTCTAAAGCAAGAGCACAGTTTGTGAAAAGTAGAAGTTGTGGATTTGTTGGACTCGTATAAGTGATCCTTTCTGACTTTATCACTATACTTATCATAGTGACTGTGACACTGACAGTGCGCATGAATTGAGAAGGAAGGACAGAGAACATAATTCTCCTTTAATTTCTTGATAGTTTTCCCACATTTGCAAGGCAACTTATTCTTCAGTTTCTTTCCTATCAATCCGCAGACACAATTCCTTTCCATTCTCAATCTATCAACATAGGAACAGTGAATATTTTTATTCCTTGTTTTCCAAATACTTGATTCTTTCTCTGTTCCCTGAGTCAAATATTTTAAGGTATTCGAAGAATTTTTAAATCTATGAAAGACAGAATTGTTGGTAGAATACATCTTCAATTATTTCTGAATTGCAGTGTACTTTCGACTTATTAAAATGATATCCTACTGTTGTGTGTGGTTTGCTGACTTCTTAGAGCATCGTACCCTAGGTATTCCAGTCGAAGGTCCCTTTCTTAGAGAAAAAACAAGAATGACATCATACTAGATGAGCAGCAGGAAGTGACAAGGAATATACACCAACCTGTAATTCTGTGGAGAAGTAAACACAAATGGACAAGGTGAAAACCCTTTACTAACAGGTCCGCAATTAAATTCTTTGTTATAATTTTCACTCATTTTTCTATGTCTTGAAGGATTATGAGAGTTATTCATAACACGAGTTTTTTTCCTAGATGGTTTCTTCCTATTTTCACTCACATGGCTTCCTCTTTTGTCATCTTTCCGGTTTGCTGTACAGTGAGGATCCTTGCACTTCCTGGACATCGTCTAGTATACGAGCCCGTTTTAATTTAAGTGTCTGCACTTGAAAATTCATGGATGTCATATAATCCTGGTAGACATACAATTTTTCTCTCATTGAAAAAATTGAGAACAGATAACTGATAAGTCATTCACAATATGGTTGTTCACATTTGGTCATAGAATATTCCATTAATCTTATATCTCGTGGTCATTTTTGTAGGTGGACCAACTCAAGGCCCAGTATCCTCCAGATGAAAAAATTTGGCAATATTTGGATAACTAGAATTTTGATAATGATAGATGGACATTTTGCTTTCTTCAGGACATCACACCCTATTAATTCCTTGTCTTATGTCACGTTCTGAATAGATATAATGATATAGCAAAATATATCAACAAGGTTACTGGTATAATTTTAAGTAATACATTTTTCCATCCAATACGTTTCTAACCCTGAAAGAAATTCAGGATCGCTCCTTTGTTTCTTGCAGAAATGTTCTAAAACGACTCTGAGAATTGAAACTACAAAGAATAACTCTTCAGGCATTAGAAGTGATTAGAACGCAAGTGTGTGGGAAGAGAGCATAACTAAAAATCTCAGTAAGTTAGGACACAGAACAATGGGATGTGCCAAGGCGTTCGTGATGTAAGAAATTAAGATATTATACAAAGCCGTACATGGCAGCTGATGATATTCATCGAATGAAGACATATTCGTTGGTAAATTCATTTCTGAAATCGTCGAATAGCTAATTGGACGTCGATATTACTATGGGAGACGAGCAATCAGTATCGCTAAGCAGAGAGCTCAATTTTCTCTAACTCACCAGCAACCGAATGCCAGTGACGTAATCATACTGATATCATACTTTGAAATACCTGTAGTTCTTAGCACAGGCATATGTATACATATCCACACACATATATATCCGAAGAAGAATAATCGATACGTGATTTAAATTCCTTGGAGCACCAAGTAAACAAAGTCAATCATGAAAACTTTATTACAGACTTTATAATTAGAGTCCAAAGTGAAAAATGTGTCCAGTCAACTAAAATGTCTACAGTATCGTCCGAGGTCAGACTTTGCGACTTCATGGTCTGTACGTATATTACCACTGTTCACCATTGTATACACATATAGGTACCTGGCCTTTCTAGAGCCTCTTATGTGAATACGTTGACGCAGACTTTATTTCTTTTTCGTAGGCATTCCTTGGAAAGACTGCGAGAAAAAGGAGTTTAATAGGTCCTGAGAGAGTGTATATATATCTGCTGACCAGTCCTGAAGCCCTGGAACCCTGGAAAGGACCGGTTGACGTAACCGGTCTACTATTTTTAACTCTTTTGTTTCGCTCTTTCGCATTTATATCTTCTCATCTTGTTCTCTTTTGTCATGGCTGCTTATATAGTTACAGAGTACTCGGCACTTCCAAGCGATTAACCGTACCTTCGAAGATAGCCTGCTAATTCTGCGAATGCAATCGCCGCGTCATCCCCTCCTACATAGCAGGAGTCATATACGTATAGTCTCAACATGGACGATGATGATGGCTACTGGATGATATCCGGTCGTTCGATTATTGTAAATCGTCGTTCAACAGCGCAAGGGATTTATCTTATGATAGGAATTAATCTAGGATAACCACGGTTAGTTTACATACGGTATATCAGTCAGGGTGACGCAGCTCCTTCCCTCTTTGAGTCTCACACGCATAAGCGTACTTTGTAATACCACAGTGACATCACACTCTAATTTGTTAGCAAATAAAAAGGAACAAATTTCCTTTGTAATGCTAGATGTTATTCAAAAACAATGTGTCCTAAAAAACTAAGGTATACATGGTTTTAATAATCCCGTAAGAAGCTAATGAATCATAGACGTGATTTTATAATGGTAATAGGAATAAATTTTTGATTAGTCACTTTAAAATCATGATATATAGATATATCTGCTCATTATACAAGTAAATATGCCAACCCACGAATCTAATGTGGGGACTCAACAGTGTAGGCACGTATAGACCAGTATATAGGCGCTTATCCAACTAGTTTTTTTCATATCACCCTGTCTGATACACCCTTTATAAGGGAAGGGGTGATAGAGCTTCGGGCATTTCCGTGATTCCTCGTGCGTTCTCGACACGGAGCTGCACCGCCCGGTATCGTCAGTTCGCGCATAACCAGCGAAGCGATAGGTTATGCTCAGGTCTCGGTCGTAATAGGAAATCTGCAAAAATCAATCGTCCTCCAAAGTCCTATTCAGCTCGCGTTACCCTCGTACATTAATCGCAGAACAACGTAAATACAATCCGTATTAAAAGTGTTAAAATCGTTCACGTGAGTGCGTGCGTGTGTGCTGTGTACGATAATTCCAGTGAAAGCTGTCACGGTGTTGCTACCGCGTTCGCTGGCTATTATGCTCCGGATCTCGTGGCAGGTCGTTCCATTTTGACGCGAGGATCGCCCGGGGACAGAAGACTGTCAAAATGTTACCGCAGACTCCTGACATTATACCAACTTGTCTGAGCCAGGTATATTTGATGCCACGCACACAGAATTAGATATAGATAATATATTGGTAAGCGTTAAGGATGTAACAGTGGTATACACATGTCTTGTCGCGATATCATCCTAACAAAGTTGCCCGCTTATGGCGACGTTGTCATGTGTTGAACTCCACAAATCTTACACTTGAAATATCTAGGGCCGTAAGAGGACACGCTCCGCCTCTGTCGAGTAAAGTGTCACGGTCGAGAGTATCGTGTTGAGTTGAGGACTGTTGAGACTCTTGGGAAATGGTTTAAGTTTGTAGACGGATAATCAGCCAGTCGCTAATTGCTCGCAATCACTGATTAGATACCTGTGCGTAATCGTAAAAGCGTATTTCAAAGAGGACAAAGTTGTTAATTATTTATAACAAGGCCGAGAAAATTAAACGACAAATCTTGTATGCCACCTGCAGGAATAAACGGATGCTCTTGTTTCTCAAGTGGAAGCATCTTTGAATTTGGACGTTAGGCGTTGCTCCTGTAGTCAATAAGTCCACTTGAAGTCTAGAGATAATACGTATAGCAGCGACGCTAAATTGCCGATGATCTTAAAGGCGTCTCTCGCAGTCAGGAATGCGCTCAAGTGCAATTGCAATTGGAATTATTACGTTGGTGCGTTTATATGCGCTTGGTGATCTGGCTGGACCAAGGCGGATGCTGGATGACTGCAAAAAACGTCAGAGACTGCTTGTGCTTGCTTTTTCGAGAAGTGAAGTGTTTACACGAATCTAAGGAGTCGTATTATATATCAAGGCAGTTTGATTAAGCTCGAGTGTCGTTGCAAGAATATTCTCACTCTACTTTGTTACCATGGTTCCATTCGCAGTGATTGCCGTAGGAGTCGTAAACTCGAGGATGAGAATTGCTGGCGAGTTTGAACTCTAGAAATAGATGGTTATACTCGCGGAGCCTTTATCAATTTAAATTGAGCAGCGGCGAGCGGGGGAGAAATAAGTCACAATTCTTAGTAATTGAAGGCTGCTCTATTAGGCGATACGTACATGCAGAAATAGTAAAGGAAATTTTTACAATATTAATTAACACGGTACGCTTGAATGTATTGTTGATGCTTGGACGCCATTTTATATTATTGTCAATAAGTAGTCCGAGTATTGTCGCTGATTTTCACCAGCTTTTTCGTCTCTATTACTTTCAGCCAAAATGCGTAAAGGCCAGGGCGCTATACGACAACATAGCAGAAGCTCCGGACGAGCTTGCATTCCGGAAGGGAGACGTTCTCACCGTCCTCGAACAAAATACTGCAGGCCTCGAAGGCTGGTGGCTCTGCGCTCTTCGCGGCAGACAAGTGAGTGATTGAACGTGTCATGATTTTTCTCTATTGCCTATTTATTACGTGTTTGTTTCTCGGTCGCTGCCAGACAGGTACAAAGACATTCTACTGATGCAATCGCCTTGTTCACTCTCTTCCGTTATTTACTACAAGCACTCATACTGATCTCAACCTGATCCGTTACTGTGTATCTTGAGACACAAGAGACTCCATTGAAAGGAATTGAAAACTTTCTCAGGGCTGTATTGCTCTGTAAGAGTGCAGTGCCCAAATTCAGTCTGCGCTCTCTCCGCATCCTGCATATACTTGGTTATTTTAGTAATGTTGCGTGGCACGTGATTTCCCTCTCCCCTTACCTCCCCTCTCTCTTTCGCTCTCTCTCTTTCTCCATTTCGCTCGCCCCACTCATCTGTCCTTCGACCTTTTTTCTTTTTCTCCCCTCTACCCCCCATCGGTCTTTTATTTGCCAGAGGTTTGTGCTGGTACGTAGAAACCGGGAACCGGCATTGTACACGATGACGTCACTGACGTCACGAAGAATTTTTCGTAATAATTGTCGTCAATCAGCAACAAAGCCGATAATTACTCATTTTGCATGTGACAGGGCATCTGTCCTGGGAACAGACTGAGGCTATTGGTCGGGCAATATGACAGCGGGGCTTGTTTGACTGGCAGCAGGGCTGATCTTACCCTCACGGAGTCAGATGCTTTACAGAAACACGGGAAGCGACGTAGTTGGCACGTTCAGCCCAACAGGGTGAGTCATCTCTTTCTTTGGCACATACTGTTTACCCTCCTTATTTTTGTTAACCATCTTATCTGCTTGATTTAATCGTATCTTTTTCTCGAAACGTTACGATGTTGACGTGTCGGAAGTGAATCTTAAAAATGACCTGAGTTATGGCTGCAACAGCTGACAGTTCCTAGTACGACAGTCGCCGTAAATTCTCCGTATACATTTGCAAAGGTGTCGCCGCCTAGGAGCAAAAATGTGAAGATGACAAAGCTCGTAGACGATAAGGGATACGAAGTATTGAGAGTCAAACAACGTCGGCCAATACTTTATATAAATAACATCACGCCTCCTTGTGGACGATTCGATTTATTACATTTACTATTGATTATCCATACTCGACACTTTTCGACTCTGTAATTAATGATCTCTCATTGTCTTTCTCAGTTGCTACTGTGACTTCCTGTTTTTGTATCTATCGGCCTCGTGGTCCGTCGTCTCTCTCGCTTCCATCCGTCTCACGGTCCTACTTCCATCTCTACTCTGTCTCATGCACGCCTTCCCTTTGACGAGTCGACATCCCGCATTCTGTGTAAGAGGATGTACGTGGGAAATAAGAAAGAGGGAAAGAGTGTCGAATGTAACCGTAGAAGGAGCCCAGCGAAGACCAAGTATCCTTATATGTATCCCCGGTACGTAGAGAGAAACAATGTCCACTGTATGTCGACTGTATCGAGTGTCGAGTGCAAAGCGCCTTCCCTGCTTAGGTTTCGACGAAGAGCGAGTTCGGGAACGTGAATAGTGAGGTAAAGTTGGGACCAAACGGATAGTCATCCTCGTGGAATGTAACGCGAGACTTTTCTATCAAAGAGTACCGACCGTCAGTCCACGTCTCTTGAGATTCGTCGAATTTTCAGCAAAATCCAAATGCCGCAGCTTCCACGCTCTCTTTTATCGACGCGTACCAATTATTCTCTCGTACCGAGATAATTGACTGGGACAAGAAAATTGTCGATGACTACAATAACTCGCATCGGGACATTCTCTTGTGCGAATTTAAATAGCGCATAGTTACAAGCCAGAACTGCACTCGTTGAATGCACGCTCGCCTTACTTTAAGGAATGAGTGTCGCCCTGTTGTATATATGTATATACATATATGTCGCTATAATATTTATATGATAAAACAGATGAATGATTCGGTGAAGGGAGGGAAAGGAACACGTGGGCTGCAACAAGTCAGAGACCGGCTGTGGTATCAATGGACTGCAAAAGTTACTTGCGTGGGATAGACGCGCCGACTGTTGCAGCTCGTGTGTTACTCGCCAGCACCAGATGGAAGAAAAGTTGTTCCGCTGTGATACAAGCTGGGAAAAATTTTCCACTCTTACTGTACTATACTCTATCTCTCTTTCTCTCACTTGTTCTTTTTCTGTTTTTATGCTGGATTGCATATAGTTAACCCATTCGTTATTCATTGTTTCATAGACTTGACATTATTCGCACGGTGGCCTGTATGGATATTTGAAGGAGAAATTGGTGAAGTCTTTTGAAATACGGCAGTCGAGAATTCCGCGAACTTCCTCAAAATGGCAAAATGCCAGGCAGTCATCCAGCTAGCCAGCATACCAACCAATCAGACTCCTTTTCTCGTTTCCATGGATACCAGCGTCCTTCTCTCTGCATTCTTACTCTCTTACTCTTTACGCGTGTGCATATATATATATATAAGGTTGATGTTTTCGTCCTCTTATGCATTCGCCGGTCCTACGCCTCTCGCGGTAGCGACTGGTAGCGCCGCGACGCCCGTATCGACCGACATCCCCACGTCCTCCTATTCTCCTATGCCTCCCTTGTATCCCCTACCTACTACTACTATGTACCGCTACTACGGTACTACGTACGCCAGCTACTACACAAGAGTTTTACTACAATCAGCACATAGTACAATCCTATTCATAGATGGAGAGACGGACATGATGATTGTATGGGTTTTAATTCATATTGAGGAATTGAAATTGTTGAATTATTAAATGTAACTCTGATATTGGCAAAAGGATTTTTCTTTTATTGGCTGACCTGGGTGTGGTTTTCGTAGATTATGATCTTTCATTTCTAGCCGGGGTCTATCTTTCGTCGATAACCTGACCCACATATTCTCTGACAGGATGTTAAGAACCCTATTACTGTGTTCAATGAACGCTCAAATTTGTCAAGCTTCTGCTTTCGAGTCGCTGCGGCTATCTGGCTACGCCTTTATGAAGATATTTTTGTGGACGCTATTTGACTCTTGTCAATTTAATTAGCTGATGTTTTAATTATGACGGCATGACGTCATTGGTGTAACGAAATAAGGAAATTGGTTATGTTTGTTGGCAGGTGGTGACGCCACAAAAATGTGGCGATGTTTATCTGTACGATTTGCCTGCAAGTCGAGGAAGTCCGGCGCCGTCCTCTAGGCACGACTCACCCTTGAACAATTCGTGCACTGATCACTTTCATACAGGTAAATTTATTGGTTTTTCCTTTTAATTAAAGTTATCGATTAGTTCATTCAGATTGTCAAGCCTTTTATGGGAAATTCAATTGTAATGTGTAGTTTGGAGCTTTATTTTTTTCTATTGCTCATGTTTTAGGCACGGTTTTTAATTGTTGAAAATTTTTAGGACGCTACACCAGCAGTTCTATTGGCACCAGGAGTTCTGTCGATAGTGGAGGCGATATCAGTGATTGTTACGACGTTCCTCCTAGAGCTGTGCCTGTCATTCCATCTCCAGCCACTAGTCCCAGTCCCGCACCTTCCTGCTACGACATTCCGAGGGCTCCTACTTCCTGCACGTCGAATTCTAATGGCATGACACCCTTGGATTGCTATGACGTACCCAGGCCATTACAGCCGCTTACACCAAGCAGCTCAGCATCCAGCCTTACCAATGACGGTTCCCTCAGTGGTTCCAATAGGTATGGAACTGTTTATTTATATGGGGAATTATTGAACGTTTTTTGAATTTTATTTATTTATGTGTGGATCGTTTATTCAGGTCGAGCCTTGCTGCTCCGGATTATGATGTTCCACGTGCTCGACTTCCAAATTCTACTGTACCTTCGCGACACAACACACCCATTCCTAAGACTCCTACACCGCCACCTCCACAGAGAGAGAAGATATATGATGTACCTCCTAGTAAGGAACTTCCCCTGGAGCTGGACTCTGCCCTGGAAGGTTTACAGAGGTTGCAAGCTGAGGCGTCCGCTGCTATTACCAGGTTGCTTGGTTTCGTAAGTCCAGGATGGAGAACGCGACAGAGGCTAGATTCTACGCTTATGGATCTTAGGTTGGCTGCGCTTAGGTTAAGGACGTCTCTTCATGATCTCTCTGAGTTTGCAGAAGGTATTATTGGGTGTATGGTGTAACGGTATAATTTTGGAGTTGATTTTAATTACATCTTATCATTTAGGTACCTTGGGCAATGCAGCCAAGGCACCGGACAAGGGACTTGCTACTAAACTCAGGCCCTTAGTTAAAGCCCTCAGGGATTCTGATAAGCTTGTTCAGGAAGCAGCTGGTGAATTGGATGCCATGGAGTGGGACGCTACGAAATTGTGTCGCGGTGGTGGCGACACACCGACTCCTACAAATTGTTCACCGCCATCCCTTTTACCTACCATTCAACCAGATCCTCTGGATCAGTTAATAGCCTGTGCCAGAGCCCTCACAGAGGACGTTCGTCAGGTCGCAAGCTTTATCCAGGTAAGATAATGGAAAAGGGAAGCTAGACGGAATTGTAAAATACGGCAGCATATCCAATGTCCAGCTATAGATAGGAAGACCACACTCATCTGGATTTCTTTAGGGAAATTCTACGCTCCTATTCAAGAGGTCCTCGATCATCTCTACCGGGAGTAGCGGGAACAATAGCGCAGCTGGGGAGGATTACGACTACGTGAACCTAGACTCGAGGGAGGTTGTAGCGAAGCAACGAGAAGAATTAAGGGCAGCTCTTCCACAAGAGCTTCGATCGAGCTATGATCTCCTCGTGACAGAGGCTGATAATGCGGCCATCCAGGCACCATCCTCCATGCCCATCCCTATGGACCCGAACGACAAGCACTTGCTGGCCTTCTATGCTGCTCAGGTCATTACCCACGGAACTCATCTCACGCACGCTATTGACGCCTTTCTGCAGACTGTCGAGCACAATCAGCCACCTAAGGTGAACCTCGTTTCCCCTTTTTTTATTCACATTTTTGTTGATCCTACCTTCCAGCATCTTCTAATACTTTTCTCCTCGTCCTCGCCGCTTTAGACTCCCCACAATGTCTTTCTCTCACACTCTCTCTTTGAATAATCGCAACAATGAACCTATTTTTAATTTTTTCAAATATGGAACAGGTGTTTCTCGCGCACGGGAAATTCGTTGTCCTCAGTGCACACAGGCTTGTCCATATCGGCGACACTGTACACAGGAACGTGATGAGGAACGACGTTAAAACAAGGGTGCTTCAGTGCGCAAATGCTTTGAACGAAGCCCTCGCTCAGACCGTCTCCAAGACTAGACAAGCAGCGCAGTTCTTCCCAAGCGTCGCCGCCGTCCAGGATATGGTTGATAGCGTCGTAGACGTCTCTCACCTCGCCAAGGATCTTAAGGTGGCTATGATTCACGCAGCTCAGCAACCCTGATGAGAGTCAAACTAACCATCAACAGGGATGACATAACGAGAAAGACCCGAAGACATTTTGGGTAACTCTACGATTAACCTCAACCAGTAAATACAGAGTAGAGAATAAGGAATACGAAATGCAGATATATTCTTCCGCTGTCTAATAGAGGTAGTCGTAGACCTTAACGTAACCATACAGTGGTAGTGAAGAGTGGTAGTGGAAATTCATAATTATAAAAAGGGAAGCATAAACGCGACGCTCGTTGATTGAGATTTTAATAAGCCAATCCGCGCGACGGTTTGCCCACTGTGGTAGCACACGCGCTTTTTTTGCTAGCGCGTTAACAAAGTGTATCTTCTCCGTGGACCAGGTATGGCTTTTTCTCCAAGGGAAGGAAGCACTGCTATTGCCAAAGCATTATAACGTATAGGTACGTACCTACTTGTAGGAGTTAATCCAAGAAATGGAATTAAGGAAAAAGAAACGAAGTAATTAACGAATGATTAATGCGCGATTGACTAAATAAAAAGAATCAAATGTCGCTGTCATGTATTCCGGTATCGTAGATGCGTCGTAGCCATTGATAGTGAAGCGTGTAACAATGTCGTTCGTAGTTAGCCCATTTTTAATGAGGGGAATATAATATTAAATAACGAATATAGACCAAGAGAACATTTGACGAAAATTCTCTGCAGGTTGTATCAGGACTGGTGCGCAAACTAAAGTTTGACCATCCGTTTGATTACGGTGGTAGAACCAACTTTAGTTGGTACCGTAGTTCTGAATGAACCTATACCAGAACACCGATAAGAAAGGTTTGTTTTTTTTATATCAAAAGAATTTTTCCAACCTTTTATACGAAGCTTTTTGCATTCAGTCTTTTGCATGCTCGTTTTTGACTGGCGGCTAAATTTTATATGGACTTGCGTCGTCCCCTAGACGACAGACAGCCTCTTGATGATGATGATGATGATGACTTTAGAATACTGCTGATAATCTAGACTTCCAAAGTTCCTGATTAATAAGGGACAAGTCATTTACTCGAAGCTCAAATAAAAAGGAAGAGCACCAAGGAATTGTATACAGCAACGACTTCTATATTTCAAATCAATGTCAGATCATTGATCCTCACTTGAACAGTCATTGACATTCAACGAGATGAATTTGAGGTAAAAGATTGATTTAATTGCCCTCCTTAACTTGTCATTCAATTATTATTTGATTGTTTAAGTCAGGGCTACTTTCAGCGACTTGTTTACCACCGTTTTGCTTCTTCCTTCGTTTTTATACCTAATGACATCCAGTTATGTTGACAATAATCATGCCTTTAAACATTCAGAATGTTACTTTTATACGCATTTCAAATCTCACGAGACTCACTCAGTTTACGTAATTTTCAAGGTAACAAGCGAGCATTTGAAATAGTTAATGAAAATGATCATTTAATTGCGCGAAATTAATTTGACTTTAAAAACATATATCTTCGTGATCACGACTATTAGCTGACAAATATTGAAGAAGAAGCAACATGTTGTGGAAACGCAAGTGATGCATTATATATATATATGTTGCTTATCCTTGGTTTACGTGATTCACATATGGGACGGGCCTTGAATCGCCTAGCAATAGACAGCTATTCATTTAGCGAGCCATTGAAGCATCGAGATATTTGTATTATAAAATTATAATTGCTGAATATTTTGTACAATACTTATACCACGGGCAACCAGGCAGTTGTGTGTGTATCGCAGCATATACGATTATATATACACGTCTATCTATTAATAAGGTATACTAGTTGATCCCAATAGGTGCTTAGCGTTCACGGCTCATATCGAACTTTTATGATTATATATTTATATCTAAACAACACGTAGTAACATTGCGAAACTTAAAAGAGACAAAAAGATAGGTTTAGAGACGAAGCATTTTTAAAAACCCCGCGTTTACACGTATCAGTCAATCAGACTGCTTGCCGTGTGCGTGGCAAATTCAAACTGTGCTATGACTTTAAAAGTATTCCAAGTGCTTTGTCTGTAAGCTTTTTGAGCGTCTAACAATAAGCATGTGTACCGATCGAGCTAGAGAAGGATTTTTTAATGCTCGAACAGCGACACTGGCGTGTCATGCGTGTTATGTTCCTGGTACGTACATAAGAAATATAATTATGTATTAAGCATATATTGCGTTGACTGTTACAACATCCAGGAGATGAGGAGAACTCGTATCCTGGAGGTTGTTTCTTTAAATGGGCTATAAAATGCTCATCCTCGGCACTGCAGCTTATATCCTCGGACTCGAAACGAATGTGGAGGACACGTACAAGTCTTTCGAACTGAATTAGATTATTTTAAAAGCGTTACTATGTACATAGCCGTATTTATATGTATTATAATATGAATTATTACTTATTACTATTGTAAACGAAGTAACTGACAGACATATGTATACATACTGATGCAATTGATATGCTCATTGTATGGCAGGATACTTGCACGTGGATATCGTGCAGGAATTATAACGCGGGATAATCATTCCTGACTACCCGATGAAATAAAAAATGATTTTAAGTAGTATCACTGCGAGATAACTATTTGAATATTTACCTTGCGCTTGTACGTAATTAATTTTATTTGTGTGGCTACGATACATTGTGATAGTGTATACTTAGCTACAGCAAGAGATGTGATCGTCGAAGGAAATTATTAAGAAACTTGAAATTTTCTATTGTCATTATATTCAAAGAATTGATTCACATTATGTAGCCATATAAAACATACAAGGTTTTGGCTATAATCAAGTTTGCATTTGAGAAGTAGAATACCTAATGTCAAGAAAGCATTGTTTATGCGATTTAATGAATTGTAAGGGTGTCTAGGAGTGCTCGCAACATCTGCCAGTATGTGTATGAGGAGTACCATCCTTGTTCACCTTCTCCTTAGCTGCATTTTTTTCTTGATGAAAACTACTTAGATCCCTCTTCATGGCATACGCGTCTTCCCCATCAGCATAATATTTTGGTTCCACCTCTGACACCTCAAATTGTAAACTGCTTGTGTACAGATTGAGGGCAGCTCTATTGCTACGTCGCACATGCAACGAAACGTATTTCGCACCAAAACACTCGACCATTGCCCTAGAGGCCTGATTCATCAGCTTCTGAGCAATTCCCAGACGACGGTGGGAACGCTTTACAGCCAGACTTGTGATATGACCATGGGGATTGTCTTCGCAATCTTCCTCCATTTTGGCTAGGACATAACCTACTATACGTCCTTTCTCATCCTCCGCTACATAGCTTAATTGCGGCCACGATAACGCATGATAAAGATAGTATTTCATTTGATAATTTTCTGGTAGACACTGCAGATTGCAATGTTGAATATTGAGAAGATCCTCTGTCGATGCACAACGTATGTTTATAGACATGATGAACTCTTCCTATCTTAATTGCAGTGTATAAATCCTTCTCCACCTTCTTTACCCAATCAAATACAATTCCTTAATTCTTGCTATAGGGACGTCCTTAGTCTCGACGCACCTTTTTTATGCGAGATCTGCCGTTCTTCAAATCATTCACTGATGAAGACTCGCTCATGCCACCAAGAAGCTCTCTCACGAATCTGAATCTGGACAAGAAGAATTTCCAGACAAGATACCAACCTGTAGACAAGAATAATGCAATGGCTGAGTCTATAATAACATACAAAACTATATCATGGAATCCTAACATTGTGACATTGACTGGGATAACATGAATGGCATGTGACAAGTGCTCTATTAGCACAGCAGCAACTCTATCAAATGCATCAATACTATCCACTGTCCTTACCAAGAAGTATAAGACCGAAAACGATGAGTAAACTCGAAATTACGGAGAAGGCTGCCAGAGCAATTTCCTGCATCATTAACTAGCTGAACTCTACTCGTTCTGTTCACGAACGACCTCTTTACACACTGTGCCTAGGATGCGCGCCACAAGATCTTTGTCTCATAACCTCTTGGAAATGTGACAAGATAGTAACATTTATAAGGATACGTATTGTTTTCGGCACAGGTATTTATATAACAGAGAGTAACGTAGCTCAACATAGGACGAGCAACCACGTTGAATTCTTATCAAGCACGTCAAACACGCCATATTGAATTTTCTACGAGCTACAACAAGAGGTTATGTTATCTTATAAATATCATTTCATCTAAGTTCCACCTGGTAAACACGCCTTCAAATCTTATCGTATCACTTTTTCTTGTTACATTTATATGAGAAATTTTATGGCCGCAAGAAAACTTACGATTCGAAAACTTCGGCTCACTTTTTCTCGCCCTTCGCGCCGGCACCGATTACTATTCCCTTCAGATATATCGTCTGCAAAATTTTCTGTAGTATAAATCCCTTTTAAAAGATTTTTAGATCTGTTCTATCTTCAGCAGATAAAGTAGAAAACTTCTTTCTTGACTATAACCTCCTTTTTATTTCTATCAAATTCAAACGCATTCGCTTGCAACAGAATGTAGCTTTGCTTTTGTTTCTTCATTCCTTCGCTTCAATCACAAGGAATACATGTATGGCGAGTTAGACAAAATTCAGGTCGTTAACGTTTATGAAGAAACATTTAATTTTATTCGGCCAATGATAACCGCAAACTGCAGAGTGTTATGTACACAAACGATAAACGATCGTGTTCGCCGTATAAGGAAACGAGCAGATGGATGGATGGTCTTTTTTACAGGGAACTGAGACCTAGATTTTTCAGCTTCTTAGGCTGTTTATAAGTTTAAGAGTGAGTTGTTCACGCGAAGTCAGTACTAGGCAGCTTTGAACTATGCTTGCTTCGCCACGTTCAATAACTATTGCAGCTGCAGCTACATTCTTCGAGTCCGCAGCATCCGCATCTGATTTTAAACCAGTCTGTAATCGAAGATTCTCTAATCCGGACAAAGCCGTGTCCAAGTTTTTTGCTTTCTCAGCAAGAAACGTACCCACGTCCGTCCAACTCTGTAAGCAAGAGGGAAATATTAAAACGAATGAATTGTCACAATTGTCAATCAGTAATTTACAAATGTAATTTATGAATATTATAAATTATATATATTACCTGGAGATGGTCGGAAATTGAAGATAACGGTGGTAAGGATGAAGAGGATGAATTTTCCTTGCCAGCCAATTTCTTTCTATTCTTCTTATTAGACATACGTGGCTGCATCTGCGTTGCACACGCGCTGCACATGGCTGCCAGAAATGCTAAAGTCTCACCGCAGGTCGTTGCTCTCAGTAAAAATGGTTTATAAGAAACAGGCGAATCGAAATCAGGCAAGTGTAAGGTTTGTAAAGATGCCGATGAACGAAGAGCTTCCAGACATTTAGCATTCGGATATGAATATTGCGCAAGTGAATCAGCTAATTGAGCAACTGTTATTAATTGCTCGGATTCATAGGCCTCGCGTAAGCGCACTAGTGCGTCCATTGGTACCAGTACACTGGACGCCTTGTAGCTGGTAACTCCAGGCTTCTCCGGGTCTTCGAATTTGCGTAAAGTCATTGGTATCTCTTCAGTAGCCAATTGCTTTAGCTGCGCAGACAAACGCGCGAGTAACGACGGTGATGTCGAATCTGACTCCGACGTGGTCGCCGAGGCATCAAATTCCGCGCAAGCAGCTATTATACGCAATATCAAACTCCGCGCCGCAAGCAAACGTAACATACATTCGCGTGTCTCCTCCTTCATACGCAAATCCTCATTCTTTTCTGATAATGGTTCCCATCCTACAATTACCTGCCACAAGAATTTTTCAAAATTGTATTCACTGTTTTATCCAAATTCGTATAGCTGAATTTATAGGTTTATTCGTTTAACTGAGTAAAAGTGCATATTTACTTAATTACTGATGTAAAATACGCACCTCTAAGTCACGATTATCTCGCAGAAGATCCCATCTGATGGAATCCTCGTGAGGCTGTATACGCATTGTTGATAATGTATTAAATAGCATTCTTGGACTATCACACCAGCTGAGCTCAAGTAACATCTTATCCACGGTGGTCATGGCGAAATGAAAAGAATTCTCCAGTCTTTCCCTCAGTTCGACGAATTCTTGGATTTTGACAAAACTACCATATTTGTAGGCAAACGTTAAATGATCCGCACTCTGGAAAAAAGATAAACATTATTGTTACTGAAGCTGATTAACACATCATTATTAATTTTCGTTAATATATCAATCTGTTAGTTCTTGCTTATGTATAAAGCTGGAGATCGTACAAGTTGCTGTTACCTGATACAGAAGGAGTGTACCCACTTGATAGTTTTACTAATAACTTTGAATCGTACTAAATGACGAATATTACACAAGAAGAAACTGAGGCAACTGGTAAATGTTACATGTATAATGATTTACTGCTAAATGGTAAAGGCAAGTTAAAAGAAACTCATATTAATTCTTAGTCTTCAATGTGACTTCTCCGGATGGTAATAAATTATGGTTGTAGAATCACGAACAACTCCTAATTCCATAAAACCGTGATTTAAGAAATACATAAATTAGTTAAGGATTTTATAATATTTAAAAAGTGTTTTGTAAGTAATGTCGTTGCAAGTGTAAATCGTGAAAATACATACATCTTTGTAATTGGCTACGAAGAATTTGGCAGCATGATCAAGTGTCGCAGAAGCTCGTGACAAATGGCCAAGAGGTGCGAGAAGAGGCGTATGTAAATAGCCTAAAGAATCAAGTTGAATATGCTTAGCATCCAACAAAGTAAATGCATGATCCGCTCCACCAATTAGACCCACTTCAAGATATATTCGCACCAATAAAATTTTTAAATGGAAATTAGCAGGACTCGATAGTAAACATCGTTCCAACAATTCCATTGCCCTATAACAAATGCATTAAAGTATAAAAAATTATGAGCTAAAATATTAAGTAGACATAAAAGTTCCATAAATTAGAATTACCTATATAAATGTGATGCATCATTACTCTCAAAATAAAGCTGATGAAGCAGATGGGATGCCAGCAGAGCATAAGAGTCCGCAGGACAAAAATCAGTAGGCAGTCTATCCTCGAAAGGACTTAGGGCACTTCCTTTATCGTAAAGGTCAAGAAGTCTTTCTGCTAGTTTTTCTCTTTCCTTTCTATCAGCAGTGGGACAATGGTGTAGACCACAAATGCGCTGCAGTTGCTTCATATGAATGTGTCTCTGCATCTGCTCTATGGTCTTTGGATATTCATCAGACTTCACGCCTACGTCTTCATTAATCTGCAATACAAAACACCTTTTTGTTAAAGATCATAGACTAATAAAATATTTAACCTTAAATATTTCACAGCATTGTAGAAACATTTTAATATAGAACAAAGTTTATCCTATGTCCATCATCCTTTACCTGTTGAAGTAGATTCAGCTTGTTAGCAGATATAAGGAGATTCAGATATAACTTTAAATCACCAACAACACAACTCTTCTCACCAAACTTTGCAAAGTACTGACGCATTAACTGTACAGGATCAAGTAATTTTTGTGTTTCTTCGGAGTCCCGTATCCGAACCAATAGCTCAAGTCTTGCTAGATGAGGAGCTCTGGCTTTTGTACCTTTGGTACTTGCTGCGGTTTCATTTAAAAAGTCCAGACATTCTTTAGGTGTTTGATGTTTCATTGCAGCTTTCAAATACTCTTGATAGTAAGCCCAGTTATCGATACTGTTATAATAATAAAGATTGATCAATTATTATTTCACTGTATAGACTATTTGTTAAGAATTAGTAATTCTGTTATGCAATTACTCACTCTTGATGAATGAGTTCTTTGAAAGCAGACGAAGCCTCAGGATAACGTTGTAAATCTAAGAGTAGGCTAGCTTTTCGTTGAGGTACAGCGGAAAGGCGAGAAGCAAGAGGTCCTGAGAGTACTTTCAAAATTTCTTCATTTTTTCCTTGTAACTCCAAAATCATCAAGTACAGTTGCACCTCCTGTTCTGCTTCCATTTTTCCCTCGTTGACCAGTTTTAACACCTGTACACCAGAAATTCCATGTTCAATCCTAATGACTATAGTTTTTGTTATAACATATTTGATAAGTGAGGAGAGCTACAAAGTGGGGAAACTATCTACCCTTCTTCAAGATTATATAAAAGAAATCTAATTACAATTGATACTCTTAATCCAATTGTGAAGATACTGTTTATATTTGCTACAAGTAGTACACCTGTTTCACTTCTTTGTCCAATGAGTTTATTAAGTAAACCCTATATTCAGCATCACAGTAATATGTCGATATGGTTCATTATACTATATTCATTAGATTCTATTAGTTTTGCAAAAGTCTTAGAGAACTTTCATACGGCTCGAAAAAAATAGCTATGACTGACCATTCTCTCGGCCAGTGGAAGAATAATGCCTTTAGCGAGCTTCTCATCAGCTCTTAAAGCTTGCATTACAATGCTCATAACAGCCCAAAAGTAATATGGATTCTTCTGTTTCAGCTTGTACAAGGCTAGGGCAGTCTGCTGTTGTTTCTTAAAATCTCCAAGCCGCACATACGACATAAAGAGATGAGTTAACAGTTCTTCATTGGTAGGATCAATCTTTGCTGCAGCTTCATACACTTCGCTGATTTTATCAGCTGAAAATGAATATGTTCTTCTTATCCTTTATCGAATTCTATATATAGAAAGTTTCCTATTAAATGCTAAGAACTGTTACGTAAATTCCATGGCAGGAACTATTTAAACATCAAAATAATTAATTTGAAAATTCCTTGAGTTTTGGAGGTGGACAGAGTCAATCTACTCAGATATGACATTGAATAACTTAATAAGATTGCTAGTGTATGACAAATCCTATTAGACAATTTTTTAATCACATAATAATCTTATGCCAGAGGATTATTAAAGGTAGAAATCTTGGTGCATGATTCATGTCTTCATGAATTTGAGAACAATCCTAATATTCATTCGAGTTATAAATTTTGACGTTCTCATGTAATCTTATCTTGATCGAAAGAATAAATTCAAGACAAGGTATTCAATTTTAAACTAGTTTTACCTTTTTTTTTAAATCCACTGTTAGCATTATGATATTGAAATTTAAATACTCTAGTTTTGTAATACAATAACTATTTTAAACAGTCTTGTTTTCTAAATTCAATAAATCATGAGAGAAACAACATACTTTCTTGCTTTGTCAGCAATTGAGACAGTATCTCGAAACATTTTGTAATAGTGAACTATGCAAACAGTAATGCAACTACCACCCACAGCATGTGAATACTAAAATACTGTAATAAGAGTACATACTCTCCTATTAATTAGAGTAACTTTATGGGACTTACGCTGATGAATCTCTCTATAGCAAATACTCATAGCCTGTAGAGTAGAGTCCTCGCAGGGCACCTCTGCGCGAACTTTATCCATGATAAGTTGGCACTCATCTTCTTTGCCAAGCCGAAGAAGAGCCAAAGCCTTGAGAACCCTGGCACACTGATTACCTGGCTGCTTTCTGAGTACCTTATCCGCCTCTTGTAGGGCCTTCTTATTGTTTCCATTATCGAGCCAGTCTGCGAGAACGGTATCCCGGCATTACATAACCTCTCTGCCAGTTTGATCCGGCGGGAAAACAGGTAGCTAATAGATGGTTGGTAAACAAATTTTTCATAATATCGCACATCCGGCGACATAATATTTACCATAAATTGGGCGGAGTCGACGTTCGTTAACCGTGCTGTCCACATGGGCTTTAGACGCCATGATACCTTTTGTTGTTATTTCGAATTCGTAGACATTCCTCTTAACTCGTACATGACGTAAGCCAAGCAAGACTCTTGATTTAGCTTGTCGCCACTAGAGTTTTTATAATTGACTTTATTTTCATTGCAACCAGATCCCTATAAGAATCATCATCGAGTTAGGTCTTGTACCAATTTACGTCGATAAACAACAAAATTAAAGATTTCAATAATTAATAGTACCAATTATAAAGTCATATTAAAGGAATAGAATAAGGACAATAACAAAGCATACAACAATGGAGTGTATAGAAATTTTACATTCCCCTCTTATAAAGAAATTCTAATCCTGCACTCAAACAAATTAATAATCAAAGTAGCGTAGCTTTAACATAGAGCATAGCTAATTGCATACCATGCTTGTTGCATAAAGAAAAAATAAAATGTTCTCATTCCTTGTCCGATCACATTGCATCTGACAGAAACTCGACTGATTAATTCTCGGTGTAAATGTTTCGCTAATAATTCCTATATATTTTTAAATCGCACTGATATTTCTAAATGGAACTAAACAAAATTAGCTTCGAAAATTTTAACTTTCCGTACGGAGCAACACTTTTAGAGCAGATTTGCGAAAGCATGCTGTTAATACACTTTTTTACGATTTTATCATAATGACGTCAAGAGTACGTCAATCACTGAATGGTCGCTGAAGATTGGCGAGTTGCGCAGTGCGAAAAAATGTGTGTTTTTGAACGTAGTTTCTCACAAGTCGTCCATACCAAACGGCGATACACTGGGGAGATATAAAGAAATTCGTATCTCAATGTGTACATACTAATCTTGAACTTCACACTAGTAGTGCTGATAATTGATGCCGATTATAGTGATTAAGAGGTATGTTTCATTCTTAGTATTATTTGATCTTCTAGTCAATGGCGAAACCTGGTCCGGTCATTTTTAAACTTTTTCTCTTTCATTTCAAAATTATTGTTTTGCTTATTGTTTTTCAATAATTTTCGTCATTTATTTGCCAAATATCATCTGCTGGCATGTATTTTTTTATTGATAATTACTGGGAAACTAATATCCATATAATACTGAAATATAACCTCAAATATTATCTCGCGTGCATGCGTTCTATACTTTATGATTAAATTGATATTCTGATTGATTTTTTTATTCATATTTGTTATTGTAAAGTTGTTATTCTAGCATGAAAGTGATGAAACATGGAGATCACCATTTAGTTTTCATGTCATCTGCCTAGTTTAAATGTGTGAATTTACATTGGATTAAAATCATTTTGCAAAGTAAATATTATAACTGTATGATAGTCACTATTCAGATAGTCTAGAAATTATTAACTCTCTTTGAACAATTTATTAGTTATGTCCAATAACTTTTCATATATTTTCTACATTATTGTCATTAATTGAATAGTTATGCTCAATGTACAATGAATACTATTAATCAAATTTCCTGTATATTTTACCTAAAGAGAGTATAATTGAGTTTATGTCTAAACAGTTACTTATATATAACTTCATAATGTCAGCAGAAGAAATAGTGCCTTATATGGTGAATGAGTAATATCAACCAAACATATAAATGAATATAATTAGCATTTACCTATTAGATAAACTTCTATCACTCAATGTACATAACGGTTTACTCTAAAAAATTATGTGATATAAGAATATGATTTAAATGTTTGCATCATCAATAATGAAACGTTAAATAATAAATAATGTAGTTTATCAATTGCGTCAATTGATTTTCATAATCACTTCACTTCATACTCAAATGTTTAATCATAATAAAATGAAACATACAAAAGGAGAAAAATAAAGAATCTCAGGTATTGTAGCTTTGTTATATATGATTCGATGTAATAAATAATTTCAACAAAAATATCTAATTGTGCCAACTGGTTCATCCAACTTAAAGACACTGCTTAAAATAATGTGTCTTGTACCTGCAGCTATCATATTTTAGGAAACATTCATAAGAGAACTGAATTATATATATTATACTTTCAATAATCCTTTTTATTTTTGTTTTCCAGCACTTAATAATACTTCAAATTAATAATGGCACAGAAAGAGTGGAGTGACTGGCGACCTTTTATCTATGGAGGTTTAGCTTCAATTGTAGCAGAATTTGGTAAGTTAATTTTCATAATTTCTACAAACTTAATGGCATGAGACCCTACCAGCAAAAAACAACACCATTACATTGATAAAGGGAATGTATAATTTATGCTGTAAATCCCTTATTCTATTACACATATATGGCAGAACTTAAGTTCTATTCTGAACTTACTTTCTACAATGATCTGCTGTACTAGAATTATAATATGTATAAGAAAATTTTAATTTTATACATGTCATGTAAAATGTACACTGTACATATATACATTACTCGCTGGGCCTCAGCCACATTTAATTCCATGCCTTCAGTATATTGCTTCATTATTAATTTGATTAGTAGGTTTGGATATTTAATGTTTTTAATTTTTGCACGCATTGAGTGACCTTATTTAATCCCAGTCGATTTTGTCAATAAATAGTGCATTTTATGAAACACATCTGGATATTAATTAAAGTCAATTAAATATCTATCAAATATTGAATCAGTAGTAGCGATATCGATAAGTATCTAATAAATGGTGAAGATCTAATTGTATTGCACGATGAGAAAAATATGTTGGTGCTATGCTACAAGACGGTCTACTGTGGACAGTGTATCGCAATAATTTCTACTTTTTGGCATCCCTCACTGAGCTCCAAACATTGCCAAGAATCCTGATATCCAAGCAAGAACTACATACAGAGATTTAATAATAACATATAACGTCGGAAATATTGATTTTCAGGTACACACTCAAAGAGAATATCCTGTCATCGAAAATCCAGCCAAATCGAAAATTCAAAGAAAGATGTGATCGATGTCTCGATTAAAAAGAAGTACAGTTCATTCCTCGTGACGGATGCAGTACCAACAGTTAATTTGCTCATCCGCAATATAATTGGATCGATACCAGAATCTTTAGAATTTTCATACATTCCGTGTCTTGATATTGACAGAACTTGGATGTCGCAAAGAGTGAGAGGCTTTTTTTTCATTATATTATATTGCATAACAATCATCTGGAATAAATGTAGGATAACAAATCACATGAGGTTGTCCTCGTCAGAAGTATGATTACGCTACTGCGATGCCGTAATTCCAATGCTTTTTATTCATTTATTTATTTACGCTTCAAACTAGCTGCCATTGCGATATTTCAAATGGAGTAGATTAAAAATATTTATTTAAAAAAATAACTCTTCATTGCGTATGATTTATATTTTTGTGATTTGCTTGACGTAATTGCTCAGAATTACGCTTTGCGTATGTAAATTTCACTTCTCTAAATCATATTGAAAGAATCGACAATTACTTGTCTCGCCGCAAGTATCGTTTGATTGGTTTTCGAATTTCTCAACAATGGTCATCATAGTGCATTAGCTATGCCTTTTTATTTCATCACTTAGGTACTACGTCACAGACGACACGCGCATACATTTACTTGAAAATCCTTGAGATAAAACATGCATATTTGATCTTCTACTTTATTACACTGCAGGTACCTTTCCGTTAGATACAACGAAAACACGCCTACAAGTGCAAGGACAGAAGTTAGATCGTAAGCATGCATCTTTAAAATATTCTGGAATGATTGATGCTCTTCTACAAATCACCAGACAGGAGGGACTTAAAGCTCTGTATTCGGGGTATGTAAAGTTTTTATGCTCTTTCTCTCTCTTGACTTGAGCTTCCGCTTAAGCTGATCTTTTCACCTGGAGCCAACTAGTAACACGGATAAGTAATTATGACGCTTTTCCATTTGATGTTATGTCGTTACAATTATTTCTCGTAAACTGAAGTATAGAGAAGTAAATATATATTTGTTTGTGAAGCTCATTCCGTGATCTCTTGTATGATCATCATGGCGGGAAAATGGGATCAAAGGATACACTTTACTGGAATGATAATTAATTACAATCATCTGTCTGCTTACAATTATCTAATGTTTCGGAAGTGACGTAAGTTTGATAGATGTTAATTCTTTTTTTTTTATTTGAAGACATCAAGAATGTAAGTTGTTACAGTTTAGTGTATAAACGATTTTAACCTTTACTTCGTTTCTTTTCCGTTAATTATATTATATTCAGGAATGGGTTGAGAATTTTATTTTGAAAGTAAAATATAATCTTTCTGATACTCAACACTGTACATTCTCTTACAGTCAAAATCGGATCGACCACCATGATATAGTTTTCCATAAGGAGACTGAAAAATTGTGGAACACTGACAAAGTTTTTGTAAAACTATATTCCGAAACTGGATCGTGGTTACGGTTACAAAATTTCAGCCAATTATATTGACCGATTTGCGTATTCCACAAAAATTAGCCAATATGATTGGTTAACATTTTGTAACCGTAACCACGATCCAGTTTCGGAATATAGCCAAAGATATGACAAAGATTTAATTTTAGATAATGGCTAGTTTAATAACGGCGTGGTTTTGTCGGGTTTATTAGAAATTTATAATTCTTCTTGCTCGTACTGTCCTGTAAAATATACAGAAAATCAAACAATTCTGAATACTGGTACACCTTAAGGGTTATCTAACACTTGAACTCTTGAATTTGTGAAAAAAAATATAGGAAACAAATCTATTCTTATACTGCAGTCTCGTTCTAGCCTTATATTATAAAAAGGATAGAACTATGAAAAAATACCATGCAGCTATAAAAAGGCCACACTTCCAAGTGGAATTACATAGACAATTTTCATACAATTTTATTTAATACCTGAATATTCGGTTAGGTAATATCAGTTCTTACCGCCTTATGTTCTAGATGTCTTCAAGTGAAAAAAATACATTTCTCTTGATGAAGACCTACTCCAGAGCCGAAACTTTGAGTAAGTAAACGGATGCCTGTGATCATAATTATTTTCGAAACCTGTTTGACTTCAGGATTATGTACAATCTGTAAATAATAAAACATTAACTTCTTAATCTGAATTCGGTATTCGGCATTAAAGTCCACGTATACCAATCACATTCACCCTCAAGATCATTACTTAGAACCTAGACGAATTTCTTTTTTCATAGTATTGTCAATCGAACTTGTACCCAGATAACTCAGGAACTAAGGGATGGAGTGTAAACTGGCAGTAGTGCCGGGGGTTGTAATTCATAAGTCATAAGAGTGCAGGCAGAAAAAAACAAGTAAAATGAAATACGTTGTACATATATAGGATTCAAATAGTTAATCAGGAAAGATGAGTAAACCTATAATTATATAAAAGTATGATTATAATACAGACGTTAATTTATTAATTAATAAATTACATTGAACCATTTATACTATCCCAGATGAAGCTCTGTCGTTTGACCTCTATTACGCTTCTTTCCTCTTTTCTTCAAATTTAATTGCATTTACGTCAGATGTATACTACCCTTGAACAATGATTTATAATTTGAAAAAGTCCATTCTTTCTAATATATCATTCACTTATTTGTAATTCAAGCGTGCCGCATTTATAATTACATTGAGGCACCTTCTCTTAGAAAGCTTTTTCCCTATTTATGGCAGGATCAGCTCGGCAGTTCTCAGGCAAGCTACTTATGGAACTATTAAGTTCGGAACTTACTACTCACTCCAAAAAGCAGCCACCAACAAGTGGGGTACTGATGATTTAGTGATCATTAATATTGTGAGCGCGGCGATAGCAGGGTCCATATCGAGCGCAATCGCAAATCCAACTGACGTTGTCAAAGTTCGCATGCAAGTCACTGGATTAGAAGCGAACTTATCCTTATTTGGCTGTTTCCAGGAAGTATATCAACACGAAGGCGTTCGTGGCCTCTGGAGGGTAAATTACATAATTCTTTCAATACACCTGCACTGTCGCACTGACAATATGACATTCTTTTGTACACGCACTCACTGCAAATGTCTACCTTGAGAACAGATAACATTTGAAACATAAATTCTTTAATGCTTACGGATAATAAAAGACGCTGTATGTTATTTT
Source organism: Syrista parreyssii (assembly GCA_030142615.1). NCBI lineage: Eukaryota > Metazoa > Arthropoda > Insecta > Hymenoptera > Cephidae > Syrista > Syrista parreyssii. The sequence goes on from JARQTG010000168.1 coordinate 698,544, forward strand.
GCTACTTTCTCACTCTGCACAGTACCTTACCGTATACTTAATTATAATATGATTGTGATTAGGGTCATTTTTATGTATGCAACACGCTTATATTTTGTCAAAAATTGTAGCGCACAGTTTAATATTACCAAGTCATTTCTCTTTTCCTGGTTCATAAATCAGCCCTCAGCTAGTTTGCCAGTTTATACTCCATTCCTGATTTTTCTGTAAACATGGATTTGTTAATTAGGTTGTTAATTAAATTGATAACGTTAGAGTACATGCACTTAAATAATAAAAATCTTTGCTCACAGGGCGTTGGACCTACTGCACAGAGGGCGGCAATCATTGCGGCAGTTGAACTGCCTATTTATGACTTTAGTAAACAAAAACTAATGAGCGTATTTGGGGACAGCGTTAGCAATCATTTTATGTGAGTGGTCATTCACTTAATTCATGTTTGAATTGTAACTAACTAAGATTAATTGGAAAATGAAATTTTTCTGTATTTCACTACTTTTTGATGATTCTTGTATTTTAGATCAAGCTTTGTAGCCAGTATGGCAAGTGCTGTAGCTTCAACACCAATTGATGTTGTTCGGGTGAGTGTTGAATGACCAAAACAAATTAATGACTTAAATTTTGAGATGGAATCTATTATATAATCGAAAATTATCTATTTTAGACGAGATTAATGAATCAGAGAAGAGTACGTACACCTTGTGGAATCCTACCTCCTCATATTTATTCTGGCAGTATGGACTGTTTCGTTCAGGTAAAGATTTTTATATATTTTTAGTTGGTTTCACGTGTTCTGTAATATTCACACTGAAACTTGTTTGATAAAGAAAGTTATTGATTAGCGTTTTAAATCGAAGTTAGATATCTTTTTATTTACGTATATAAAGCTTGATTTTGATTTTGCAGACTGTAAAAAATGAAGGATTCTTCGCACTGTATAAAGGCTTCATTCCTACGTGGTTCAGGATGGGTCCCTGGAATATTATTTTTTTCATAACCTACGAGCAACTTAAACACCTGAACTTATAGAAATATATTTAAATGTGATCGAGTAATAAATTCGGATACTGGTAAAATCGATGGTAAGAAAAATTTGTATAACTTGACTTATGTACCTAATTCACGTTTTTAAAATTAGTGTTTCTCATTTAGAAATTGAACTTGAACGTTTAGTGTACAAAACATATTATGTGGTAGAGCTTATGAACTTTGTCAAATAGTTCACATATGCTACAACTGTTGTAAATAATCTTGATATTTTGCGTTCAAGTCTCATCCTAGTGTCACAGTACAATGGTCTACTCTTTGGGTCCTAAAGATGAAGCACGGAACACACACATCTCATGGAGACATGCTACCTTACAAGAAGAAGAAAATGATTGGAATTAAAGTGTGAATTCCTTAGTACTGGGATTCTGAAGTTCCAATAATAGTTGTGTTGTTAGATGGCATTTACAGTAATGTAGTACAAAATAGATCTGCTCTAAGTAGCTACAGCAAAGGTGCTTCAAAAGTCTTATCATCTAGTAATAATATCTTATATCTCAGAACAATCTTATGAACAAACAGGATTTCATGTTACGTTTACTAATTATCAAGTTCTTAGTGTTCTTTTTTAAATTAACCTAAAATTTCTGTGGTTAATTACTTTACCTTTTGAAAAACTTAGCTCCTACTACCATAAGTGGACAGTACTTTTGAAACACCTTGTAAACATTTTACTTTCTTAAGTGTGATCATCACATTAATTTATCTTTATCCTTATGATGATGTATTACAAATGTTTGTACAGAAGCGTTTAAAAAGAAAACTAGGATTAGGAGTATTGTATGGCCGGGCCTAACTTCTTCTCCTTTTCTCTCTTTTTAAACCTTATATTTTCATTTTGAGGTTTTGATCGTTGTGTATTATTAAGCAGTGTTCAAATGAATACAAGTGTGATTTAGTAATAAATGAAAAAACTAATGTGAAAAATAGTACAATTTGATTTACAATACAATTTGATTTTCTAAAATTGTCCTGTTTTTCTTGAATACTTGATACCAATATTTAAGCATGTATTATAGTTAAAAATTGAGAAAAATACTCTGTTTCTGCAAGACTGGGATAACATTCATGTAATCCCTTTAATACATAGCAAATTGGTATTAGCTAAACAGAAATAAACATTTAGATTCTTTAACCTATTAGGATGTTGACTATGATCGGTTTTTAATATATTGAATCAAATGGAACTCACAAAAATGTATAATGGTCTTTTAAATTTTGATTATGCCATTTGCACCAGAAGTCCTGAACTATTCTAAACCTCAAAATATCATCACTTGTGAAATTTATTTTCTTCCACAAGTAAAATTATACGCGTACCTTTACAAATATTCTGCACTTACAATTTTGTACAATTTTTCTGACTGAATTTAGGTTTCAATGATGTTTTGTTTTTAGTTCTGGCCAAATTTTCCTCTGCTTTTTTTATTGTATAGTTTCGTGATCGAACATTTTCATGGGCGATTGTTTTGACGTGACGCATTTTATTGGCTGGATCTAACGGAATTGGCCAATGGTGTAATCTTGTATTTAGATATTTTGACAGATCTCAGTGAATGGAAGATTCCATTGAAGAAGACATTATTAGAATGATGTTCAACAATAGTTTTGTAGTCTGTGGTTAATAATAAGTTATTTCTGTTTGTTTGGTCTTGTTTGTTCGATGTAAGTTACAGATTTATAAAAATATTACAGTTCAACGCACTAAAAGTACTGATCAACTCATAGTTTGCTTGATTCATTGTAATCAATTATATTTTTCTAGTTATTGTAAAGCAACAGCTGCAGAAATGGCCATTTGCTATACCAGGTATTATTCAATCATGTTTGTTTTTTTACTTATCTTGATATTATATTTGATAATTTATATTATATTTTCGACAGTTACATAATCATAGAAATTGTTTTTAGGCTATTGTGTCAACGCAACTTAGGTGTAACTAGTCTACGATGTTTGTTCACCTCTAAGTAAGTTATTACATAATACTTTGTAGTTTATACTCAACATAAGGCAGTGTCTTATATATGACTTAATCTATCAAGGAGTACACAGATACAACAGAAATCTAATTTAAATAATATAGTTTTATTTTTCAAAAATTATGTATGATTTAGAAATATATTAAACAATGTATCTCTTTTAGTCCAATTGGTGTTTCTGCCACAAATTCATTATATGTTACTGCACGAGTTTGTGAAACACATGAGGAGAGAAACCTTCGTCTTAAGCGGCCATTGTCTCCACACTTAACTATTTACCAACCACAGTTAACATCATTGATGTCCATCACTCATCGTGCGACAGGAATAGCTCTTTCATCATATGCCATTATATTTGGATTCAGTAAGTTGTATTACAATTGTTAATAATCAATATGAACCTTTTGTACTAAATACAATGATCATTAAATATTATTTTTCATACATATTTCAGGTGCTCTACTTTTACCTGGAGGAGTACCTTGCCTCATAGAATCCATAGAAGCTTTATGTCTTCCTGGTCCTATTCTCTTTGTTGGCAAAGCTTTAGTAGCATTTCCTGCTACCTTCCACTACTTTAATGGAATCCGTCATCTAGTAAGGCATCATTTAATACAATACCATTATTAGTTTTTTATTGCATCCATAGTATGAAAAAATGTCAATGGTTGCATTAAATTTATATACATTGCTTTTATTTCCATTTTCAGACCTGGGATCTAGGAAAGTTTCTAACAATCAAGGAAGTGTACAGCACTGGCTATGTGGTTATGGCACTAGGAGCCATTGCTGCTCTTGCATTAGCTGCATTATAAGACATCTGTGTATAAGAATGTTATATCACGCACCGTTCAGCTTCATAGCGCAGTTGGAGTATTAAATCCCTCTGTTATACATTATACAAGTATTGTTATTATAAAATAAATTTATTTATTAGAGACGTGTTGCACAAATACATATATGGACGTTTTAGTTTTTCTTGCTGCTTTCATCTATAATATCTAATAATTGGAATATCCTAGAATAATTCTATTATTGCTGTAACTAACAATAATTTACTGATCTTGTGATCGTTTTTAGCACTACTTCCGTGCAGGAAATTCTATCGAATAATATAGTTACAGAAAATCAAGTATCAATGCTAACTCTAAAGTATCTATCGGCTCAAGTGTAAGTAGAGTGTAACATGAAAAAAATCTAATTCTGCAAGCTTAACAATCATTTTAATAACACTTTTCTAATAATTATCTAAAATTAAAAAAATAATCCGACTCAAAATTTTTCATATTCAAATCGAAATTTGTGAATCATAGCTGTTTTGTGCTTGCTAGCTATTGATACCAGCGGCGGCAATTTCGACATGTTTTTCAATACGTTATCCGCCGGTGCTAGTGACTTTGCCGAGACTGCGTACATTCTTTCGTATGTTTCCGTTGCATTCATAGGGAACGCAAGATTTGAATTCTAGTCCTGACGATACGTGCTGGTCGCTTGGCTAATTTAGTAGTTTAAAGATTTTCGAGTTCTATTCCCAGAAAGGATAGTTGTTGCGCACTTAGATTAGAACAGATGAACATTAAAATGTTTCATTACTTCCATGTGATAATGCTGTCGAACCACGCGAGTTGAGCGGTTTTTAAAGATAAGAGCACCATGAGCATAGGGTTCAATTCGAACTCGATATGACAATATGACTAAAAATATGGCATTAAATTTAGAAATAAGCATTCGATTGGTCAATTGATCGTAAATATTTCAACAGTATAACATTTTATCAATTAAATGTGTCTGGATGTATCTGCTGACTGCAGTGAATAAATCCGTTATACGACTCACGTAACACGAAATTACTAACGTAAGGAACTAAGGCCGAGCACTTGGAAGAAGAGGAACACGAAACCACTGATTGAGTGGATTAGATTCGAAATCACTATTTCTTTAGGGAATTTACAAATAACTGAAAAGGCAGTTAAAGCGTAGTAAAATTGTAGCAATTTGTCTTCAATAATGTCGAAAAAAACAGCATTGGTACTGTTGGCCGATGGATCTGAAGAAATGGAAGCTGTAATTACTGCAGATATTTTGCGACGTGCCAAGGTATAATTTGTTTAATTAACCTTAAAACTTTTAATTATTATTAATTACATAACGCAATGTCTTATGTCTTTTCCTTATAGTCTTCAAGCTGTCATTGCAGTTAGAAAGCAATAAATAAATCTATGGACCTTAAGCTCTTATTTTAGAGATATATGTTTATTATTTTAGATTGTAGTTACAGTTGCCAGCATTACTGGTAACAATATTGTCACATGCAGTAGAGATATTAAAATCTCTACTGATGCAAAACTTGCTGATGCTATTCAGAATCAAAAGTATGATGCTGTTATATTACCTGGAGGACTATCTGGTGCCCAAGCTTTTGCTTCTGTGAGTATATGTGTTCTCTAATAATTAAATGTAAGAATGTTAAGGAAGTTATAACCAAGTGTTTTCTAACAATACATTTTATTATAGTCCGAGGAAGTTGGAAAACTTTTAAAGCAACAAGAAGCTGAGAATCGACTGGTTGCAGCAATTTGTGCTGCTCCTACTGCTTTGAAAGCCCATGGAATTGGCAAGGGAAAAAAAATTACATCCTTTCCTGCAATGAAAGATCAATTAACTGAAGATTATTCTTACATCGAAGACAAAGTTGTAATTGACGGTAAGAATAGCTGTTCTATATTATATAATTCCTTGACTAATAATTTCTGTATTATAAATAATACAAATTTTCTATTTCTTGTATATTAGGTAATTTGATAACCAGCAGAGGTCCTGCAACAGCTTATGCGTTTGGCCTGGCAATTGTTGAAGCGTTGCTGAATAAAGAAGTAGCTAGATCAGTGGCTCAGGGTATGTTGTATGAAGGTTACAATTAAAATAAATATGATGGAAAGGATGAACTACATTTTGCTATTTGCATATCGCATATTTTATCTCTATAAGGGCAATTATAGAAGTCACATATTCTGATAGTATAGGAATTGGCACCAAATTATAATACTCATAGCATAAGCAATACTCGTTTCATGATTTTATTTAGGTATTAAAATAAACTGGGAAAAGAAATGTACATTCCACGTCAACCATAATTATTTCGTACATAATGTCCTATTTTACAGGTTTTAAATTAATGTTACGTAACATACATAGATCTCTTGCAGTTGCTTTACGTCCCACGGCAGTTTGAATGTCATATAATCTTAGAAGTAAATCAGTCGTAAATAATTCTGGCAGTGACTTAAGCAAACAAGGCACCTAGAAAAGAAATAATAGATAGTATTAAACACAAATGGCATATTATAAATAACATCAAGCTATGTCAACAATAGTATCTACAATATTTTAACTCTCTGACATATATCCTTTAAGTTTCCTAATTTTGTGTAACAGTAACTATTTATATCGTTTTATCCAACATGAAATAGTTACCAATGTTTGCGGCATGCCCTGTAGTACAACACGCGTCCGATCCTTTCCACACTGTACCATAAGTCGCAAAAATTGTAATATAAAATGTGTTTGTTGTGAAACTTCTCCATCTCTACCAGCGAGAAAAGCAAATGTGGAGAAAAGCCCATTAAGTGCAGATGCCAAGGGATCCCTTAAAACAATAGACTTTTGCCCGCTTGTCGTTGTTTGAGCTTGCGGTGAATTTGAACCGAACATGGGATTCGAATCCCCTGATTCGTTTAGTCTAAGAATTTTATTTGCTGGAACACCTAGTGCGTCCAGTTCATCAGTATCCAGGTCGTGTCTTGCACGTTTCCTATTGTTCCCACGATTTGGATTTGAATTGTTATGCTCCAAGGTTGAATATATACAAGAGACACATAGTTTAGCTAAGATCGATGACTGTGGCTCCACTAATTCCTCACTCCTGCAATAAATTTATGTCATGTAATGATGTCTTGCGACTTTTATGTCTTTGTGTGTCTAGAGAAATGGATACTTACTGTAGTGAATTGTACAGATACTGTGGAACGACATGATTTAGGAGATCCAATGTACAATTCTCAATATCCAAGTGAAATATTGAGAAAGTTAAATCCACAGCCTGGAGCAATTCTTCCTGATATATGTATTTCAATACTTCCTTTACTAAATTTGATACGAACCACAAGGATCCACCAGTGTTCAATAAGGATTCTAAGGATTGAGTCGCTTGCACATTTATCCAACCCCGTTGATGAATACCTTGCCAGACTGACTCCAATTGCTCCGAAATTGGTTGTCTTGATATTATACTAAGGAAAAGAAATATGTAAAGTTCCACATTGATTTGTTATGATTACTCATGATTATAAAAAAAATTGCCCTTTGTCGCTCTTACCTGTGAGACATCGAAAGAACTTTTGTTTTTGACTGTGTAGGTGGATGAACGTCATACTGCATTTTACGAATTATTTGAAACATCAAACTGGATCTAAACGGTTATAAAAATACTTTAAGTAATTGCTCAAAAACTTAGTTCCGCTATTCTTCAATTTTAATTCATTGAAAAGCACACTTACCGCTCTTTAAAGTTATCTTGCATTTCATCACTAGGAAATGGCGTAAGGAATTGCTGCACCATATTCATAGGCTTAAGGAGTGCATCCTGATGAGTTATGCTCATGTGTGCACATAACCATGCCGCTGCACATACAGGCAGACAGCAGGCAGCTGCTCGCAATCCATCGAGTGCTCGTTTAACATCTCCAGCACCTAATGCACCGCTTTCCCAGGCGCAGAGTAATTCTTTGACGGCACCCATAGCGGATCGGCATGCCACATGCCACTTTACATTGCTTCCCTTAACATCAGGATCGGCTGAATTGATTTGTGTCAGGAGAGCATCCACACGAGCTGGATCGATATTCTGTAGCATTTTTTGAGGAGACTTCGGTTTATCTCTTTCAGCCATGCACTCACGCACCCATTGTTCAAAAAAGGAATCTCCACCTTCTTCTAAAACAACCTGTAGGAATTGTTCTAGATTATTTATAAGTTGGCTTCTTAATTTATTGTTTTATAGGAATAAGTTAGAAAGGTATAATATAGTTAATTCGTATTCTTACATCGGATCCATATGTTTGGACAATGGAGCAGAGCATTAGAAACGATACGTCAAATAACATTGCTCTTGTCGCAGCTGTTTTTCCTGGTCCTGTCTCATTTATCTGCTTGCTGCATTCGTTGAATTTAATTAACTTTGTCACAAATGTTTTTAATTGACCCTCCACTGTGGCTACTGCTAATATCAATTCGAAGCTCTTTCCAGTTAAAACTTGACACAGCATACTGAGTAATGCTTCTTGGATTTTGGGATAATCTGCATTGAGGGTTTTCAAAATGCCTGCTAGTGTCGGTTCTGCACGAATTATTACTTTTGGTATCGATGATGTTGGAGATCCTGATGATTCAAGCTTTTGCAATGCTGCTGTTACGCCCTCTCTTTACAGTAATGCATTAATTAGTCATAATATAATATGTTATTGGAAGTAATGTTGATCAATGGTTACCTTTTGCTGCTTAGGTGTTTCGCTTGATCTTCCGTAACTAGATTAACTTTTTGTAATTGATTCAGTAAACATTCTACACAATTACATGAGCACGTGGTGTCCATTATGTCGAGTAAGGGAGTAAATTGTAATAATAATTCAAATGCATCCAACACTTCCTGTGAATATTCAAACTTTTCATCGCCTGAAAAAGATATTGAGAAGTATAGAACGCTTCTTTCAAGTCTTGCATAATTGTTAGTGTTAAATAGTATACCATTTAGGGTAGTGCAGTGTAACTCTTTCAAGATGAGGGGTACTTTTAAAAAAATAAATGCTCCCCACTGTGATTCTTTAGAAGTTCCGGTGACGTCGTGTAAACACATCAAACAAGCTCGAATAATTTCACAGTAAAGTCTTGCGTTCGTATAGCTTTTTAGTCGTTGAATCATAAGAAGTTGATTGACGAATACTGATGTTTCTGTACTAGGATTTAACAACACTTGAACAGCAAGAAGTGGCTGTAAACAATATGTAATGGATTCCATTTCAGCTGTTGTGGAATGCAGTGCCAAACTCTCCACTTCTAAATTGCATAATTTTTTCAGAGAATCTTCAATTGGTACTGTTGATTTTAAAGTACTTGTTTTTTGTACTACTTCTATTTCATGACATTTTTTTACTACGTCGATATACAGATCTGAAAATAGATATGACAAAAATTATTATGTTATGTACATGCTAGAAATCTCTGTCTGTTATAAACGAAATATACCTTTATCGTCATACTTAGCCAGATACATCATTGCGCAAATGAAATCAGAGCTTAACATCTGCTTCAGAATACTTGCAGGTTTGTCTATAAGTTCCGATGGTTGTGGAGAGAGTGGATTATTATGTGGCATCTTTGTTATTGCATAGAGATAACATTGAAGCAGCCAATGAACTATAGACAGAACTGCTGCTGCTAAAAGATCCTCTTCTGGTTTGCCTCTACATGTAATTCCTACTTGAATCATATCTAAGAACTCCATCAGACTAACAATGCAATGTGGTTTATGGAACGCATCGTATTTACTGATACGCTGCAGGACAGCAGCGTAAGACACCAACTATGATAAATAGTTTATAGTTAAATTTATATTGAGGAATTTGTAGGAAGTATTTTATTAATTAAATATTGATGTGGATAGAAGTTTACATGAAATAAGTATAAAGTGTAATTCAAACCTGTGAACTTAGTGAATGTTTCAGGTAAGATAAGACAAGCTGATTTGGACCAGGTCCAACCAATGCCTGTTGCAGAATACAATCTGCTAAATTATAAACATCTCCACTTACACCTCGTGGTAAAATCTAAAGTAATAGAATGTATTTAATCTTACTCAATAACAATATCCATATTAAAAAAAAAACATTTGTGTTTAAAAACTACTTACAGTTTTTATATTGATACCCCATTGCAAATCACTCCAACGCTCACGCCATGCCCGGAGCAAAAGTGCTTTGAGACTACTAGTTTTACTTGTGACTTTAGTTTCCATTACAAATGACAATAATACATTGCACATAATTTATATATACAAATTTCACCTAAAAATAGAAAAGACATTTAAAATCATTCCTAACACTTTATGCATTATTTTTGAAATCAGACTAAGTATAATAATCTAAATATTAACAAATGTACATTTTACAACGTAAAATGAATTTCAAGAACCAAAATCTTCTTCCAAAGAAAACTAATTGTCGTACACCTAACCTAAAAGATTACCTGAGGTATACAATTTCCATGTTAAGACACAAATTAGTGTAACATCTGTTATAATTTATCATATATATAGAATCACACCAAACAATTATTACCACTTGTACTTATAAAATCAAATCAAATAGAAGGTAAGAAAATTATTACAGAAACAGCAACACATTGGACCAGACTTTCATAAATAAACGCCATTAGTTTAGACTAGGAACTAGTTGCCACTCGCATCCTGACTTCAGTCCCTTCAGTCGCCCATTACAGTCGGATTCTATCTGCTATAGGTAAAGAAAAGAGGTGTTTCTACCTATTTTCGAATTTGCATTAAAATCACGTACAATTACATGATTCAATACACCATAGCGCTTAAAGGTTGACCATGCGATTAGGGTGAAATAAAATAAAACGTGAAATAAATTTAAATTATTCACCATTATGTACAATGCCTTATCTTATGTCACAAGCTGTTGATAAATGCGAACCTTTCTTTCCTTCTGTATCTACGCATAACATTTATCAAGAAAGTTTTAATTCTGTTTAATAATATTTCCAACATTTATAACAGGTTTATGTCACCATTTTTATATGGGGGCTGCCATATTCAAACAATCCGGCTTTTAACTTCATCAGGATGCATTCGTCATGTTACCTGAAACAAACTTTGAGTATTTTATGGTCTTTTACACATCAACAATTGAAATTTTATGACTCCCTTTTTAGGGGCATAGAAATATGTTCGCTACGGGTTTACTAAACATCCTATATAGTGATTGTAATCTTTATTGTTTAATGTAAGTAAATATTTAGCTATAGGCTTGTTCATAAAAAATGTTATAAAATTACAATTTTTGAATATCAGATAAGTCTCATAAGATTTCTTTTATATTATCCAAGGCTTTCAATAAGATACGCCATTTATTCATTAATACGATTTACGTCATTACAGCCAACCAAGCTGAACTTCAACTTACAATTTTTTATGTATATTCTTAAAGTAATATTGAAACATAAAAAGAACATTCCAGTTAGACAAATAATATATTCATACACATCCATTGCTATTGTTTACAGGAAATTCAGTATGACGTTTTGCAATGGCTATATACTTAAACCCGCTACAGTGTGAGGTAACTATTAACAAGAAATGTATTTTTAACGTTATTGGTGGATCATAAATGAGGAAATTTCCTGACAGTAAATCAGGAAAATTGCAGGCAAAAGAAAGAGAAGGACAAATAAAGAGGGAACGAGAGAGTAAGAGTGAGAGTGTGGCCAAGAGAGGGAAAGAGACAGAGTAGGAGATGCGTTGGTGTTAGAATTGTTGCATGGAGTAAGAGTGAGAGGAAATAAAATATAAAGAGAGAATAAAAATAACAATGGCTATGGGGTTGGGGTTGAGTTTGGTTTGGGTTTGGGGGGCTTGCAAACAGTTATGAGGAAATTGGGGTAACGAGATTGCGGAACGCGCCGACTTGGAGCGCACCCCCACAAAAGAAAAACGAAACAAAAACTCAGTACAAGATGGCTGCGTTTGGGTGTTGTGGCTGCTGATCTGATTTTGTGCGTGCTGCTATGCTAGTTTATTGGACTGGCTAAATTTCGACGAATTCTATAAGAGTTTTGTCGTTTTCTTCTTCCTCGAATAAGTAACTTATAGTTGTGCGCGAAAGTGGGTTGCGGTGCAGGCAATAATGCGAGAGCATTGCTAGCACGTCCGAATTTTAAGTAAGTTTGCTTTTGATGTTTCAACTCAATTTATAGTTTATTCTTATGCTTAATTAGCTTTTCTGTATGGATTATTTATATGGTGTTTTTTGTTATGGTAGTGTCGTTAGGGTTAACCTGAAAATGCTTGTTTGACCAATTATTGAAATTGTGTGACACGCTCCTTCATCTTTTCATTTTTGCGACAGAACGAAGCTCATGCTTGCTTCGGCTCTATAAGTATGTATAATGGAATACGGTTTGGTTGGAGTACTTAAGAAATCTACTCCATACTGTTGTAATTTAGAAGAAATTTTAAGCTTGATTGTGCAAATGTGGAGAATACAGTTGTCTTTGATACATTTTTGAGAATCATGCTGTTGAAAATTAGTATCAGTTTATTTAACAGTGAATCTGAAAAATACTACATTCTGTTGGAGTATTATCATATATTTTTGTTATACTGTTTTCTATTATTGGAGTTACTCCATATTGGGTTTTCAATCCAATAAGTCGATTATGTATCTCAGATTTGGTGAGCTTGCGAGAAATTAATGGTTAGAAATCGAAACATATTTCAGAGTTCAAAAAAGCAAGGATTTATTAAAAACGTTTACTTTTTCAAATTTATGCCCTATGAATTATATAATAATTGTTGTCTAATTAAAAACATACTTTAATCTTTCTTCATAAGTATATAAATATATATGTCCCAAAAATTATTTCTAGTTTATAAACATTACATTTCATATTACTAATATGCAATTTATGTGGTGAAATGGATTAATTTGTCTTCTTATTTAAATATTCACAAAGCAAGGTAATATTGTAATCACAAAAATTTTTGAAACTTTAATTAATTTATTTGAAAAAATAGTACGACTACTTGCAAATTCAATATTTGTTTGGAAGATTCTCTTAAAATTTCAATATGTATATTAGAATTTTACTTCATTCACAATACTTTATAGAATATCGAGTCAAAACGCTATACTCATATAGCTCCTATGTGGTTCAAGGGGTGGATGATTGGAATTTACTAAAAGTGCAAGAGCGAAGCTGGTAGAAACACTGGAGAAGGACGGCGGAGCGTTGGAGGAGGGAGAGATGTCCGCCGGCACCCAAGGCGAGATACGGGTTGGTCCATCGCACCAGGTTTGCTAATTTTTCTTGGAGAATCTTCGCTGTGTAGCTACATTGCAAAATGCACCTAAATTAGGCTTGCGTCTTTGCATAAGAAAGTACTCTAAAACTTGTTATGAAGCGTCAAATCATAGTTAGTTTAATACATGCAAATTCCTTATAGCTTATCTTGCTTTGTGTTAATAACAGATTTTACAAATACTTACACATGTCTATCTAATTAATATTTGTGATATATTACTCTTTCTATAGATAACTGGGCACCTGTAATTTCACTGGCTTGCTTCTTTATTTTCAATTTGCATTGTGCATCGTTAACGCTATTATTTATTCAAATAGTATAGTAGAGCAAGCTGTGATTTATTATTCATACAGTTATACATATTTTATTCAGAAAGCATCTAAACTGTATTATGCATGAGATCTCCCATGACATCTTTTCCTTTTAGTCAGACAAATCGTTATAATTTTCTTGAATTATCATAGCAATAATTTTTGTTAACAGTTTTATCAACGTGTCAGTAAAATTGTACTGTGCTCAATAGCAGTTTAATTATTTGATACCATAAAATAGTCTGTGTAGCCTTGAATTTCTTGTAATTGACTTTTCGATACATAAATATTTAGAATATGCGGCAATGGCATTGATCAGCTATCTTTGACAGTAAAGCATTAAGATAATTTGATCTACCTGTCCATATACATCATAAGGCATTATTACTGAAGCAATATGATAACATACATAATCCATTTTAGATAATGTATGACATTGTATTTCTGCATGCGACATGTTATTTACACCAATTACAAACATTCTCAGTATGTGTGTTAGGAAGTAAAAAAGAATCAGAAGTTTCATTCTGATGCATATGATGTAATAATTTATTTTAAGGCGTACAAAGGCTATAAGTAGAAATTTTCATTTCATATTTTGCTGTCTGTGATCTGTCTCATATTATTTTTTTTTTTATTACAGTGATTCACATAATACTTTCACTCATTCTAAATAAATTTCACGGTAAGCATTAGAGTTATAAACAGAATAAGGGAGAAAGGACATGAACCATCTAATTAAAGTTGTATTATACTCTGAAAAAATAATGAATACTAAGAATCGATGGAATTGGAAAGTGCAGTAGCTTCTGTTTCCAAATCAAATCGTACGTCAATTTACTTATATTTATCTACTATATGATTTAAGCATATGCAACACAATTCGTCCTGAATTAAACTAATTAAATTGTTATCTTTATCTCTTTCACTTCATTGACAGTACACTATCTGTGTCATTACATGATTCGCTTTAGCTTCTACTATTCTACTTTACATTATTACTCTTTCTCATTGACGATTACTGTGCACACTATTCAGAACTGGTATTTTGACTTTTTGTTTGTACGGCTTTTTCTTTTCCATTCCTGTTTAACACGCAAGGGTTCGAGGAGTATGAAAAATCTTACAAGACAAAAAATCTGACAGGATCTAGTGCGATGATCGACAACTGAAGTTGGTAGAAGTCGAGTTCGTAGACCATGACTGGATGTTCGTTGTGCCACGGTGTCCAGTTATCTTCTTGATGATACTCTAATTGCAGACGTAAGCACAGAGATAAAGATATTTGCAAATTCAAGACGTAATATTTTCGAAAAGGAGATGGAAAGAAAGATGAGAAGAAAGCAGTCGAGGATTTTCTTCATGACAAAAGCTGATTTTAACAATTTATATCTGATGTGATCAGTTGGTGCAGATCTATTCTGGTTTATTCGTATTGTCTGTTCAACTTAGTTATGTCACAGTTTGTATCAAACAAATGTTACTTAATAATAGCAAGAGCAAGCCTCTTTTGTGAGTCGTTCTTTGTAATAATTATTAAAATTCTTGTTTCAAATTGACGTTCCTGTTTGGATGTATAATTTTAATGTGTCAATATTTACAGATTGTTTTAGAGCAACTGATCTGGTTCTTTTGACACGTTTTTAATTTGATACTTCAGTACCTATCGGAGTCGCCAGCTTATTAACGATAACATTGATACGCCCAATCTGGTCTATATGGTTTACAAGAAGGATAGAAATACATGGCTAATTTAGTGAGGTATGCACTCCTAAAATTAGATAAGCTTTGAATTAATTAATTAGCTGCCAATATTAAAAACTTAAAGCTGAATGTAACACCAAGCGATTGTTTAAGCGTTAAAAACTGAAAAGCTGGGCCTTACAAGTGTTTTCAAGTTATTAAATCCAGAATGCAAATAAACCAAAATCTTTATATTATAAATTGTGTTGCATACGTTTATTATATAAAAGCTGTTAATTAGTTTTGAAGAAGAAAACAATGTCAGAATCCAACTTAAAACGGTTCTTTTCGAAAAAAGTATGAACAGAATGATACATACGCAGTTTGTTGCACTTCATTACGGTATGAGGTGAAATTTTGATCGAGTCTTTGAATATCTGTGCTAGTTGCTTTGTGAAAATACTTACCAAGAATAAGTGAAGGATTTGTGTGAATGGTCATGCACAATATATGTAGATTAATGAACAAAAAAAGCAGGAAGGCGTTGTCGAAAGGGATATGCGTGTTCTTAAGCTACAAACAAGTATTTCATAGCCATGTATTAATGGCGGCGACAGTGATATGTTCCGTTCTATAATGCTTTCTTTCTCGGGAAGCACCGTTTCTGTTGTACCAAATCCATCGATGTAAATTCAGACTATAAGAACGAAAAGAAAACTAACGCTGAAAGATCCTAGAGTGGCGCTAGACTTAATAGCAAGAAGATTGATAGAATTCGATTTCATCTTTAATGATCTCATTTGAAATATTTACACAGTGTCTTTCGGAGCTGCTATTATGATTTGAACTTGGAGAATGCCTAAGCCATAATTTGGTATATCGATGGATGAACGGAAACGTTGTTCAGAGAAGAATGAGGGAACGCTCAGTCTCGTGTGTCAATAAAGAATGATTGAGTTTTGGGGCTTTTGATAAGCAAGTCGGAATATAGGTGCGTACGACTAACTCGCTTTGGCAGTGGTGCTAACCGCGCACAATCCCCAATTTTGGGTACAGGAATTGGTTTCTTGCCAGGCCCGTTTGCCTGAGTATCGGCCGGGTATACCTCCTGGCGAGCT
Organism: Syrista parreyssii; assembly: GCA_030142615.1. Classification (NCBI taxonomy): domain Eukaryota; kingdom Metazoa; phylum Arthropoda; class Insecta; order Hymenoptera; family Cephidae; genus Syrista; species Syrista parreyssii. Next base: position 714,839 of record JARQTG010000168.1, read on the forward strand.
ACTTCCTGATCCAGAGTTCTCAAAAGAACGCGAAGAGCTAAGATGGATACCAGCGATGGCCTTGGATGGGGACCTTCTCATGTACCTGAGGGCGGCTCGTTCAATGGCCGCGTTCGCCGGTATGTGTGACGGTGGTTCCCCGGATGATGGTTGCGTTGCAGCTTCACGAGACGATACCACCATCAATGCACTGGACATCCTGCACGATTCTGGCTATGATCCAGGAAGAGCTTTGCAGGCTCTCGTTAAGTGCCCCGTACCCAAAGGCATCGACAAGAAATGGTCCGAGGAAGAAACCGTGAGTATAAGCTTGATTCTTGTTAGTTGACATTATTCATTTGGTTTGGAATTCTTAATATAGAAGATATACTTCTTATTAGATTATATTGTTTTCTTGTATCTATTGACAGTTGGTGGAATCAGTTATGAGTATTCGTTTGGTAGATGCGTACAATTCAAGGTATGATTGTGCTGTGTTACAGAAACGGTTTGTCAAAGGTCTTCGGCAATTTGGAAAGAATTTCTCTCGGATTAGAAAAGATCTTTTACCTCATAAAGATACGGTAATGAGAATTTATAGGTGGAGTCATTAAGCAATTAAGTGTCTCTAATCATTCGTATGGTTTTTTCTTTTTCACAGCCAGAACTGGTTGAATTCTATTATCTGTGGAAGAAGACTCCTGGTGCGAATAATAACCGACCTCATCGTAGACGTCGGCAAGGATCCTTACGTCGGATCCGTAACACGCGAAACTCCAGAGCAGGGACACCCAAGGAGGAAGTACCTACGCCACCGAAGGACGCACCGGCAACTACTGCTAGTACAAAGGAAACTGCTTCGGAACCGGAAATAGTTCCTGTTGGTACGCCTGCTAGTAATAATCCCGGCGGAGAGATCAGCTCCGTCACTGAGGACGATAATTCAGAAGAAGACAGTGACTCACGGGATACCAACACGAACGGGACAACGCATTCCTGTCAGCATTGCTTTTCGACAAACTCAAAGGACTATCAAATCGCTGGGAAGGATCGATTACTTCTTTGTGCGGAATGCAGGGCGCACTTGAAGAAGACTGGAGAGTTGCCACCTGCGCCGCCATACTTGTTTCGTCCGGTTCCTGCAGAATCTCCAGAGAGTCCGGGTAGAATGCGTACAAGAAACAAAGCTAAAGAGACTCCTAGACCTGCGAGACCAAGACGTACCGGAGGAACGGACACGCCTGATCAAGAGAAGCAGCAGCAACAACAGCAACAAACGCCTGACAAGACAAAGAAAAAGTCTTCGAACAAGCCGGAAACACCGAAGAAAGGTCAGAAGAGGTCTCAGACGGATGATATGGAAGAGGACAAAGAGTCACAAAAACGTAAACGTGGTGAACGTCCTGAGAGTCCGTCGGAATCGCTCACAACAGATAGTAACTCTCTTATGGATGAACCTGAGAGAGAAACGGAAACGGACGCCAATGAAAATCAACCTACACCATCCGTTGTTCCAGGTGAAGAACCTGCCAGTCCTATTATAGCTACACCTGAGGAGCCTTCTGAACCTACTCCGGCGTCAACGCCAGTTCCACTCTCCATTTCGGTTACGGTGCCGGTGCCAGTTCCCGTTTCGGTTCCAGTGGCTGTCCCTGTTCAAGCACCTATATCGGTTCCTGTACCGGTACCAGTTCCCATTCAAAGTTTACCAATATCGGTACCCGTCATTCATTCCTTGGATAAAAAGCCATTGTTAATGGATGAGCCTACAGAGACCAAAGAACAAATGGAGGAAGTCTCACTGGCTATTAATCAGCCTCTTAAATTAGAACCAAGACCCGTTGAAGCGCCAATGTCACCGTCGAATGAGGAGCTCAGAGAACCTGAGCAGCAACAACAACTCAATTTGAGTAATCCTCAGCAATCAAATCATCCTTTGAATGTTGCTGACATGAGTCAAAATATTCATCGTAATTTATCACAATCTATTGCCAGTGCTGCTGGTATTTGCGCGCCAGGAGGTCCTACTAATTTATCAAATCCTCAGATAACGTCTCAAAGCCAGCAGAATCTACCTCTCAATATGCAATATCAAAGTAACGTGTCGCAAAATCCAAACGTCCCCCAAAATTTATCACAGAACATTCAGCTTCCGCCAAATATACCACAGAATATTGGTAACACACAGCCCTTGGGAATTCCGCAATCTGTCTCTAATACGGGTACAGAAAACAGTGTTAGTTTAACGAGCACGCAAAGTATGGGGCAACATATTTCTGGACCAACTGCCCTCAATCTAAATATCCCACAGAATATGTCTACGACAAATATCACTCAAATACCGCAAGTACCAAGTTCACCGCAACCGCTTGGCTTAACTGTGATGCCTTCTGAAAATAGGATGTCAGAGCGAATGGCAGAGGATAGATTAGGTCCAGAGCGGCACCGGGATAATAGGATATTAGAGAGGATGTCAGAAAGAATTCCGGACAGGCCGGAAAACACCGAACCTGAGAGACCGGAACCAACTAACTTATTCCAGCCTATACAACCACCAAGTATGTTGTCGGCGGAAAAACCAGCAGTTATTTATAATTTGGCTGGTACTCCGCCAATGGAACCTCAGAACTTGAAGATAAAGCAAGAGATCATACCACCAGAACCAGATCCTCTCCAGAGTCTTAAGGAAGTTAAAGTTCCTGGTTTTCAAACAGGTTTTCCAGGACCAACTCTGGAGAACATTAAAAAGGATCCTGATAGTTCTAGTAAACCACCTACCCCAAGTAAGCATTCTTTGGCAAGCAACCAGCAAGTCGCTCAAATACAGTCAGTAGCAGCTTCCCCGACGCCAAGTTTGCCGCCACCTCCAACTTCTATTCCCCAACCTGTGATGCATCCTGCCCAGCAACCGAGTCCTCACATGGCTCATCCATTCCACACGCATCATCCCTTGATGCATCATTCTCTATTCGCAGCGATGCATCCTTATCATCCACATGCATACACTGGATATGCTCCTGTAGGTGGTTATCCACCATTCCCTCCGTATCCATACGGTCCTGTTCCTCATGCCATTCCACCGCCGTCACCACAGAGAAATCAGGAAAGCACAACAATGATGACTGCACATCATTCAAGCACAAGCTCCAGCGTGACGACTAGGGAGGAAGGAGAAAATCTAATTGCTACCCATCATCACTCATCAAGTATGCACCAAGCGACGACCTTACATCACGACAAGTTACTGACTATTTCCTCGCACAGTTCACATAGTCATTCATCCTCCCATAGTTCTCACAATGCTCAAAGGAAACCATCAATGGTATCTGCGTGTCTTACCTCCAGCAGCTCTGTTCATCATCATCATCGTCCACCACAACCACAAGCTCCTGCACCACCCCCTGAGCCAAAGATGGAACCGGAACTTGTGGAACCTGAACCGGAAGAGCCACCGAGTCCAAGAGGACCATCCCCGGAGCCTCGAATCGAAGACTCTGAGTGTCATCGATCACAGTCAGCGATTTTCCTTCGACATTGGAATCGTGGAGAAAATAATTCTTGCACCAGGACGGACCTGATGTTCAAACCTGTTCCGGATTCCAAGTTGGCTAGGAAACGCGAGGAACGGTCGAGGAAACAAGCTGAAAGGGAGAGAGAGGAACGAGATAGAGTTGCTGCTCAGCAAGCTAGGAAAATGACAACTCCTGAAAAGCAACCGGAAGTCTGTAAACCTCCAAGTCGTGGTCCACTGGAGCCGGTAGTGTCGCCCTATGATAGATACGCGGCAAGACCAGGTTCCTACGCGGATACACCGGCACTGAGACAACTGTCTGAATATGCCAGACCACACGCTGCCTTTTCACCAGCCAGACACCCAGCGCCACCTGATCCCATGCTGCACTATATGTACGGACCCGCAGCGCGGGAACGACTCGAACTAGAGCATTTGGAACGTGAGAAACGCGAGCGAGAGATTCGGGAGTTACGTGAACGCGAGCTCAACGACAGGATTAAGGAAGAAATGCTCAAAGGGGCTCCAAGGCCTATGCCTGCGCCGGTAGATCCTCATTGGCTGGAGATACACCGGCGTTATGCAGCCGCAGGACTTGCTCCAGGACCCGCTGCTCCTCCTCAGGCATTGCATCAGTTTGGTCTTTACGGAGCGCCTCCTGGACCCAGTCAACTTGAAAGAGAACGTCTTGAACGTTTAGGTAATATTCCTTTTATATTTTTTACTATCCTTTCCTGTATTTCTTATTTTTCATTTGCCTCTTCCTCTACCGGTAACGTCAGCAGGTTACCCATGCCCTGTTAATTGTCAATTATGGACCCGATCTAATCACTTTTAAAAATTATTCTTCTTTTTATAGTTCTGTTGGAATGTTTGTTCACTTATTTTTCTCAAGCTTCCTCACAATTCCTTATTTTTCCATGAAACTGTTTATCATTGGCGATGACTTCAGAAATCTGTCATTTTGAGATTAATTTTCTCTACCTGCTCCTTCCTTCTGTTCAAACCTGAACTCTATTTCGAGTGAAACTGGACACGCAGAACTGTGACAACTGATAATCTTGGGCAGATTTTTTTTAACTGACTACCCTGTCTCAGCAACAATATGTTCGATCCAACGGATAAGAGAAACAAACCATAATCAGTAAACATTCTCCCTTCAGAAGGATAGAATGTTTCATAACAATTCTATAATTGAATCCCACATAATATAACACTTTGTCACAATATACAATAAATTCCCGTTTACTTCATAAAAAAGCTTGAACAATCGGTACTCTTTTGATTTGTCAATCGAGAGCCAGTACCCCGTTGTACGTGGTTTGAGAAAAAATTGTTATTTTTTTTATTTTTTCCAAAAAAGCTTCAGTGTACTCGAGTGAACGTTTGTGATAGAATTTTATTAATATAAACGTATTAGCATCACAAATATCAAGACTGCAATAGCTTCTGTTGCCGTTTAGCAACGAATGTAAATGTGAATGTATAACGATAATAGATCCTAAGTTTTTCAGTTAATAGGATACATACGAGATAAGTCTATTATCGAGTAGGATAAATTAACAAATTAAGTATGTGTCAAGTGTGCCAAAATAGGATTATAATTAGGATCAATAGATGTAGATATGATAGATGGTGTGACTGACCGAAGCCCTGTCGGGTTTAGGGATACCGACTTCGGGTGGCGGGGGGCCAGCAGGGGGAGGGGCTGGCCATCCCGTGGCGGCTCATCACCACAGCCAGTTGGACGAGCGGCTGGCTCTGGCTGCTGACCCGATGGTCCGGTTGCAGATGGCTGGCATCTCGCCTGAGTATCACGCTCACACTCACGCGCATACGCATGCGCATACCCACTTGCACCTACATCCGGGACAGCAGCAGGCCCAGCAACAGGCTCAGCAACAGCAGGAAGCAGCTGCAGCTGCAGCTGGATTCCCCCTGCCCGGTAGGTCCTAGGGATCAGGGTGTCTAAGTTTCTGAACCTTTTTCCAAAAGAAAGAAACAATCTGTTCTCGCTTGTTTCGCTACAATCGTCATGCCTTCGAGCGTCTCCTTTTACAGTTGCGTTCCTTGTACCCCTTTTGATTTCTTTGATTTTAAACAAATTCTTTGCCAACCCCTCGCCACTACCCCCCGTCGTCCTATCCAGCATTTATCTGTATTGTCGCTAACTGTTACAATAATTCGGAATTACTAACTTTCAACGTCCAAATATTATTCTGTATCGAATTTTGAAAATGCTTTTAACAGTTTTTAACTCAAACGACTATTGAATAGTTGGTCATGTGCGTTCTGTGTGTCTGCGCGTGCGTGTGCGTGGGTACGCAGTGGGTGATTGTGCGTGCGTACGTTTTGAAAAATGAATTTATTTGTCACTTTCATTCTTTTATTCTTATGTTGGGAAACTTAGAAAATTTCATGTCTTGTACTGTAATTGAACGTTAAACATGTTGCGGTTGAAATCTCACTACCCTCGGAACAACTATTGGTTAAAGTTTCTTGTTATTATTAAACTGCTTATTTTAAGGAAAAAGTGTCTTCGATAATGATTAGTCGTAACGTCTATAACGAACGTATGGGATATCCTAATGTAAGAGAATGTGTACAAACATTAAGTAGCACTAACAGTCCATTGAACCAAGTACTATTCGTAATTGTTCATTCAATGGATAATCACTGCTTGGCAGAATTGCTTTGGAGTGAGAGAAAAATCAAAAACCAACAGTTATTAATTAGACTATATATTTTCTATGTCCGATTAATGCTTTTGCGCTCTGTATAAGTGTACGTTTTAAGGATGAAACTTTAAGAAATCAAATTTGAATGTAGCGTGGCTATAGTAGCAACAAACAATATCGAGACCACTGAAGTCCTTATGTATAGTTTCTTCTCGCGTTTAGAACAATCTACATTCAGAGACTGTAGACGCCCTGATGACAATACTTTTGTAATACATAAAAAAAATGCCTATCTTATAAAATTCTCCACATAGATATATATATTGCATGCTTACCATCTCACACTGTAGCTTCTAATATATTTCTAAGCATCGACATTATCTGAAGACCCAATTGCTGATCATTTTTTTCTTGCTTTTCTTTTTTTTATACTCTGTTCCACGTAGCAGCAGCCGGTGCGAATTATCCACGACCTGGTCTAATGCCCCGGGATCCTTCACTGGCTCTACACCCAGCTGAACTTCTTGGACGACCTTACGCGGACATGGCTGCCCATCACGAACAGCTACAGCGACATCTCATGATGGAAAGAGACAGATTTCCACCTCATGCATCCCTGGTCGCTCATCATGAGGAATATCTGAGGTTCGTTTATAATGAATTAGATCGAGATTATTTAGTAATCCATTAGGGGTCGTTTGCACTACCAACAATATTTTACGTTTCTTTTCATTATTTAAGACTGTCATCCTGGCTCAATCATGACCTGAGACGTTTGATGTAAACGGTGTTCGAATGTTGACAAGGCATCCAGCTCTAAGGGCTAGCTTTTGTTAAGTTGAAGGACCATGTTAGTAAAGTTATTAATTGGGTTACCTTTGTACCTACCAGTGCTACTGCTGCTGATTGTGTATATACTGAATACGACTGGAGATCACGGAGGATGAATTGTGGATATGATGGGATTCATCAGAAATATTGTCTGCGTATAGTAGGAAAATGGAAATGAAAAATTGTTCTTCTCTTTTTATTTTCTCTTACGTGGTATAGAAAAGAAACAATGTACTTCCATTATTTATTGTTTTAATAATGTAGAGGCCAGTTTGTCTATTTTCTGTTTAATCGATTAATTCTTACGTCGAGACAAATCATTACCTCGGAGAGTTTAATTTGAAGATATTGTTATGTATAGTATTCTCATGTAATGCGTACTAATTTATTGAAGCTTTCATTTATGTTTTATGTGAATTCGAAGCTCTTGTAACCTGCCTCTTGTGCAGTGCAGAATTTATATTAATATCTGGCAAGGATAATCATTTTTCTTTCTTTCAATTGTACGTATATGACATTAACGAGGAATGTATAATTAAAAGTGATGAATTGGACTTGATTTTATGACGAGCATTACTCTGCCTCTCTTGGATTTACTTTAGGTACGTGAGAACGAAATATTGTCAAAGCCATAAAGTATTTTTGTGTCCGGCAACGTTGTGTACCAAGGATTTCGTTCGCCGTAGGGAAAGAATGGATATTAACGAGAAAGAGAAATAAAATAACGCCATAATGTACGTTATAACAATTGATTTAATGACGGCTGGTGCATTCGACCCCAAGAGTTTTAATGCTCATTATTATGATTATAGAACTAACAATGGGTATTTTTTAGACAACAACGTGAGCGCGAGCTTAAAGTTCGCGCCCTGGAAGAAGCTGCACGAGGATCGCGTCCTTAAACATAAATAAAAGAACTTTCATTGAGAATGTTCTTCATGAAATTGACGAGCTGTCAGTAGACGTTACTGTTAAAGCATTTCTCGCCATGACTTTTGACTCAAGGCGCAAGAATGCAGGGCGGTAACGCTGATCTTTTTTTTTCACCCTCTATTTCATTTTTCTTTTATACTCCTTAAGAATTTTAATTTTTATCCCCTTCTCACACGCTACGTACTATAAGGCATCATGGGCAGTAAACTGTGTCCTGTGTAACACATTAGTGTAAATAGATGAGAAAACAATCTATAGCGCGCTAGTTTATCCTAGTGCCGTATAGAAGATACGAGTTCATATAGCGACGCTTGTTGTACTGTAAATTCATTGAAAAATCATTATTGATGTTACTGCAGTAACAGCCGCAATCTTATTATGTGACACCTCGTGAATCAATCGTTTCTTAATGACGACTCGTATTCAAGAGAGGACATCGTCTTAAGCCCATTGGCTAATTTAAACGTCTTTTTCTCAACTGTTTTTATCCTTATTTTATTGTCTCTTTATCAGCCACAAATACGTTTTTTCACGTTCTTAACGTAGCGTCGCTCGACGCTATAGAGAAAATGACAGACATTTGTATTTTGCGCCAATTCTTTTAATTTTATTTTAGTACCCATACACAGGCTCGTGTTGCTTTCTACCTTAAATGGATTGTATTATTTAAATACGAAGAAAAAGGAACCGGTAAACTCTCGCGTAACTCATACATTAAGTTTGAATAATCTTAATTCTCATTTATTTGTACATTTTTCTTTTCTCGCCTCTTGTTCCTTTTATTACCTGGAAACTTATTGCTGTAACTATGGCAGGTTTTTAATGATAATAGCGATAATGGTAGTAGTAATAATAATAATAACGACAGCGGCTGGCTGATTGTAAACATCGAAACAAACTGACCAAAGTTAAACGTTTCTCGAAAAACGTTGGATTGCGAGCGTATAATGTTCCTCGGTTCTACCTACATTGTACGTATATATAGTTTCATATAGATGATATTGTATTTTGTATTAAAGCGAGAAGCACAGTGTATATGTTTAGACTTTCATGTGTTAACGATATCTTTTTCTTTCAATGAGAAAACATAAAGCCGTATGCTGCTACTTTGATTCTCATAACCATTGGAGTTAATGTATTTACATTTACATTATATAGGCTACAATAATTGATTCATTGTAATTCAATTGTTTAATCAAGTAAAAATTTCATACAAATGTCTGATATTAATGACTGTTACCATACAGGATACAAAGTCCCACTGTGGATTATATTAATCATTTTTATCATTAAACACAGGTAGGTATACTAATCCAGGTAAAATAGCCTGTCCGATATTAGTGGAATTTGTTAAACAGAACTATCGATGGAGTTTTTTTGTATTATATAGAATTTTATAATTTCATAGAAGTTAACGTAGATGAAAGTTAGAATATTTCTTAATCCTTGGTGAATGCTTGAGAGCTAACAGTGATTTTAATTAATATTTTTTCACCCTGAAAACCTAGACCATTTTTATTGGTTTAACATGCAATGTCATTAATTTGAGAAGAAGGAAACCATGAAACTTCTAACTACTGTTGGTCAAACTTTTTACAAGTCCACTAAGATTCTTGCATAGGTATAGCATTCCAAATCTAAACTTGTACATGGTTTCAAAAAAACCAATGTTAATCTTAGTCGCAATATCTATAAGTATCGAGCCTACTAGTTTGTAAGATCTAGAAAAATCTTGTAAATAAGACAGCGCGAGCGAACATTTGTAAAAGTCGGATAGATTTGGAATTACGTGCGAAAGGACCAGAAAACTGCTCTAATTAGTTTAACAGATGGAATTTTTTGCTGACAGTAGGCCTGGCCTGACGGCTTGTTTTTATTGGATGTAATGTGAAACCCAGAGTCTGGCCACTTGTTGAGAGAGTCGCCGTACTAGCACAGTAGAAGGAACTTTGTGAATGCACGTACACACGTGTAGTGCACGTGCTGCTGTATAGCAATGGCAATGATGTTAGCCACGCTGGAAATGGTTTTGTATCTTTATATATACATATGTATACTGCACACCACTTCTTGTCGTAGTGGTGCTGCTCCTGATGATGATGATTGTGCCTAGTGGCAAACGGAAAGAGAAGAAGCTCTTGGTGGGGTGAGTCGCCTCAGGAGCATGTTGCTCACGCCTATTCATTCATAAAAGGAGTGTTCTCGCCGTAAGTCCAGTTTTCTGTAGAGCCAGTCATTCAATTTATTATAATTCGTGGAAAAGAATTGAGCTGACAGAACACAAGTGCGCGAACGAGATGGCAGCTAGGAAAAAGGAAGAACCAGCTAAACAAAGATATCAGGCAAATGCACGTGAGAGAGATCGAACGCATAGGTAAACACTTGTCCTTATCTTTTTTCGAAATTAAATTTTTCCGAGTTATTTTAATCCATTTCTTAATTACGTGATTAACTGGCTGCGTTAGATTGTAATTGTGAAAGATACCCTTTGGGAATTGTTGAAATGTTTCTTTGAGTGTCATGAACGACTATCTTTCTTTTGCTCTCTGTTTACAATCCAGTAGACTGATACTGAAATCTGTATCAACCAGATATGTTACATCATTTAATTAACCGCTGAATAATCAATAATTAGGTATTTTCGGGTTTGTACCCGAGAATGATACGTTATTAGATTCTGTCTTTAAGTGACGTAAATACAGGTACGCAACTCAAGAATCCCAATCTTCACTGTGCAGCGTAAACACAGCCTTCACTGCCTTGAGAACATTGATCCCCACGGAGCCGGCTGATAGGAAATTGTCGAAAATAGAAACATTAAGGTTGGCCAGTAGCTACATTAGTCATTTGGGTGCTGTACTCGTCGCAGGAGCCATAGATCAGCCGTGTTTGCGTCTCGAGGAAAATAATCTTTCACCGCTTGTGAGTAAACTGGGTGATTCTCAATCCAGGCCGCAAGTCTGTACCTTCTGCCTTGCAATGCACAAAAAATATGTAAGCTTATAATACAATAATTTATAATTCTATTCTAAGTACATATACTGTATATGTATACGACACTAAAGAAGAAGCATTCATTATTGCGTTATGGGAATTTATGCTTTAATTGGGTCAGTGTATATGTATATGGTATATATACTTAAATATTTGATATGCTACACTTACAGCAAAAAGAAGAGAATCATTGAAAATTACGGAGGATATTGAGACTTTTGTTTCGTTTCAGAATCTAAACGTTGCGTCGCAGATGATATCAGACTATCCAAATCAAGAAGAAGCACAGTATATAATAGTCTCGTCGAATTCCACGGCATTTGATTTGAATTGCGCATAATGCGCGTTCATCAAATTGCGTCTGTATATTTTTTGTAAATAATTTCGTTACGTTGATTAAAGTTTTATACTAATAACGTATTAATTATTTGAGACCTAAATTCATGATAATATTACTTTTTAATATTTAATGTTGCTACATCGGTTATTTTATTCTTTACCTCACCCTTTATTCGGGGCACATTATTATTATTATTTTTATTACTTACTGACTTGTTTTTGTTTATTGTGTTGCTATAGTTACCATACTACAGTACAAAACTTACATTTTTATTGTAGCATTTTTTTTATTTGTGCTTAAACAGTTGAATGTCGACCAATGATCAATTTTTTACAACTGAAGTCAAAATAGTTTCATAAACGCTTTGGATATAATTTGTATCTCATTGTAATTGATATAATCAGATATTGTTAAATTACTCTTATTTTTTTAGTTCTCAAATTATATCTTAAATTTATATATGACTTCTAACGTGAACATTTTTATACAGTTGAGGTTCTTTAATTCGAACAATGACTAGCGTTGTAAAAGGCCGGTTGTTTTTAGTTTTCTGAGCTGAAAATGCTGTGAGGAAGGACGTTTTCATTTTTTCCCCTCCGTTCGCGTTTCTCGTTTCCATTTCAGTTATTTGCATTGGGTTATTCATTACGGTCTATTTGATAATTAATATGTTCGCCTCGAGACAGGAACAGAAAACGTATCAATCGTGGAATTAGGTAAGTTCTTTATCTTCTTCAAGTAGCCTGGCAACCACCGTATTCCACCATTACAAACTAACGATACCATTTGATATTACTGTTCGATTTATTATTCTCAATTAAAGGAACTTATCAGGGCGACATAAAACATATTTTTAGTGTTTACTCTGCAATTCTCTATCCATATTATTTTTTAATCATATTTATTTGTATTCCTTTCTCCTATCAATGCTGTTACAGAAATTCAAATTACTATATACAATTATTTTGATGTCTGTTATCTTGCTCAGAGCCCTAATAAGATAAGATTGTCTAAGCAAAAAATGTGATTCACCTTGGCAAAATGAGCCGAGAAATTTCATTGAGTTCTTTGCTAACTTTTCATTGCACGCTTCATTCTCGAGATGCAAATCAACAGTTTCATGACGTCATTTCCGCATTACTGATGAAACACAACTTCATCTGTTTGCTCGTTTACATTTACATAATGAAAATGATACTGTAAATCTGAGAGAATAAATCGAGTATAAAATAATAAAAAAAAATTTGATTCCGTATTACCATTCCCTTCTTTTTTGTCTTGTTGGCATTAAATAAATTGTCACATCTTTTGTCCTTTGAACCAACCGTGCCTTGAGCAGATTATTAACATTTTGCGCACTTAGTAACGAAATTGTAGTACACAGTGGTACAAAGTTGTCACTATATTCGTTTCTGGTGCAAAAGTATCTTGTGAAGATATAGTCCATTGCACGAGTAATGGGGAAGGGAAAGAGCATTAAAGAATTTGTAGAACAATTTCAATATCTAACGATAGTAAATTTTCCGACATTTCAAGCTGTCCAATTTATAAAGTAATAAATGTAACTAAGCTTGAGCAGAGAGAGTGAGAGGGAGATGTATTTTACGAGAACGAGTATAATGTACAAATAAGGAAGAAAGGTAATGGGATTCGTAATAGAAAAGGCACAGTGAACATAGAGTAAAAACATCATATTTTACAAGAGAAATGCAACAGTGAATTCTAAAGTAAAGAATGGATTAGCAGTAATAATCTAGCAAAATCCATCTGCGTGAAATCAACGAAACGTATTCAAACGCAAAGTGATTGTCGCGCGGTGTGGCGCGACGTGAGGTGGTTTGTCCGCCATCTTGTAAAGGGAATTCCGTGGTGTTTGGAGGTTCAGCGAAGAGGAACAGGAGCTTCGCCAGAGGCTGGGAGTTCTCTTGGAATCGTCGTAGCGTTCCTCGCCAGTCCCTGGGCAGAGCCAGGTGACCTCGAGCGTGGCCGGGGGACCTTCCACTGCTCGGAAAGCGGACAACGGCCAACAGGAACTACCTACGAGCTCGACCAATTCGACTCTCGAAGATGGTGAGCCGTTCGAACTCTCTTCTCTTACCCTTGACAATTCGCCGCTTTCTCACGTTCTCGCCCTGTTACACAGTGACTCGATCGCGAGAGGGAAAGTCACGCACCCTCCCGCCGCCACTGTCACGGCCATTAACCTCGATCGAGAAACGATTCGGAGAATCGTCGATCGATCTCGCGATATCACGGCGCGGCCTCACTTCGGCTTGTCAATATTTTTAGTCGGAGCTTTTCGATTTGTTGTTACGCTTATCGGCTGCAGCGCCGTTGCCAGCGTCGCTGTCGCCGATAATTCGCGCGACACGGTAAGTTGACAGTACGGATAACCTATGTCTTTCTCGATTCTTATGGCTTTTCCCTTTTGTCGCTCTTTATCTTTGTTACTCTTTCTCTGTGTCCCTTTGAAGTATATCTCTATCTTTCCCTCTCACACTCATCCTTTATCCTTGTGTCTATCTCTTTCCTTTGCTGTCTCTCCCTCTCGCCCTCTTTAGCTGTTCATCTTCATAAAATATGTCTTCGATTACGCGATTTTATCTGGTTATTTATTTAGTGTAAATGAAACGGCCATGATCAAGTTTAGACTTGTTCAGAGATTTTATATTTAGGACGGTTTTTTGTTTCTGGTGTTGAGTTTTGTATTTTGAAGCTCTGGCTATAGTTCTGTCTCATATTTAGATTGTAAAACTTATGAGCTTTACTAGACTTATAGCAGCTTATAAACTGAATGAAATCATTGTAGCGAATGATATCTCTTGTGTAAATATTCTGATATTTCTGATGTCAATGACAAACTTCTATATCCTGTTTTTCTTCTGTGGTGGTATAATAATTTATATATATGGATCTTTTGTTCACTGTATAATAATTTGCAACGCTGTTCATTGCAAAGGATGAGAATACATTGTGTGTTTATTCTGTACATTTTCTTTGTTATATGCAGTACAATACTTCTCATTTAGATTGTGATGAAGATCCATGTTTGTACTGAATCAAATATACAAGTGAGTCTTTGATTATGAAATATCAAGAAATATTTATCTACATCCAGACAGTTTTGTGTCTCCTCTTATATAAAATATTGATTTTAAAGACTATACTTAGAAAGCTGTATTGCATCAATGTGGTGAGAGGCAAATTAATATGTAGTATAAATTGATGAAACCTTTTTATGCAACCGTTTCTCACGTATAAGTAAATTGTAGTATTTAATAACATTATTTTATGTCTTTGATTGCAGGCGAGGGTGGAATATTTCTCTGTGTTATGTTATTTGTCCCTAAAATCTATGTTAATTATTTGTGTTAACTAATGTCTTATCTTTTTATAGAGTTCTGTATCAACTGGGGGTACGGAGGGGTCCAGTCCAGCCTCTAGCCCTGCATCAGCGGCGAGCCTTGCAATGGCAGCGCCAAAATATGGCACTCTGGTACCTAATCGCATCTTTGTGGGTGGTATCTCAGCAAGTACCAGTGAAGCTGAGCTTACACAACTTTTCTCAGCATATGGCAATGTCAAAGCTACAAAAATAATTTCCGACCGTGCCGGAGTTTCTAAAGGATATGGTTTTGTCACATTTGAAACTGAGGAGGAAGCAAAACGACTTCAGCAAGAGGTTATCATTTTTATCTACACTTAATACAATACCGTAGCAAAAATTCTATTTATCAATCATATCTATCAGTTAAGATTTCTACATATAATTTAAGTGTTCTTTTCTTCTTATACAGTCTGAATGTATTGTATTGAGGGAGAGAAAGCTAAACATAGCTCCTGCAATAAAGAAGCAGCCTTTCAATAGGTCATTTGATGGAGGTTCTGGATCGCCTCCTGCAGTACCCTCCAACGCATATTACTATACAAACGGTTAGTATTATAAAACTAAGAGTATAATTCGACTATTGATTGAAAGCATAGAATTATTTTTTGTATCCTAGATAATGTATCGACAAGACTTAATAGATCATTTTAAAATAATTTCTACCAGGAATGGGTCTTACGTACCAAAATGGAATGACATTCTACAACACAGGAGCTCCAGCACCTGGCACTCCTATTGCCCCATCCGCTGATCCTGCAGCCATATATCAAGCAGCCGGAGTCTTTGGTGAGTTTGAAAGGAATTTTCAATTTCATACATTTAAACATTCATATATGTTAGATCACATTACGTCTCCCCAATTACACATGACATAAATTGCATTCAAATTTTGGTGAACTTTGTATTCTTTTAGTACCTTACTAAACTGACCTATTACCTTGCCTCTGACTAAGATTGTTATTCCTCAGAAAAATAAGCATTCCTCTGCTCAGTTATCGATTCAATATATTACAATGTGTATGTATGTAACGACCAATAAACGTAATTGATCGTTCGTAGGACCTCAACCGACAACGGGGCACCAGACATTCGCACCAGTTATGTATCCTTGCCCAGCGCCATCATTATACATGCCACAACAGTACCAGTATACCCCAATGCCGGTAAGTTATCCAAGTGATCAGCACTGTTGTGCAATGAAATACGGTTCTCGTTGGAAAAGAAAAATTATTCGGGTATGTAGGTACTTCCAGTAATTCGTAGGAAATTCTTAGTCATATTGAATTATTGATCACGGGTGTATGCTATTGTATTGGGATTAAAGAGTATATCGGTTACGGTTTGACAGACAAACGGTCTGATGGGAGAAGCCATGCCACCGGCGTTTCTACCCAACCCTCAGCAAATGCCTACTTACGTCCTTCTCGACGCTATACAGTATTGAGGTCTAAAGGTATATGGTCTATGCTATGTGTCCAGCATGTAAATGCATTTTATGTTTCACGTTTTCTCTCTCTCTCTCTCTCTCTCTCTCTCTCTTTTCTTTCTCTCGTCGAATTTTAATATGTCGCATGTTAATTGCATGTATCCAGTATCCGAACGCAATGGATTATAAAAATATTCACTTCTCTATCTTCGGTTCATCCAAATTTTTCTACTTTATGTTGACGCTGGACTCACACATTTCATGCATCTGCATCATTTCACTCAATACAAGCATTTTGCACAAAGCACATTTGGTATTACACACAAAGTTTTAGTACTGCATATGTAATCTTTGTGATTGCACGAATGTCTTCAGTAAGCAAGATGTCATTTCTCATGGGGATACACCAAGTTGGCAGACAAGATACATAGTCGGTAGTTACTTCGTTACGTTAGAATAATATTTGTTACTTTCTGCAAATTTTCAGCGATTTTATTAACGTCTATAGACCATAGATGCAGGAGTGGAATTCCATTTTGTACTTTGAAGTAAACTTTATATATTTTGTTGCTATTATCTTAGGTAACTTGGTACAATTATTTGTAACCGGCAATCATAGAAATATGGAGAATAATTGAACTGCTCGTCAGATTAGCCAGGAACTATTTAAATTCGAGAATATTCTTGTAAAATCGCATTCTAATTAGTGGAAAGTGTCATACAACTCACAATCGTAATGATGCTGTATAAATAATTCATTTCGTATTGCATTTTCGTTCTAAACAAAACGTCTCAGTGTACACAACCGTGTTTCAATGTGCTTTTAGGATGATGATGTTTTATATTACTTTGCGAAGCTCTTAACAATATGATTGTTGTCTAACTTCTGTGATCAGGCAGCGCATGTTTTCCATGTAATAGTCATATTGATTTATCGAGGATACGCGAATTAATTTGTCATGCAATCAATAATACTTTTTCTCGAAACTATTCGTTGTGGGAAATCCATGAATTAATACTTGACAGATGATATATATTTTTTTCTTATGAACGATTGCAGGTCAAATCATTACCGTGCTCCTTAGAAACAGGTCAATAAGGAACTTGTATGGAAAAGCAAATTGTGAAGACACAATGCACACTTTCACTTGCAAATAGTTATTTGATTGAATCTTATCAATAAAAGGCACTTCTTGAAGTTCCATGAGCTTTACACGCTTATACAGCAAATGCATATTAAAGTGTGCTTAAAGACTTTAACGAATGGCATAATTAATAACTAATTGTAATCAGTGATTTGATTTTGTTTAATTAAAACTTAATGATACAATTTGTAATTTCTGTGCAGTACGATTCGTATTACGCTGGAGCAGCTGCCGCCGGTGCCCCACAATATCTCTACACAACAAGCAGCGGTCCACAGAGCAACATTGGCAGTGGAAGTGGCGGCGGCGGAAATAGTGGTGGAGGTGGTGGGGGTCCGGGTGGTCCTGGTATCGGTGGTTCAAACGGTGCCAGCACTAACAGCAGTGGTGGTACTAATATCAACGGTACTAATGGTGCAACTGGAGCCACAAATCCGCCTACGGTCTCTCAGCAACAGCAGCCTTCATCTGCAACGACGTCAGGTCTCTCATCAGTTGCATCTCTTGGTCCACCCCCGCCACCCTCAACCAATCACCACTTCTATTCTACGGGCGGTCCTCCGCCTCCTGGACTTCATCACCCCCCACTTGTCACAGGCCCACCCGCTCCAACTCAAATCGAACAGCATCTTTATTATTCGTTCGCCACCGCTGGACCGCCAGGTCCACCTCCGCCGCCATCCTCTGCACATGCTACTCTCGGCCTACCGGATCAGCAGCTGTTGCTCTATACTACTGATGCTGCTGCTGTCTGCCAGCAGACCTCCGCTGACGCCCAGACTGCTAACCAAGAGGTAAATTCAATCAGGGATCAATTTATTTTTTCATGGATCGGCCGAGTCTGTCAGACGGCATAATTCGCCTATGGGGAAGGACGGTTTATCCCTTTCCATTCGCATTCCTTGTACGCTTGTCGTATATTCATGATAATTGCTCGGTTGTCTGCTTTTCCTATCTTTTCTTTTTACTCTGGAGAATACGGTATTCTTGTATTAGATACGTAAATTATGTAGTAGCCTAGAAGACCTTAGTGCTTCGGTGATTTTATTGACTTATTTGTGGATACTATGCAATTGATTTTTCTTTCTTTTAAACTTTCAATAGCAGGAAAAGTAGGCACCGTGTTCACCATGTTTTTTTTTTTCGAACGACTCGTTATATGTCTTTTCGCTTTTCGTCACTGCTTGATTAACGAAGGAGAAAAGCTCTGGTTATGCGCTACTGGCTTAATGATATATTGCTGGTTTAATATTTATAAATGAATTGAAGAGAAAAATCATAAATCAGTGTTCACTATCATTACGTAATAGCATTTGTGGGAATATGACAAAAGTTTATAAATCACTGTCGCAATGCGTTATAAGAATTGTTTGCATTGTTTGTCGTTGCAAAAGTTAATGTAATTCGAAAATAATGCAGTAAAACAGTGTAGAAAATATTCCGAAAAGAAAAGAAACAAGACTATGTAACATCACTCGATAAATTGCTCTTAAATGTTTATAAGTCTTGACTTTCCGCATACCCGGAGCTCATCTCCTCGCGAATCCAGCCAAATAATTGGCGTAGGCGGAAGGGATGTAGTGCGAATCGTGACGTATCGAATTTATAAAACAATATCGAATGTGAGGATTGCAAAACGACGTGTTGAATAAATATCGCAGGACTGTCGTTCAACGTCGAGCCACTCGGATCAACCGCACAGTGAAACGCAGGCTGTTCAGCCATCGGGATCGGCTACACCTCTGGTATCCTTAATGCCCTTCAAATTCCCCGTGTCCGCTCGATATACGAATTACCATCCGATCGCAATCCACACCGCGAACTTGCACGGCTCGCAGAGTTCCTTGAACAATGCCGAGGAGTGCAACAGCAATCAGATGCACTGCAGGACCATCTTGTATCATCATCCGGCCGCGGTTTACATTCCTCACACGCACGGACCGCCACAGCCTCCGCCTCCGCCACCGCCACCACCTCCATTGCAGCCCCCGTCGTTTCACGACGGCTCGACCGGGGGCAGCCTCCTACCTACACCTCCACCACATCATTATAATCAACCCACTAGCTTCGAGTCGAGCTTCAAGATGCAGAATGTCACGCACAAGGACTACTCGAAGGTAGTGGGTACGAATGCCGCACAAAATGCCTACGTCAAGTCACCGAATCTTAACATCGCTCTGATCTCGGGTGCTTATCATCATACCGGTGGCTATGGGAAAGGACCGCAGAAATACGCAGCATCCGTGGACCATACCATGATGGGTCATAAGTATCAGTCGGGTGGTAATGCATTTAATTCTGCACGCGTATCTCACGGTCCTGTCCATCAGCATTGCAAGAGAAATGCCAACGTGGGCTCGCCGTCGCCTTCTGGCTTTTACGCGTCGCAAAAATCCATCGCCACCCTGGGTCACTCATCCGCTCAAGCTTTTCCTCCTGTGTCCTCCTGTGTCAATAGTCACTTTTATACGTGTAACGGAGGCCCACACAGATCGATGAACGAGTCGAGGAGTTTCGATTACGTCAATGGTCGTCGCAATCTTTACGTCTCGAACGACAACTCGTGCGACAGTTCAAACAGTAAATCAGCTTCTGTTCATGGGTCTGCCGGTAGCACTTCCGGTCAAAGAAATTCGTATAAGAATACCGGGAGCAATTCAACTAAGAGCGCGAGCAGTAGTCAGGGTAGCGACACCATGAGCCAATCTAATGAATCGCAACCGGAAGCGGTAACGAAAAATGAACATCCGGCGAGCCCACCCCCCGCGCCCTATTCCCCCATGACTCGGCTACTCCCAACTCTCTCACCGCCCAACCCTCAGGTCCAGTTTTACGCTCCTGCCCAACAAAACCGCTATCAGCCTCCTCTGCCCCCGCCCCAACATCAGCATCACCATCAGCATCAGCCGCAGCATCACCATCATCAACCACCGTCGCACCATCAACATCCGTATCAGCATCAGCAGCAACAGCGACGCTACGCAATGGCCACCTCTGTACTTCCGACTGGACGGAATAAGACGTCGTCGTCAGACAAGTACACGTCCACCGGAAGTAACGGACAGACCGGGGCCTCCATGCTGCGTCAACAACAACCGAATAAATACAAAGTTAACGGCGGTCTTGTGCAGACAAATCCCGGAAACAGCGGTACCGGCGGTAAGGTATCGGACGATAGTCTTGGTGGTGCCGGTGACGCCTCGAGCAACTCCGTTGGCCGTTTGCCGATTACGCCCCCGGCAACGCCACGTAGTCATCACGCTAATCACTCGAATCATCCCGCCGGTGGCGATCAGACTCAATTGGCCGACGCGTGCCATCAGATGCAAGCACTCACACTCTAAGCGTCTTTTTATCTTTAATCTATGTGTCTGTCTCTTGTACTTTTCTTTCTCTTGATGTTGTAAGAGACTCCTCGTCATTCCCAAATGCTACTCGCAGTTAATGGGCGGTACTCGAGCGGGCCATACAAATACCATGTTACGCGAATAGAATGTAATGAATTGCTCGAGAGGACGTAGCAGGTTGTCCGGATGGGGTTGGGGTCAGAGGGTAGAGAGTATTGAGTAAAGACATTATAATAATGAATGTCTCAGAGTATTAAGGAGGAGTTAACGAGAGTTGAAGTGTGATAGTTTGATAGGGTGGGAGGGGGGGGGGGCGAAATGTACAGGACAAGATGAGTAAATTGATTAGGGGGCGCTGGTTCGCGTATAAGACAACTGATATTCCCGTGTGATCTCAAGTCCTGCTTCCGTAATGACCGGGCAAGCTGAATGTATAATGAAAATCTCCCAGTCTATAATATATATATATAAGTAAATCGCTAAATTGTTAAATATTTATAAAGAGGAAATAACTAGCCGTTAAGGGGTACTGATATTTGAAGAACATTATTATTAGATACAAGATACGATATACACGATTAATATATAAACACATCTATATATATACATAATATATATATGTATAAAGTTATATACATACCTACTTGATTAAATGCATAAGTACGTTAATATGCGTACTACGTATTTACTATATAGGGACAGCAGCAGGAGAGAAAAGAACGAGACAGAGAGCAAAAAGAGACAGTAATAAAAGATGTTAACTGTTATGTCTGTTATAGCTTATCTCTTTTTACGAGGAATAGAGAGGAGGTGCGAGAATGCAAGAGGGAGAGAGAGAGAGAGAGAAAGAGAGAGATAATGAAACGTGGAATTTAACGAGACAGACAGAAACGATATATTATTATAAATTACTATTATTACTTATTATTACTACTATAACTACTACTATTACTATTACTACTACTAGGTATACCGGTACGAAGCGTCGTTATTTCGCAATAACTCGACGAACGTGGGGTTTGATAGGCTCGACGAAGACGGACGAAAATGGAAACGAAAAAAAAAATAAGTAAACGATAAAGAAAAAAAAACAAACGTAACCCGTTGAATCTCGCGAGCAAGGCTAGAGTAGTGTTTAGATGGACAAAGCGAATGGTTATAGAAAGAAAGATAGAGAGAGAGAGAGAGTGATAAGGAATAATATTGTTATCGTACAAATATGAGCGATCTGTCATGTGTTCAAAAAAAAAAGAAAAGGGTAAATAAGGGAGGCAGACTAGGAAGTTGGTTTCACAATGGTTGCTCAAGGCACTGCCACATCTTTTCTCGTTCTTTTTCCCACCTAGTGTGGTATCGTACTTATAGTTTGATCGATTAGAGTGGCCATGTTGTGTCGTCGTCGACGTCGGTTCGTCAGGTCCAAGGCGCACTTGCCTCCTGGCATTTATCTAACCCCGTGCCACCCCCTCTCCACCAAATTACCCTATCATCGATATATATTGTATTACAAATCCTCGTTGTCATCATCTGTCTCGATCCTTGATCGTAAAGTCCATCAATTTCTCTTCCTGTTCGATTTTCGTTTTTCTAATCTCCTTGTCGGTATCATCTTTTCTTTTAATAACCCCATTCTGAACCCCCAAACCATCGTCACGGGATCCCGGGCGGACACGAATTCATTATATATCCTTTTGATGATGTTCTACGTGAAAGGTCAGACGTATGTAGCTAGTAGACGTTAACGGTGTATAAAAAAAAAACCAATGCCCTGTGCCCAAACGAATAAAGTAAAAATAATTAAAAAATGTCGAAAACGAGCGAAAAAAAAGTAATAATAATGAATTAAAAAAAAATGTGTCGGCTGTGAGCTTCCAAGCAAATAACAATAATTAAATTATTATAATATTATACGAGAGGTGGATTAACGAAGA
This sequence comes from Syrista parreyssii, assembly GCA_030142615.1. Classification (NCBI taxonomy): domain Eukaryota; kingdom Metazoa; phylum Arthropoda; class Insecta; order Hymenoptera; family Cephidae; genus Syrista; species Syrista parreyssii. The sequence continues at coordinate 737,342 of JARQTG010000168.1, forward strand.
AGATGAAAAAAAGCGGTTATATGATATTCTACCTAATTGTTATGAAATGTGAATTTTCATTTATCTATACGAATGAGAAGATTTGTTATATATCTCATTGTCGCGTGTCGTAGCTATTATTATTATTGTCTATTTAAAAGTGATTGTGAGAGGATGTGTGTTTTTTCGCGACGTCGATGCGAAGAGGCAATGGACTTCCGGTGACTTCACGAATCTTCCTTGCGCTTCATACCGCGAAAAATCATCGAATAATTGATTGTCGACGACCGCGCGCTGTGGTGCATGGTAAATTCGTGACGTCAACGTGCCAATTGGTTGCAGCAAACAATAAAATAAAATGAGCGTAGGGTAGGAGGGTGGTGAGTGCGTTTAAATGAGAATAAACAAAAGAAATAACGAAACACGTCAAGGCCTAGCGAGATGGATATAAAGGTACAAGTTGTTGAAAGAAAAAAGAAATTAATTTATTGAAAAAAAAGAAGAAGAGTGCCTTCTATTTGTTTTTGTCGTTGCATTGTTGTTGAACATTTGTTGCGTTACGTTCCAAGAGCCTCTAATGTTGTTATAATGATAATGAAAAGAGAGAGAGAGAGAGAGAGAGCGAGAGAGAGATGAATACTTGAGAAATGTTGTTCCTCTATTTATTTATTGATTTACGGGGGCAACTCGGTCTCTTAAATGCGACGCCCAGCGAATTTTTGTCAAAGTGCGAAAAGTTGCACTGTGTTACGTTGGTGATTGATACAATGTAAGACAATGAGACACATACACACGCGATACCACACACGACAAACACGGAGACACAAGAGAAACATAATAATATATACATACACATTACACTGGGTATATACAGACAAGCACAGCAGCCAAATTATTTAATTGTTAATTATAATATAATAATATGGGAGTCTTCGTCGACTCTTAAGATGTAACAAGCAAGCTCATTTCGGCACCTATTTCTGTGTATAATACACAAACCATACTTAGCAATATTTAAATATATATATATATATTAATATTATTATTATTATAACGTACCTACGGTATTTACTTTATAAGTCATTATTATGTACGAAGAGTGCGTGACCTCTGTGCGATTGTTGGATTATAGTGATGATCTATTGAATGGCTGCGCGATTTCATTACTGATGCGGTGCGTGTGACTGATGAGAATCCAAGCTCGAATAGTATTTATCTATTTATGAAGACATTGTGCGCTCGCATTTGAGAAATGATAACGGTGGTTGAGTACGTACGATTATGGGCGAGTATGTAGGTAATACTGGGGATTAGGTATGAATGTGACGCAATGCGATTTTAATGCCTGAATGGATCGTTTCCACGTTGAATTTTGTAAGGTTCTGATTTAATCGGAGTTTCGTGAAGCTCTGAAGTTGTCGCTCGGGTTTTCCTTCTGATTGCCTGGTGGTGAATTTATTCTATTTTTCTTTGTACTGAATTTAACGTGGAACGGGTTGAGCGCGAATGATCACCTCTCTTGAGATATTGTATAATTAAGAGATCCAAGCTAAAGCTAGTATTACATGTAGCGCAGCATCGATAGGGAAATAAAGTGTACTATATATATATATAGTACAGTATAGTATATATACATATATATATGTAGACATAAATATGTCAAACAAGGCGTGCCTTTGGGATTGTCAAGTGCTTAAGTTTTTCCCGCCTTTCTTTTAAGAGGGATGAAAAGGATTTTGTTTTGAAGCGACAGTGGATTGGGTGTCTGAGTTTTTGTGTTGATTGATAGAAATATTGATTGACGTGGTATCGATTGTATGGATGGTCAGTTTTGATGCTTGATTGTCGTTATATATTGCACTCGGCTAAATTCTTTTTTTTCTTTTTGAAAATTGAAAAGTTTTTCAATTTGATTGTCTGAATAATGGGTAGATTTATTTGCATTTGAATATCCCTCGGAGATCTTTTATTTTCTTTCTTGAGTCTTCGCTGCTTATCCCTGTGGGGATCGATGATTTGTCTTTTTTTTTTTCAACTTTGATTTTTAGCTTTAGGTATGCTAAAGATTTCAACTTTGATTTTTCAATTATTATTGCGACCCGTTCGTTTCTTCGGTGAGACAGAACGAGGCGCGTCGTAAGATTTGTCGAGGCACGCCGCTTGAACATACATTTATGTACTAAGGATATAGTATGAGAAAATTATACACTAAATGACACGTAGGTTGTATCAGAAATAAAAAGAAATATATAAGATCTAAATAATCTACGATAATAAAACTATATTAAATTGTAAGAGATACATATATTTAACACAAAATAAGTATAATAAAGACTACTGTGCATGAACACGTAGCTGAAGGACATAGGAAATGAGAGATATAGAGTGAAGTAAAATGTAAATCTTGATTGCAAGTGAGAAGTAATAAATCCATATTATAAAGTACAATGTGTCATACTTCAATACAGTTTGTTTGCATTTTATTCTTTGTAACTTAACAATTAGGAGACTCAGGCGACAGACCAGGCATCTATTAAGTAAAATAAGAGAGGAAACGAACTTCTCGCCTGTCGAGTCTTTGATAGTGATTCGATTCTTGGAACATTTCCGTTACGAGTGATGGCAGCTGATACTACTAATTAGAACCCATGATTTAGGCTACTTCTAACATATGAATTTCCGTCTCCTTGCTGATCTTGCAGGTTTGATGTAAATTGGAGGGTTATGATTAGTTTTACGGTACTCCCGTTAGATAGCGCCATGTATCATTTCTGTAACTCCCCCACTTTCCCCATCAACTATGTCGGGTCGGAAGTGTCTTTGGCGAAGCACGCGTTGTTCTTTCCGACGTTCAGCGTTGCGCAGACGGTGTAATTTTACTCTACCTCGTTCATTCCTACAAGGCGGCATTTGAGGAAGCGCTACACGTGGTCGTGTAATTTCGATAATTCTTTAATATAATACATTTTGTATAATCCCTACTGAGGAATTACGAGTAAGTAATCTTTGCTTTTTATAAATATTATTAACTTTGTGTGTTTCTGCAAGGTATGGTGATGTATTCTTTTTGCAAAAACACTAAGCGTCCTTTAACGGTAACGCTAAACCTCCGCTTCATTATTGTTGCTCTTTATACCGCATACTTCACTTTGTTCGTGTCGAGTAATTGTATTGATTATTGATAAAGACTTATTTGGGAATATTTATTATTTATCGTGAGTTATTTTTACCGTAGCTACCTTACGAAGTTATGAATCATAGCAACGTGTTTAAGGTTACCTCACATGTGGTGCCATTTACTCTTTATATTTCTGTTGTTTCTAAGTAGTTTTAATATGTAAATTTGTTGCATACATTATAAGTAAACGTACATAACTGTTGGAGTTTAGACAGGAGCATAAATGATTAGGAACATACGTTCTAGAGACAGTTTTTAAATAATACATTGCTTAGAAACAGAAGCATGCTCGTCGAGTTTTACGAATAAACCAAAGAATTGATTTTACTTCTTTTTCTATTTAACAGCAATGATAAACAAGGGACAAAAAAAGCGGGTTCTGAGTGAGTCTGATGGTATCGGAAAGTCACAAGATACCAATAAGAATGTTCAACCATTGAAAAAGATTAAGAATATTAAGCAAGAACTAGGAGTAGGTGCTGAAGTACAGAAAAATGAGGCGAAGAAAGTTGTAAAAAGTAAAACAGATGGTGCAGTTCAGAATGCGTCTTTGCCTTTGAATCAACAAGTGTCAAAGAAAGCAAAAGAACTAAAGGCCAAAAAAACGGTACTAGTAAATTCAAAGAAAGTAAATTTGAAATATAAGCTTATAAAAGGAGAGAAAGAGGATAAGAGTGCAGCAAAGGAGTTAACAAAGAGTATTAAGCAAGAATTAAAGAAAGGACAAAAAGAAAAGGGCCAACAAAAGGTAGAAAATGGGGGATTGTCTGTAGAAGAGAAAATAGCAGAAATAAAGAGTCGTGGAAATTTAACAAAAACATCCAAACGAAAACTAAATATTTTACAGAAAAAGCTTGCCATACAAAATGGACTTCCACTTCCTCGGCGTGAAATAGTTAGTAATAATACGCCGAGAATCTCAAAATCTCAGTCGCGAAAATTAAGGAAGAAGCTGGCTGCTGAAAGATACCTTCAGAATAAGACTCAAAATGATGTTACAAAAAAATCAAAGAACGAGGAAAAACCTGTGAACATACAAAAATCAAAGAAAAAAGTACCACAGCCAGGTGACAAATCAGTTGTGAAACAAACACAGCATGAAAATGCAAAAACATTAGGCCCTGTTAAGTCAGAGCCAATCGAGAAACAATCAGGTAAAAGAGCCACAAAGGTAGTACAGGTGAATAAGCAAAATGGCAAGAGTAAAGTTCAAATTATGATGCAAAATAAAGGGGGAAATAAAAAACAATCAAGGAAAGGTGCTTTTCCTGAAATAAAGATTAAGAAGGAGATTAAACAGGAAGAGGATGACTCTGAAGATGATGATGAGGATGAGAATGAGAATGCAGATAATACATTGAACTCTTCCCTGAACACTAGTGTTGACAATGACGATGATGAGGACGATGATGATGATGATGATGAGGATGACGATGATGATGATGATGAGGAAGAAGAAGATGATGATGATGATGATGATGATGATGATGACGAAGAAGAAGAAGATGAAAATGTCAAATCAGAAAAACCACAAGCAAAGAAACCACAACAAGAGGACTCGATCAAGAAATCTACAAACTTACAAAAACTGAATGGTCCTGAAAAGAAGAAAAGATATGTAATCTTTGTAGGAAATTTGCCCTATGAGTAAGAATCATTTGAACTCAAGAAAACTATTGCATTACAATAATTACGATAATAATGGTTTTTTTTTTTGTTTACTAGCGCCACTACCGAGGATGTCAAAAAGCACTTTTTAGCAAAAGTCAGCGAAGTTATAAGCGTCAGAATTCCAACTAAGACTGGATCGAACACATCGCGTGGAATTGGATACGTGGAATTATCAAATGACAAAGATTACGAGGTAAATAATATTTTATAATAATATTAAAACCTGCAAAAAAATCAAAAAAGATATATCACATAATATTTGTATTTTGTTTACAGAAAGCACTGTCTCTCCACAATACCACCATCAATGGCCGCAGAATAAATGTGGAGTACACAAAAACCGGATCAAAGAATGTTCGCAACAACAAAGACGTCGTGGCGAAAAATAAAAAATTGCATGCACTTCGCAAGGCCGGCGTACTTGCCGGAAGTCAAAAGCATGATCAAAAACGCAGCGTTCGTAGAGCAAAGCACATCAAGCCCAACTAAAATATCGATTACTTCTATAAGATACGAGAAAGCATACGAGTGCAATTTAATTTTGCCTCAATCCTCTTTGTTAAGTTGTATAATTACATGTAAAGCAAATAGCACTGTGTCTTTTATCTATTTAGTGCGTTGATGTAACGTAACATTGTCAGTATATTGGACCTTGAAAAAGCGGCTGCAGAAAATAAATTACTACAAAATAGGCCGACAAGTCAATTATTACAGTAATCATATATTTTTATTTAACCTGTGCAGACATACTTTTATCCTATTGAAAGAAAAATATAATTGTTAATTTCATTTTATATTCGCAAAAAAATGCAAATGACACACGTACCCCTGGTGGGACTCGAACCCACAATCTCTGGTTTAGAAGACTAACGCCTTATACATTACGCTGTAGGGGCTGCTTGTCCGCATTGACATAATATAATATTTAAACAAATTATTAGTATTACTTAGCAACAATTAACAACTGGTGTCTATCAGCAATTATTTTTAACCACGTTCATAACTGTCAAAAATTGCAATCGTGGAGGAGTGCACATGAGGTCGGTTCTTCAAACGTAATATAACGTAACGTAACAAGAGGTTATTAAGAGCAATTAAATGAATGATTAGAAAATTATTAATAAAATTGTGTATAACTGAATATTGAAATGCCACCTATTAAGACAGGGAATATTACTAAAAGGGAAAAGGACCTTTTTGATATCGAGGACCACGTCAAGTACGAGGACTTGATTGAAGTACGAATTAACGCAACTGATCAAACAATCCGTTATGTTTTAATCGAAGAAATTTTGATTTAGGATAAATTACCAGACCATCTAATATTTCCAGAGCAATTAAATACATTTTTGAGAGACCGTATACGTGTAAGTTCTGTTTTTATTTGTTCTGATCTAAATTCATTAAACGATCAAGTATTGACGTCTCTAACGCAGGATCTGACAGCAGAAAATGGCTGCCTTCGTCGAGCTCTGGAGGAATTGGAGGAGAAATTACAAAATTTACGACAATCATCGACTCAAGATATTCCTGTCACTGTTGGAAGAGCTAGTGAGATGGCCGCGGCAAAGATAATAGAATTGAGTAAAAAGTGCAGAGAGCAGACTGCAGAAATTGAAGTTTTAAAGACAAAATGCAAGTCACTCGAAGCGCGTGTAGCCAACAAGGAAGCAGAGCTTGAGCATGAGAGAATGAAAAAAAAAGGAATTTCACAGAGAACCACAGAAGCTCTCAATGGTCTCTGAAAATTTTTTAATAATCTATTGAATTCAATGATTATATAACATTGTAATTTTTTTTTATATAACAGAATCTGTTAGCCTTGAGGATCAATTGAAAGACAAAGAGGAGCAAATGAAACAGATAAATGAAAAACTTCAGCAAGTCAATGCTAAGCTTTACGAATCGAAAAACACGTGCACTTCCTTGAAACAAGAATTAAATAAAGCCCAAAAGGTACGGATTGTGTTTATTATAAACGATAATGTTTTAAGATCTAAAAAAGACGAATGATTTTTAAAAATACATTAAATACCAGTTACTGTGTAGCGAAGTAGGTGAAAATGTTACTGTAACAGGATTAAGTAATTATCCTGGTGGTTGGAGGGGGAGGGCCGAGCAGATACAACAATTGCAACAAAAGCTTACAGAGCTGCAATGCAAATTGAACGAATACGAAGGAACGTCAAAAGGATCGACAGGTATAATAAAGAATTTAAAAGATTCCTAATCCGTACAATAATGAAAATTCTTAGTATCAATCGAGCAAAGGAACTTGGCTAATCTAAGGAACATGGAAAAGGAACGCAGACAGCACATTGAAAATTCGGCTAAAGAATTGAGACAGGCGGAAGTCGCTTTGGAGGCGAGCAAACGGAAGCAGGATGCAGCAAGGGCACGAATAAAAGTTTTAGAAAATGAGTTGAACACTGCAAGGAGGAGTATAATATTATTGAACGAGAAAAGAAATCATGACGATCAACTGATCGAGGCCCTCAACGTGAATTACATGCAGTGAATTCATACGTTGAATTCAAACCAAACAATACCTGGTGAAAAATTTTTCTTTTTTCTTTTTCTCAAACTAGAATCAGCTCAAAGCCGTAGAGGGTCGATTTCAAGATCGAGAATCGATTTTACAAAAACAATACGACAAAGCTGAACAAGAATGCGTTAGATTGACTACCGAGGTCAAAACAGTTCAATTAACTGTTCAACAGCTTCAACAAAGATTACAAGAACGCGAAGTGGAAATTGATTCGTTGAGGTATGAAGGGTTGAAGAAATTCAAATAATAGAAACAGTCAAATAATACGTTTTAATATCTTACAGAGGAAGTACTGGGTGTACAAGTAAAAAATGGTCTCCTCGGCAACATCAAAATGTATACGAAAGTCCTTTGAGTACATCGAGAAATCTGAAAGATCCAAACGAGTATGTTACACTGAGTATAGCAGCAGAGGCTGAGCGAGAAAGATTATTAGAATTAGTAACAATTCTAAACAGACGATTAGACAACGAAAGAGCTGAAACAGATCATTTATCCGTAACTATATTTAAAATAAAATACTTATGAAAGTATGTTTAGAATGCTAAATTCCTAGGAAACGCTGCGACAGGAGCGACACAGGTGTGCAAAGTTGGAAACAAAAGTTCAAAAATTCGAAATGGAGAGAGTGGGTATGTCCAAGATCAATACAGGATACAAAATAAGATCCAGCAAGATCACTAAGGCATTGTCAAATGAAAATCAAAGTAACGAGGAAATGCGATTCAAGTACTGATTATGAATATTGTTTTGATTATTCTATACAAAACGAGCTGTAACACCTTTGTAATGCTTTATCGACTTCTAGGTTAGAATTACTTCAGGAAGAGTGTCTAGCTTTAAAGGCAAGACTGGCCACGATACAGCAAGACAAAGCTGCTGATTTAATAACGTATAAACAAATGCTAGATCAGGCAAGAAGGACTTTCCAGGATGCTTATAGGCGAGTCAGATAAAAGATTTAATGAAAGGAAAAGTGACGATTGTCATTCCTTCCATTTTATTTCAGAGAGAAACCATCGACGAGCGGATGTCATTCGACAATGACAATTTGACAAAGAAAATCATTTAGATGTCACAATAAGGGAACAAAGTAGTTATGACACCAATGTTTTTCTCTTTACCGTAACCCTTCTTTTCATCTCCGCTATGGCTTTACCTCACTTTAACAAAAAAAATGTTGTAATTAAGAATTTCCACTGATAACATGCACCTTACAACACGTGCCTAACAGTGCGTTAATTTTATATAACATGTTGACAAGAAGCACTGTTTACACCTCGAGATAACTTATGCTCTCATTTGAATGCCGTAAATTCATCTTGACAAGATTTAGGAAGACCAAGATTGTGAAACAATTGTTTGATTTACATCAACGACCAACCAGCACGACTTTTCAGAAAGAGGATCAGAAGAATTCATGTATGCACGTTAACATACACTCCGTGGTAGGCTGACAAGAACATTATAAATTCCATATAAAGTAATTTCCAACAAAGAGTGTCTGTACAATAATTAATGGTATCGTACAAAAAAAAAGTAATAAAAAAATAATTCACATTCTTTTATAAACGCGACGTGTTAACACTAGACAAAAAAATTTGACAATTTTCTCAAATGCATTTCAACGTGAAGTTTACTTTCGATTAATAAATCATTTTTTATGGCTTTTAGAAGAGGTCGATTCTTGATGGTAACAATAAGCAGGTAAAGAAATCGGTCGCCATTGATAGACCTGACACGAACACTTTTGTACCTGTTGGTATAAGCTGTGGTTCTCCAGATATACCTTGGCTGCCAACAGACACAGACGAGAGGGCATGGCTGTGTGGGATGATAAGAAATGTACCTGTGACGTCAGATCGCACAGGTATATGAGGCAACGCGGAGAGACGTCCACGTCACTTGTTCTTGCGCTTCCCGTTTGTTCGTTTTCACGTCGCAACACTTCAACACGCCCAAAAGGAGTCGTCGACATTAGAAACTGGAGGAATCAACCCCCTCTCGATGGATTCGTGAAATTACCTGAAGAAGATTCGTTTGTACCCTTGGTGAACTAATACTAGCGGCTGCGGGGTGAGTGAATTATTAAAGGGTGAGAAAGTGCAGTGGAGACAAACTTTAGTATTCGTTAATAAATTTTCTTCTCGTTTAAGTAAAATCATAACTTATAAGAGGCAGAATATTTTTTAAAGACTTTTGATCGATCTTATTGGATATTAAAATATATGAAAATGGAGATTGATCCTTTATGGATTTTTATCGACTGATCTCTCAAGCTTATACGTATGTATATCTATTTTGAGTATCGTCGAAGGACATTTGATTATAAAATTTTTGATTTTTTTTATAAACTATTTTATCTCCTATCAAAGGCGTGGAATTCACGTGATATCAATTACAGTATCTATAGTAGTCAGTTTTGAATTCGCCTTGCTAATATGTTTTTCATGTGCAAATTCGAAGGATACGCCTTATGTGTTCAGAACAGGTATACGATCGGTGGTAGCATTGAATTATGTAATATTTACAGAAACAGTAGTTATTTTGAGAATAATTCAAAATGCCCGGCATACCACTAAGGCGTTTATGCATCGGTGACTAGAATCTTGATTAGCTCGACATTACAATAACGAAACTTCATTAACAATATAAATCTTAGCACTGTAATTCGAAAGTTAAGTTTGACTTTAGATGAAAAAAAAAATCAAGTGTTACAAAGGCCTCTTTTTTTTTCGTTGGGGGAGAAGAAGTACCTGTACCGTAGCACTTTTATCAACGTGTTATCATATCGCGTCAGCTAGTTGATAATGAAATATCATGACCCCTCTCGAAAATGATATTATATCCGATGCCCAAAACTAAAGATACTGATTGTGAGAGGCGATCGACTAAAGCTAATATAAGTTATGAAATAAAAATAAAAGAATTATATAGCGTCTGGATAAAATAAAAAATTAAGAGACATTACAAAAATATGAATAAAAGTGACGCATGCGCGTTTCTACGAGGTCATAAGAAATACAAAATTACTTGTAGACGTTGATCGAGTCGAATATAATTAATAAATAAATCTTTTAGTTATGCGATGCTCAATGGCTTTATCACTTAGCAGAATCATGATTTAGATCTCGCAGACATATTTCTAAAATTCATTTTTATTTTGATGCGCTATCACCATCTCGTTTCTGATATTTTTTTCAGGCTTGTAACAACATGTCGTCTGAACCTTTGGCAACCATTTCTAATATTTCTTATCGATACAGAAGAACGACGCTCGCTTATCAGTACAATTGCACAACGCAATTCTAATATTTCTCTGTTCTTTCCATTCCTTTTTCTTTTATTATCCAATAACATCGGCGACAATGGCAGCGAGCCAAAGCGTCGTTGCAGACAGGAAGATCACTCATTATATGCGAGATGAATTTCTGTAGGTGGTTTAATGTAATGTCTTTCTGAAAAAAAAAGAAAAATGCAGTTATAATAATTTGAAAATATGATCCAATCTATAAAATGTCATATACAACCTTTTTAACTCGTGGAAATATTACAAGCATTAAAATTTCGACATCATGCGACTGGCTGCTCATTGAAAATCGTCCATCTTGTCCCACAAGACATTCGGCTGTTTAAGCAGTTGCTGGTAACAGGTGAAAATATCAACTGAGTAAACAAAACTAGTCTGTCGGTAGAGAAGCGACATAGCTTCTTTAGTTTGTACAGGTATTAGAGGCATTCTGATAATAGAACGTAATTGAAACGAATGTAACGACCTTTTTCGATCTTATGTAAAGCTCTAAACGAGATGCTTCTTGGTTGGCTCCATTGAAAATAAATGATTATACCTAACAACATTCCAGTACCAGAAATTTCGCAAAGGAATACAGTAAAAATGGAGATACAAAAAATTAGTGGTTTTTCCATTCGCCATTATTCTTTCTTGACAAATAACATTAAATCATTTTTAACCTTTCACCTTTTTTCAATGAACTGCTTTTTTACCCGGTTACGGAAAGTCAACGTGCTCCAGTACGTGCTAATGATCTTGGGCACGAGCTAACACGTGTTCTCCGTGTAAGTTAGGTTATGTTTGTCGCGCAATCAGGTGGCTGCTAAACAGAGGAGACGGCTCGCACCATCCCGATAACGAGTAAGACCAGCGAGCTGTTGGTTTCCTTTCACGATTTAAGAAAAATCATATATTTTTCAGTGCATATCAGACTGCTGTGCTGGATGCACAAAAAGTACAGTCTGGTTTCTTTTTTTTTAGGATAACATAGAGACAATGCAATACAGCAAAGAATCAGCAAATGTTTTAAAAGGCGGGCGCTATGAAGAGAGCTATCCATCGACAGTATGGTAACGATTGACACTGTCATGGAGTTGCTCTCTTTGTGGACGCCGCCTAATACAACGGCTTTAAAAAACGTGAAAAGAAAGGGATGCTGCTACCACGTCATAATTAGTTATCGTCGTATCGATCATCAGGATCTACTTTAGGTATACTTGAATCATTGTTATATTCATCGTTTAACCTGCAGCCATAACACTTTCTGTGGATATATAGTCCCATCGTGCAATATAAGGTCGACGACCTCCTAGTTGATTAGAACCCTGTAACCGACAATATCGAGGCTGTATTCTTGGACATTATTATGCACGTACACGGTACACGTATGGAACGATACACATTACGTGCACCATGGACACTAAACGCCATAAAAACATGAAGGTGTAAGAGGTTAATTCTGCATGGTATATACATACAGTATGGAAACTTGGCATATACCAGGTATATGGATACATATATGTGTATATGGATTACCTATGCCAGAGCACGTTTCTTGGATCCTTTCTCTGTCTTTTATTCTAGTTCTCTTGTTATTTGACTTCATGCTACTATGCTTGTACATTTCTAACATTTCCAGCTTATTAGTTTACAGACGTAAGGTTATCGTACGTACTACTCAGAGGTTGTTATGCTAGATGGATAGCATTATAAAGTGAATCTTATAAAAGGAATTTCTGAAATTATTAAAGTATATACACTTTGTGACTGTACCTCAATTGTGGAATAATCGCAGATATCTTTAAGCATATAATTGTCTAGATAACTTTGTACGTTATGTATACGCATAAGGATTGCGCAGTAGGTGCAATTAAATTAAATCTGAATTTACGAGACAGGCTTGTTAAAGAGAGGAGAAGTTAACGTACACGGTGGCTTCCTTAGTTCGGTGCCGCTGGCACCAGACAGCAAATAATACCTAGAGATATCAAGACGTGATAACGATAGCCCAATACAATAAAAAGCAAGATGGCGCTTAGTAAAAGATGACGATGTTACCCATATCGCAAATAACTCCTTTTAATTATCACGATAAGAATAGCTTTTTATTGTAAATCTTATTTGCAATAAAATGAGCATATTTTATTAATCTGGCACTGCGAAAAAATTAGTGCACGTTCTTCTTTATAGAATTAAGTATATTTTATATATTAATCGCTATCGATGTACTTATGATTTAAAAGTGATGAAATAAATTGATTGTGCTTGAAAAATATTAGCATTACGTAATTTGTACTTGTATTCACGACTCTTATACAGTTTAATACTATATTCACAGCTGTTCTCCGATGGCGCAATATTACCTAATGATCCCAATCTTCCTGAACTTCCCTCAAGATGCTAATGTCTTCTTTTCTTTTTCTACTTCCTTCTTCTCGTCTATTCTTTTCTAAGTGTGTTTCGATAAAGGAGGTCTTACGGCAAGTTTCTTTTGATGCCGGACGCGTGCAAGACGCAGGCATCTCTCAACGAAAATATTCTTTTGTCTTAACACTCGCTTGTGACGACATGCCCGTCCTATTTGTCACGGAAACAAATGGAACGCAGTAAATTATTTCATAAGTGTCTGAACGGGACATGAGAGTAACGTAAATATTCTACAGGTATGTATGGACGTATATATGTTTATATATATGTGCATCTTAGTTAATTGTACAAGGATGCTTGACGTCGCCTCTTCAATGAATTAACGACTTTGCGGTTTATGTGGAAAGTAAATGGTTATTTTTTTAACATTTATATAAATCATGAGGGAATGCGAAATTTAGTTTCTCAACAATTTTTCATTTAGGAGCCGCGTTTGGTGTTTTAATGTATTTTCATGGAAAGATTGTAATAACACTACACACAGAATAATTAGGAAGTTAGGATGATATTAAAGAACAGGAAGAAAGAAGATGAAATATAAGAAGAGTAAAAAGGGGCCTCATATAAAGTATTTTTGTAAAGCAAATATTGTTCTACAAAGGAAATACTGGATTATAAATTATGTCATTAATAGTGTTATCTAAAAGGAATTGTGGTTTTCAGGGGATACTATCTGTTTTGAAAATACAGAATGCTATGTGGGTAGTAATTAAAAGTGGCTTTTTATTAATAACAGTTTTTCAAAATTTCAACTTTATAACTTAAGTTGAGACCTTTGTCAATGTGTCAGCATATTGAAATTCAGGACTGTTTTCATATTCGCACATATCCAATGCTATGATACAACTCTCACGAACAACACGTTTGTTGTCTTCAAGATAATTGTTTAAGATATTCATACAATCTGGTGTTGCAATTGCACCCAAAGCTTCGGCACATTCATGTCGAACCATTTCATTTTCCTCAGGATCTTCTAATGAGTCGCGCAGGAATGGTACAGAAATTTCTTCTTGCATTTGTCCGAGTACAAACGCAATTTCATGCCTAAATAAGGCACCACCAGCCTTTAAGCCTGTTCAAAAGAATGCAAAATATTATCAAATACAAACTTTGCCATTAAAATATTGATAAAGTATCTATGCTTATGTATAAATAAACATACATAATAATATGATTATTTGAATTATAAATAAGAGATTAAGTTGGAATACCTGCTCCGAGAGCAATGATACTCTCCTTTGTATTCAAGTTTCTCAAGGAGAACATTGCTCTGTATCTATCAAACAATGATGCATTCTCATCCAATAAAATTTTCTTTAAAGTCTCCACATTCTTGGAATCTGCTGGTGGTGCTGGATCCACTGAAGCATAGGGACTTTTTGTCAAACCTTCTGATGTATTACTTGAATCAGCAAGCCATTTTAATCGGTCTAAAGCCAATTGACACGTTTCAGCAACTTCAATTACTGGATCTTTAGTATATTCTTCAAGAATTGGAATTGCAGTAGAGTCTCCAATTGCACCTAGTGCTTCACCTATTTCGAATAATAGAAAATATACTAACCATAATTTTAAGATATAAGGTGATTGGAAAATGCTTCCTCTTACCAGCTTCATGCCGCACCATAGGTTCTTGAGAGGTGTTCTTGAGAACATCGATAAGAACAGGTATTGCTTGTACATCCTGCATCTGCCCAAGACAATATGCAAGCTCATGTTTTAATAACACTGATGAATCATTGAAACAATTTTTTATCTGTTCAATCGCTACTGGTCCTCCAATATTCTTCAATGTAAATAAAGCTCGGAACCTCTCTTTTAAGGGCCTGCTCTCATCATTTAAGACATGCCCTATAGCAATGACTTTGTCTTCTTTAATATCTGGCATATTTGTATAACTTGTTATATTTTTTGTTACTAAGTAAACAGCCTAACAGATATTTTACAAACAATATCAAAAGGTTTAATCCTGTCTGCAAGGGTTAACTTATTCTCACAATACTGAGTGACAGATTGTAATACTTTTTTGTACACTGAAATAGATGTAACTCTTACAATTTTATTAAAGACTTGTGAACTTTGATTTCACTTTCAAAATATTTATATTTATAAACAAAAATTGATACAAACACTTTACAGTCACTTATCTTTAGACCATGTTCATAACCATTAAACACTCTAATCTTCACTACTTTTCATCTGTGTCTGTTTTGCGTGATTCACCCGAATTTCTGATAGGAAAAAGCCGGTAAAATGGCACAAAGTAGATTGGAAAGAATCGGGACGATTTACTCAAGGTTTATAGATAATATTGAAATTATATATTCTGACTGTATTACATGTTTTGCCATTATAACAGATATTCCTTGTATTTTCCTATAGCAACAAGAAATAGGTTAATTTGCCGATATAATGTTTCAGAATATCGTCCTTACTGAAAGGTGGTGCAATGAAAGATATTGATAAACCTGTGTGGTACACATTGTATGAAGCTTTTCCACCAAAGTATGAACCACGCTTTGATAGAGAAGTTCCAAGAATAGAGTATTTTGACATTTTCTACAAAGAGGATCGTTTAAGAATGTAAGGAAGAGCAATACCACTTATACCTGTAACAATCACTATTAGTCAGTATTGAATTTTATGAGATTCCATATTAATATATATCTTTTAGGAAATTTCAAAAGAAAAATAAGAACTTATCAACTAATCTGATGGATACACAACGCAAGTCCAGGACTCAAGAATTCATTTCTACTTTCTACGAAATGAAAAAGGTTTGAAAAATTAAGTTTTCATGTTTACTCTTGAATTATGATAAGCATCAGTATAACATCAATATATTTTATTACAATTCCTGTTGCCAGAATGGTGTTCATCAGGATGTATGTTTCCAAAAGAGCATGGAAAAATTGCTTAAAGAACGTCCTATTTCAACGAATAAGTTTCAAGATACATCATCAGAATCATCTGTAGTGGACAACTTCAAGAAAGAACAAATTACAAAACTAAATATTAATATTAAAGACATTATAAATAGTTGAACTATAATTAATTACTGCAATTAAATATAGATATTCTGTATCATCTGTCAATTTAACATACTAATCATTGAAATAACGAGACAAACTACTGTTAAACTCTGTAAATTATGTACTCTAGTATACAAAGTAGTTTTCAAATTATATATACGACTCTCACATTGATTCATTAAGAAACATCAATTAAAACTAATTATTGAAATTTGTTTATAATCTTATGCGTCATCCCACGAGTCAAAAATATATACAGTGCTTTTTTCTTTCCCTTGTAGCTGCTTCCTCCAATGAGATGTGCCAAATATGTATAATGCTGATCATGAGTCCCATATGATCCCGTAAAAATTGTTAACCTCGGCTGCCTATATGTGAATCGTCCTTAAAAAGTAATTGGTCTTGATTTCGTCAGTTGTAGAACGCAAATAAAATTGACAGATCAGTCGATCATTTGTTTGGTACGGTGAAATCTCATACTATCAGATCTTAGTAGTAACACGATTCATATCCTTATTTGGAAATTTAGGTCTTGTAGAGGAAAAAATAGTACAACCATGGTTCGCGTGATAAATCAGGAAACATACAACGAAGTTGTTAAAGAAAATATAGAAGAATTCTCGATGACTCCTAAAGAAGCGATCGATGATGCGATTAAACAATTTGAGGCTCAGGTACAATGAAAATCATTTGGAGAGAGATCAATGAAAATTGTTGTCCTTATAGAATTTGTTTATTGTTGTTGCTTCTTAAAGACATTATAAATGATACCGTTACGTATTTCCTTAATTTATGTTTTCTTAGAACAGTTAACAATCATTCTATTCCAAATGAGTGAAAAATAAGATCTCTTATGACTTTTCATTAATTATTATATTTATTCTATGGTACGCATGTGGAATGGTGTTAATCATTGTTTTATGTATATTCAAAATTAATAAAATGTATGCCTTCTTAGGGAGTGGACCTGAGTAATGTCATCAAGGACTTAATCTTGTGTGATGAGAAAGATTTGATAAAGACGTGTCTGGATAACTTGATATCCTCTGTAGAGGAAAAGGATTCTGAAATTGTTCCAGAAGTGTTAGAAAAACTTAAGACTGAATTAGATAAAGACATAGCACGTAGAATTCGTGCCAGTAACTTAGGAGGCTATAAGATTTTACTGGATTTGATAAAGGCATTTAAGGATGATGTTACTGTAGTTAGACCTGCGCTAAGGACTATGACTTCACTGATGACAGGTCATCCTGATTTATTAGACGAGGCAGGAGTTTCTCTACAAATGGAGTGAATACTTATTATGTTATTTTCTATATCCAGTCTACACTTACTCAAAGTTTTTCTTTTAAAATTATTATTTTAAGTATTAATCATTTATCTTTTTGTTACAGAATTTTAGAAAAGCAACATGATGTTCCAACACTACAACTCTTGTTGCGTTGGATGAGAGAATGTTGCATCAAACATGAATTGAATCGACAGACCATTTTCAATGCCAATGCTTTGGAAAAAATAAAAAGAATACTTATGCGTGAGGATGCCACTGGGCAGGAATTAAGAGATGCTTGTGCTGTATGTAGAGCACTTGTATTAGACGACGATATAAGGCATGAATATGGAAAGGCACATGAGCATGCAACTGCTATTGCTAGAGACACTTTAGATGTCATTACAAGTCTATTATCAAGTAATAATTTTGTTTTTTAGTATCAGAAAACTGTCCATATCTTAATTATAACATATATTTCATTAACTTTATCATTTGCTTCAAGGATTTAAGACAGACAGAGCTGTCGTTGGTGATCTAATGTTAACATTAGCCAGTTTGATAGTCAGAAACGAATTTTGTCAGAACGTGGAAGATGCTGGTGGTCTGAAATTTATACTTGATGTAATGGTTGATCATCCTGATACAGAAAAACTAAATTGGCAGGCATTAAAGTTATTGAAGGCGCTTGCCGGAAATGATAATGTTAAGTCTCACATCGTCACTTCTGGCGGAGCACCTCTGATAGTTTCTGTAATAAGCAGGTTTAAAGTAAGTCCAAAAAACAAATTGACAATAATTTAAGAATTGTACAAACATAGTAAACAATGATCAACCTAAATATTATTTATAATATTGATGTTTATTGTTTCTGCTACAGGGTGCAGAAACTGTGGTTAGTTCTGGTCTTGCCTGTATTTCCGCGTTAACTTTGAGAAGTTCCTCAAATGCTGGTGTATTTTATGACTGCGGAGCATCAACAGTTATCATTGATGCCATAAAAACTTATCCTAAAAGTATTAACGTCCTGAAGCAAGCTTGTTGGGCAATAAGAAATATGTCAGTTAGGAATAAAATGGAATCACAGGAATTTATTGAACAAGGAGTTGAGGAGCTACTAATTAATGCTATGAAGACACATGGTCCAGAATTAGAAAACGACGTAAAAGCAGCTTTAAGAGATTTGGGATTAAAAGTAGAACTGAAAGAGAGGTGGGTTGGTAAAGGAATAGCATTGAGCAATGATAGAAATTAATGATTCTGAATTATTAAAACATTGTCAATCTAATGACAACATGGCTCAGCTGCTGTTGAAACGATAAACTGCTAAATGATTTTCACTGAACCTTCACAAATAACATTTTCAGAAGACCATACGTAATTAATCAGTACGAAAAATGTTATGCCCTTTCGGATGAGTCACTATCTTGAGAATCTGTAGTAGATGTGAGAAAATAACAAACTTGCCCTAACATTTATAAGATTTACAAAGTAAGCTATTGATAAGCGAAATTTCTAATAATCCTTTATACATTCTTCCCTATTAAAATTTTATAATTAACTTAATTAGCTTATTGATGGCTACACGACTTCTAATATTTTATAATGATTCCATGTACATAATATAACGAATAAATATTAATACCCTTCGATGCATTGATAACTCATGACTATTTCTATAATCAGTCTGCAGCTTCACAATGTTCTTCGTAAACTTACCCAAAGTTTATCTGTGAAAAGCATAAATGGATAATAACAAAAACAATGCTAGGTTTCAATCGAAATTATATGAAGTTCACATATAAAAACACAATTAGGTATAGGCAGTCCAACGTAAGCATGTGGAACAATACAGGTGTGAATCACTCGTAATACAATATTTGCGTTTACATAGGAAAGATTGTAATGCAATTTTTCATATACTATGCGTACAATCATATTTGACTATTACTGATATAATAATATAACATATGCACCACGCGCACGTGGAAAGGCATTTTATTTTTCTACAATATAAGTAACAGCCCCTCCACAGCGCGCAAATGGTCCTGGCAGTAGTGAAGTGAGTAAAAAAGGCAAATCATCAGCAGCAAAGCTGTCTTTGGCCGCGAGCCTTGAATTTTATTTTGTTAAGCGAACGATTCGAATCGTGGGACAATTTTTTTCCTCACGTCCCATTAGGCGCCATAACGGGAAATTAAAGATCGACTTATCAGCGAGTTAGGTTATATTTTTGAAACATCATGTTCTAATGTATTGCGATCTGATCCACTCGATGAGAATTGACTTTCTAAATGATTCGATACGGCGTAACGCCCAAACAGAATAGCGTCATTGTAGCATCGCGTTACTACGCTTTCGAGAATAGTCACCGTACAACCTTTTATACTGTACTTCTCTTAACGCCTCCTCGAGTCGCGAGTAAACGCGTATTTAATTCTCTACGTGGTCCAGCAATCTGAACATTTCGATTTCATCACGAATCTTCCCAGTCTCATGAGAAATGATCCTCGGTAAGAGTTAATCGCGACATCCGCAACACGAGTGCTTGTAATACTTGATTCTGCATAATCCA
The DNA here is from genome assembly GCA_030142615.1 of Syrista parreyssii. Classification (NCBI taxonomy): domain Eukaryota; kingdom Metazoa; phylum Arthropoda; class Insecta; order Hymenoptera; family Cephidae; genus Syrista; species Syrista parreyssii. Next base: position 757,314 of record JARQTG010000168.1, read on the forward strand.
ACTTTTACCACTAAATTGCAGTTGGGGTATTTGTCAATACAATTGTTGTTTGGTATGTCCTTAGGCACTGGAATAATAAAAAATAATCAAATTGTTAGCACTACGCACGAGAGAGTCAATGATACAGTTAACTTTTCAGTTTCCCTTTGTATCATGATTAGAGGAGAATTTACAAAACGATAGCTATTTACTTTTTGGTAGAACCTCCATAGGGATTTCATTTTTTTTAATGCAAGGCTCCGTATTGCACACACGTTTTCTTATTGGTTCATCAACTTCTAAACAACTGGAAGCGGTTACTCCTTCGTAGATGCAACGCACGAGACGTTCCTGCATGCCAGTACCACATGTTTTTGAACACTGAAAGAATATAGTGATGAAAAAAATTGCAAATTCAAAACAGGGAGTATGGGTTATTATTACTGACTGTTATTTTAATTGCTTACCTTGGACCAGTCTGATGTGAACCATTTTGCAGAACATGCTGGCATTCGACATGTTTGTTCAGTTGTGGGTTTATTATCAGAAGAGTTACAATTGACTTCTGGTAATACTTGAAAACTATTGCCCATCTTCGCGATGCACAAGATACGACGATCTTGCAACCCTGAACCGCAGGAGACGGTGCACTAAAAATAGTTAAATAAAATTAATGTATTTATTACATACATCCAATTATTAGATATCAATTACATTAAATACTAACGGAAGACCATGGACCAGTATACCAAACTGGTTTACCGCAATTCGTATTATTTCCTAAACAGCTTTCCTCCACAACAGGTTTATCACTTGGATTACAAAAAAGTTCACTTCCGTCAGCGCAAGCCACTTGTCTTTTTCGAACACCAGATCCACACTCGACAGAGCACTGAAAAAAACAATATTCTATATCTTCTGAAAATTCCTACAACTTTTCACAGTCCTCATACTCACTTCTTGTGACCATTCGGAAAATAGCCAAGGAGCATGTCCTTCAGAATTGTTATGACAAGGAGCACTTTCACAATGTTTCTCAACTTCCGGTTTAGTGGAAAATGAACAGGGATCATTTGAAGTTATGCAAGTAACAGTACGCCTTTTAAAACCACGACCGCAAGTAGCAGAGCACTGAATAAAGTTTGAGAAATTTTAATTAATATAAAATTAAGTCATTCCAACTAATTTGAATTTTATCAGACTTACAGGACCCCACGTGCCGACGTCCCACCTGGGTCTCTCATGTTGTACAGTCATTTGTTTTAATTCTGGATTTGAATTAGAACATGCCGGCTGTCTGCAGGTTTCCGTAGTCCTTAAATCGGGTGGCTGTACGCAGGCACCAGCTGCAACGCGCATCGTTAATTTTGAATTTAATTCCTGAACGCATTCCAGTTGACGAGTTTGTATCCCAACGCCGCAGCTTACTGAACACTTGCTCCAAGCACTTGCTCTCCATCTAAAATCAGTGATGACTATCAACATCCCTCAGTGGAAAAATCCGGTCCAGATGACAGACAATGATTAGAGATCGAAGATCTCACAGTTAGATCCAGTTATAGATTTTCCAACGGTTCGAAACAATATTTTCATTAACACAGCCTCCGTATTTATAATGTTAATTTTTCTATTACCTAGCCGGACATGGACGATCGTTGCATTTCAATGGCGGTGGAGTTGGTGGCTTCTCAATGTTGCGACATCTCTTTTCATTAGCGACCATACGATTTTTCTCTCGAATGCATTTAAACATTGCGCTTTGCACGCCTACAAGGAATATCTTAATATTTTAATTAATGATAAAAATAATCAAGAGGCTTGGATTACGAAAAGCAATAAATAACGACACGAAGGTATCATATAAATACTTATAACAATTTTTTTTAAGAGGTAACCTCGATCTTACCTCCGCCACAAGTTTTAGAGCACGTCGACAAACCAACGACTTGCCACGAGAACTTTTTCTTCTTTTTCTCACCAGTCTCAGTCACATTAGGCTGATCACCAGCCATTATAGTTGTTGGCGGATGTCGCATTTCTTCCTTCCGTTTTCTCTCTCGCGACTCCTTCTGGCTGTGATTGGAACGCGAAACAGAGGAATGCGAGTCGCGATCGAATCTAAAATCAAAACCCACAATCAAATAAGTGGCAAGACGTATAAGTTAAAAATACAAAATTAACGCTCCCCCACTGTATCCATAATATTTGCATATCCAAATATAAAATGATACTTACATTCTTGGTATTGGAACTGGCATAGCACGGTTACTCGAATCAGGAATCTCGTTACTGGGATCGTTTGGCCCTGAAATATTTCGATCTCGTTAATCCAGTTTCCACCAGAAAATTACCAGGCTACGTACAACCGGTCGGCAACTCCTGTAGATGCTTCGCGAATATAATTCTACGTACAATTATCTGCGAATAACTGCATGCACTGGATCATTCTACACGTAACGCTACCAAAGAAGCTGTATTGAAATTATACCTGGGGCAAGAAGTGGCGGTGCTATCATTGCATTGTCATCCGCAGTCTCGTTCAATGGCAACACATACTTGTAAATAATTCCTGGATTATATTCTTGATAAAAAATCTATAAAAGCATACAACAGATAACAATTAAAATAATAATACGTAATATCAAACTCTCTCTCTCTCTCTGTCTCTCTCTCTCTCTATATATATATATATATATTGTATATATACATATATACTCACCTCGAGTTCCAATGGTTCAGCCAAGGGACCAGTGGCAAAAATGTTCTCCATTCTGGTACCATCGCCCCTTTGATAAGAAAACATGGTACCAGTAATTTTGTAGCTACCACTAGGACTGAGAACCCACGGTCCATTTAGCATGTAACTGCCATTCAGATCTCTCAGAGCTGTCAAGATAAATTTCTCATTAGCGCACGATGACACCAGGGCCTATTATTCAAAGCAGGAAACGTATTTCCGTAGAGTCGGCAGCTTTGAGGAATTCTGAGTGATAAAATCAGCGTGATATTTTTGGCTACTGCCAAGTCCGTTTGTCGAGCATGAAGACGCGCTTGCTCGTGAATAAATCGTTAAAGGAATAAGACACGTGGTGAGGAAAAATCAAATGTAAGATATGATATTTGGCCTTGAGGACGTTAACGTGCCTGAATGCTTCATAGATAAATAGAAAATTCGTACCTCGTCGGCGTATCGATATTTCGAGCGCAAACATCACAGTAAAAATATACGCGACTCGTAAAGGTCCAGTTAATTACCAGTTGTAGCCCGACCACGTAACCGATGTTAATAGCCATCAGATCCGTCATCGAATTGGCTACCGTTATACGACTAAGATAACGTATGGGAACAAAGAGCACTCACCGTCGGTTTGTACTACAGTATAATATACAAGGTTTATACACACACTGTATACCGAAGAATATTGGATTAAAGAAGAGGAATGAAATACCATGGATAAATATTTAAACTGGAAATCACGGCTTCCGGCGAATTTCTCAATGCTTGTTTAGAAAAACATTAGGGGCCGATTTCTGGCGAACAAGGAGGTCAGTTTTAAATCCAAAGTAGCTTACTCGAGTAACGTTTGATGCCAATAAACGCTTTTTGTTCCTGACGCTCGTGAAACATATGAAACTAATATGATTAGTATTCACTGTGGTTACCTCGCTGCTGATTAGGATGTCGTTTGGATAATTAATTGACGGGCGATAAATCTCACCTAGAAAATTGGCCGTGTGTCGTAACTCAGATATATTCAAGGACATGGCGCCTTTCGGTATGATTGTTACGGGCTGGTGTCCTCTTGGAAGTATAGGCTCCATAAAGATACCCTCGAAGAGTCTACAACCTCTGCCTTCGCCACCACAGACGCCACAGGCGTCGAACTTTACACCAGAACCGACGACTCCGTCGCAGCCAACCGACTATGTAATAACGAGTGGAAAAGGTATGGTTTGCATTAAATCACACGTTGGAAAGGAACCGTAACGACCTTATGGATCATTTCTATAAATCCTTAAGATCCTTTTTACATAGGTTGAATAATCTTTAGCTTGGCATTACGTATTGATATATTAAGCTAAAAGATTTCAACATACTTTACACTGTCCAGCTACGCATAGCCAGCGTTCGCCGCTCTCTGAGGATGCTCCAGGTCGTTGTCCATGACGATAAGGAGCATTGCACGGTGTCCCATCGATAACAACTGGTTCTAATGTAGCGTAAAATCGTTCGCCAATAGCGCGACAATTGAGGGCACACGTGTTCGGAGCTGAAACAGAATTTTATTGTCTATTTTATCTCTCTCTGTATAACGATATACCGATCAGCTTATATTAATGATAATTATCATTGGGATGATACTCACCGTCAGGAAACGGTATCCAGAGATAACTCTGTCCTTTGTAAATACGTCCATTGTATTTAGCGCATTGTTCCGCACGAATATCTTCTGGATAGTTTGGACAGTCCTGTGTACGAATAAAACATGACATGATAAATATGAAAATTATTTTTTATTTATTTTTAATGATTTATTTTCTTTTTTTTAATAACTACTATCTCCCCACCCCTCCCCCCTCTATCAATTTTTAACGCTTTAGCCAGTTATCTCGTAAAAGTCGTCCAGGAATTATCACGACTTATAATTTCTGTGACATATCAACCCAGACCCTACTGTCTCTAACTTAATTTGAGTATAGCGTGTAGTAAATATCACTAGCAGGTATATTTTAATTTGAATAACCCTATATACAAGCTATCAGAATGATAATTCATGGCACGAACAGCCAACTCGTGCAAATCGGTTCTAATCAGCCAGCACGAGTGGCTCTACCGATATCACACGTTTATCACAGACAGGTCTTTCAGCACTGCAGGTGGTGAATCCTCATGCATTTTAAGTTATCGCCAAGCCATGGAGTCTGAGCACGAGATATAAATCATACCCAAGTATGTTATCCTCATTGGCAAGTAGAGATAATTTTGTATGAACAAAAAAGTGAAGCCTTCATCTATTTTAATTAAACTAAAAAAAATAATCAAAAGCGTTAACCCATTTACCTGAGTATTGCAGACATGATAACGCTTATAGGTCCCAATGCACATAGGTTTGGCATGCACAGTATTTCCAGTATGATCTGCACTTCTCTTCCTTAAGGAGCTGCTGGAACATAAGATTGATAACTTATAACACATGTATACCCAAAGTCACACGACGCTCAAAGAATGATCAAACGATAAATCCATACTGTATATTTTAATAGATAATATGCTATCCTAAAAAAGTCTGCATAAACTTTGCGAAACGACAACGAGACTTCACTATCTTGTGAGGTGTAAAATAATTGGCACAAGGAAAGGTGCAAGGTTCGAAATGTCAAGAATCATATAATGCACGATACGTGAGTTATCACAGGTATAAAGAACGTACTAAGGTGGTAGTGTAATTTAAGATTAATGGTAGATAATTCCCAGAACCACAAGGTATGGATACTATGGTACAGCATTGCTACCACCTTAGAAAGCCTCGAAGAATCTAAGGATAATTTCGGTGAACCGAACGGTTACGACGGCAGCGATAATATCCCAAGTGCATCTCGAGCGTGTTAGTTCCTATAAGGGCACCGAGTCATTCGATGATTTCCTCGTAACGTGCGCCGCTTAATTCGATTAACGTTACGTCGATAACAACGCGGAAGCGTGTAACGTAAAGGCCTGATAGAAAAATAATAGTAGGTTAAATCTTATCGCAGCTTACTTATAACTTCCTTCGCTGTACTCACGCATAGGCCGCATTAAAATCATTCGTAATCGACGACTCTTTCGATGACTTACCGCAGGGGCATGCATTCTCGTGCCTGCGATTGGATCCCAGTCCCACAGGATCTCGAGCATTCGCTCCAAGAGCTCCATGGACCCCAGCTTCCTTTTATACGATTATCACGACCATAACCAAGTTGAGTTTTTTCTTGTAACATGTGGTAGACCTGTTGAATAATAAAAATAATTATTAGATTGAACTAAATCAATAGCTTTATCGATATTCCTTACCTTGCAATTTTTCAATCGTTCGTGCATAGGGTTTATCGGGGATGCAATTAAATGACTGGAGTATTTTCTGTATCTCGGAAATTCCTCTGATATGATTCTTTTTTTTTTTTCCTTAATTCCCTCTGATATCTTAGGGACCAACGAACGATTATCACGGATAGAAAATTAAATGTAATTGAAGGTAATTAAAGCGTAGGACTTTCTCGGTGATATTCCTCTTCGTAATTGCATCCTCCGATAGAAGAAATATCTTGCGGGCATTAACTATTTACTCGACAATTAGCGTTTGTTACTCACGTAAACGAGCCCGTAATTAGCCCCTATGCCATTGGATATCACGAGGAATTAGTCCGTGTCATGATTAATTACGCGACGGATTCATTACTCAATCGTGGCTTCCCATGTCAAAGTTTACAAGACGTATCTACGCATTACTATGGTGACACACAGGCATATACATATATGTATACACACACATACGTTGTTAATTAAAAGTCAATTAAAAATTATATAAAATTCAAAGGAATGTAAATCATAAAAATAACCTAGACTGTATGATAAATACAGAAAACAAAAATTTACAATATTATTCTGCTACTCGAACGACATTAATGAAGCAACTGATTAAAAGAAGATCGACGTAACTCAGCCACGGGAAGTCACGAGAAATAAATCCTCGACAAGACACACGTGTAATACATAATTACAGCAGAGCCACGCCGAATTAAGAAAACGAAATAAAATCTACTGACATAATATTACACTGGCACATTCATCGAGAGCACCAAAGCATCATTCATAAATACAGAAATAGTATTTAGCGTGTCCGCACTGCATAAACAAACACATAAAGAATGACATAGAAAAAGTTTCGTGATCGTCGAGATGCACTCAGCATTAGAACTGCATTCTTCCAGCAGAGATTATCAATGAGCCGCGACTAATTCAGAGAAGAAAAATGCATTCGATGCACCCAAAATGATTTCCATTGAACGAGGAAGAAATAAAGAAAAAAAAAATCCCCAAATAACGAAAGACATCACGTAAAGCTTTACGGAGATGGAAAAATAAAGCAAGAAAGAACGACCCTCGTAAAACCCGAGATGCACTTATGCAGCGATGCAATTCCGAGCCAAAGAGATCACGCGTAACATCTCGTAGCAGCAGTAGAAACGTAGATTAAAACGTGCGATATCTGCATCGTAATCTAGTATTATAAACACACTTCCCATAATATAAGCGTGCAGGAACAACAATGGTTCGAAAAGGTGGCTTGTTGTCGGATCGACTGACGGTGTAGATCGATAAGATCGGCCATAGTACAGTAACCGGATGATCGTTAGAGTTAACGATCCAAACAAACTCTAGAACTCTCTCTCTATATATATGACTGTGTATATGTGTATATATATATAATGCATACTATACCATATATGAACATAACCTGAACTCACTTCTATCGGATACTTGTCTGGTATACGGGATGCTGCGACAGTACCAAAAATCGAGATGAGGATAAGTACCAGGATTGATCTGAAATAAAAAAAAGATAGATTGCACATGGCTGTAACAAAAAAAATTGCTATTGATATCTATAATACGTGTAGGTATAAGACAATGTAAAATTGTTATTGACTGATCTGGATGTAAATTATACTAGTCTCTGTATTAGGCTCGGATTGATTTATGCACGGATCGATCGGCACGAACAGCCAGTGTCGTTGATCTTTTCTTGCAGCTCGGAGTAAAGTGCATCCCGTCTAGTAGGTATCAGCGTAGTGGCGCCAGAGTATTTTGCCAGTGCACTTCAGTGTACAAGTCTGGATGATCATAGAAAGATCTTCTTAGAGCACAGCAGCAGCAGGAGCAACAGTAATATAGCAGCACGATGAACCGGCTGTGTTGCTGAGTGTTTGCGTTTCAGTAAACTGTGCCAGTGCGAACTAATAACGTTTTGCTTGTTGCGCTTTCTTGGAAAGTCTTAATTAATCATATTGCACTTGCACGAGGGTGGCCGTGGAGTAGAGATGTATGTAGACATTTATATGTACATATGTAAGAGCATGATGAGAGCTAATCGGCCTTGCTAAATCGAAAGGGTGTCATTATCTTGATTATTAACACTTTGCCGTGATAGTTAGGCACTTTAGAGAAAGTGGAATCTCCTTGTTAGATAAAGATGGCAGTAGTAGGGATGAAGTACAGACCATGAGTCAACGACGAACTGGACGAGTGTTTGTAGTGATGAAAATCATAAATTGAAATCTGCACTGTGGACTTTTAATTGCAGAATAGAAAATAAACTGTGTAGCCTTTGCTGCTCCTGTGGATATATGAATGAAACGGTTTATTATTTGTGCATACAGTTGACCCTCTTGAATTATTCAATAAAATCATTGAACGATACCGAATGAAAATTGTCATTGAGTAGTTTAACTGCATTGAGGGTGATAGGACGCAGTCATCGTAAGGAAATGATCTCATGCGCGATATAAAATGTCTTTATCGTTATGAATGAATAATGAATTATGATAAAGACGTATAGGTTATATCATACGTAAATATTCCTTTGTCGGCACGTTCCAGTACGATAATAAAATGAAATAGATCGCGAATGCATCTAAAGCTGTTAATGCACATGCATTGGAAGCTCGTGAATTTCTTGCAATAACAATTTTTCGCATTCCCGCCAGCCTGCGGAATACAAGCGACGCTTTGTTCATTGTGACACGTCATCTTGTACAGGAGTCCGTAACAAGACTGGTAGGTGTTTGGTATATTTTGTATTAATGGATATATTACGTGATGAGAAAAGTAAAAACGTAAGAGAATAATTAATTATCAGAGAAAGTACGAGAAACTTTGACTGAAGGACCTCCCAGCAAGTCAGCCATTACTCTTGAACTGTATAATGACTGGTTAACGTACCAATATGAATTCCAACGTTGACATGACTTTAATCCTAAAGGAGATCCTCAAGATGACGATGACACCTAACTATTTACGATGGAAGGCGTCATTTGGGAATGAGAGAAAAGAAAAAAAGAGAAAACTGCTGACGTCGCGTAATGCTTGCCCGCTACGCTAATTCTCGTAATTGCACGATTGGCCACGGAGGCCATGGCCGATTTGGTGTCGCCACTGTCAAGAGTCAAACGAGCGACGCGAGAGGCAAAGGGAGTCAAAAGAAAAGCCGTAAGAATGGCGAACTGCATCGAGATACTAAATTCCTGTTATATAAGAGGTTATGGGTTTAAACGAGACGGTGAATAATACGCGACGTTGTTGTAAATCTCTTACGGTGGTCCAGAGACGTAAATTTGGGGCTCCGCCGGACATCACGAGGGCCCCTCGATATACCAGACACAAAAAGAAATGACCGTGAAATATGATGCACGTAGCATGCATTGTCTCGGGTGTACCTTTCTGCGCTCTCCGGTATACCAACAGCTTTTCTCTGAAGATGCCCTTGGACAATGGGGGCGTAAGTCTCAAATAGCCCTCTAATGATACCGGAGCAGAGCACGCAACTGTATAGTATTTATATACATACATATATGTCCTGCATGAAGACACAGTAGGTGTTGCATCGAATGCACAGGATGCATTTATTGGCTTGCATATAACTATTGACTGAGGTCCAACAATGTTTAACGCTTTACACGATACGCAGTTAAGGAATGCACATGCTATTCATATGTCACATATGGGTCCGTTCATAAATATTGATGATCGTGTCAGTGCTGGCGTATTATTTTATGTTTGTTACAAATACAGGTATGGAAAAGAGACAAAGAAGAAATTCCTAGGACGAAATCAAATATTAGTGATATTCTGGATTTGTATGTTTTATTTATGGTCTGTGTGGATTGCTGTATGAAAACAGCTGATATTAATAGTCATACGTGGAAAATGCTACGTTCCATAGCTATTTGATTAGACGATTAACCCAGGAGGAGGAACGCGTGGTGTCGAGACACCCCAAACTCTGAATTTAAATGGAGAAAACAACCGCGCGACCATTACCAGCTTAATGATTGATTTGATTGTTTTGGAAATTCATATAAGGCTAGGATACGTTTTTCTGTAAGAATTTATCTCGACTTTTAGGTTTTTATTGCTTTGTCGCTTTTAACGACAGTCGACAGTGCATTGAGAGACGCGAAATGAGACGTAGATTAGTAATTTCTTATCAGTTTGAGGAAATGCGACCACGAGCTAAATAAAACATATGACAAAACTATATAACACGCTATGCGTCAGTCAGGAATACGACATAACTGATTACAAGTGCGTATTAATATGCGTACGCGTGCGATATATGAGTCGTGTAAACAGTCTTTTTTTTTATAATGGATTTCATATACGAGCGGAAATATGAGTAAGAAGAATTCACGCATAAGCATTGCATATGTACAACAAACAAATGTATATACAACATATTGTAAACAGCATCAGATGAATGAGAAACGTGATCAACGTATAATAAAAATATTTTTAACAATTAACAAAGCATTGGCGTATAATTAAAACATTTTTGTATTACCAAAAATAAATTCTTCACTCGCACGTGGAGATATTAAGTTACAAGCGGCACGCAGATATTTCCAGTGGTGCGTGCACTTAACAAGACACGTTGAACATATAGTGCGTTAAGTTCACATACGAACCACCCACAGGGCCACACGTGCTAATATATACATTCGTTTATAATGTAGCCTAATATTATATTTATTTTCAGTCCCACGCCATGCATTCATAGACTAACGTTTGCTTCCATGTTAAAGTAATTTCATAAGCGAACATATGTATATGTATACAAATGCTTAAAATCTTCCATAAAAAGAAAACAGCTGATATGCACGAACGAAGCTAATTTAGAAAGATACATCTGTCATTCGGCACGCTCGCGCAAGGAACGAATTGTAGAAGAATAAAATTTCTTATGCCGAAGCTAAGAGGCATAAAGTAAATGGAACAAGAGGATAGAATAACCCGATGACCGTAATATCGTAGCTGAGAAAAGGAAAGTAATTGGACGAGGGGATGGATCCCCCCGAATTATAAATACAAAATAAAGAGAAGCCATCAGTAGCAATAAGGCGGGTTCGCAAGAAGTGGCAACGGTCACGTGCAAGTTTCGCTCGTCGCTCAGCCTATCGCTGACTGACGTGAAATTATAATTCCGTAAAATTAACGTTGCATATGTTAATTATTAAGAAACCGGTCTGTCGCTCGCAGCTAACTTCAAGGTTCTCAACTCATCGCGCGAGTTTACAAGAAGCGACACGGACTTAGCTACAGGTCGATCCAGAAAGAGATTACTTAATGGACCCACAACGATCAGCAGGATACGTTCATTATTTATAACACGCTACAAAAATAACTTTCATAAATGAGCCGTGTAAAAAAAAATTATACAAAGAAAATGGCTCCTCTAAATATATCAAGTTCGTATGAGTAAGTGCGTGGGCAAAAGATAAAAATGAGCAACACTCTTCCGCGCCACGAAATTCTGAGCAAATCCAGTAATTTAATTCGATTTAATGAATGAGAATTATAGCGTCCCCCTTTCTTCTCTTCCCTCCCCGCCTATCCCCCCACTGCCACAAGATCACTCGATCGAATCAATTAACGCTAATTGTCCATAGCTTGTAGGTGCTACTATCTCACAAATGGCTACCTTCCTGCAAAGCGTGGGGCAATGCGTGTCCTGCGTCCAGTAACTCTTGGGATGAGGGGAAGGGATGCTGCACCGGAAGATCGGTCCATGAGATAGAGGCCGTATCAGTTTTCCAGGCGTAGGTAAAGGTACCCTCTCTTTAAAAGATTTAAAAGAGGAAATACTCTTTCTCTCCTTTAATACGAGAGCGTCCGACAAATATTTGCATGGCTTAAACACGTATGCTGGTTACAGGGTTTTCCATTTTTTTGTTCATCTTCCTCCTTCCTCACCTTCTTGCCAGGTCTTTCGTGCTTGCCTATTGACACTATGGACAATAACGTCTTTGTCGTAAAGTCTGTTGCCACAAAGACGTATGCACCTAGTCACTTTTTAATATGTTGAATATGAATGTTTTTTTACCTCCAAGATATTCTGCACCTGCAGCTGCACCAGCTTTTGCATCTGGCATGCGATCCCTGACCTGGTTCTCTCTCTTTTTTTCTTTTCAGTTGACAGACGTACAATTCAGGTTTCGTTCCTCAGGATTTTGTCTAGCATGTCAGCTAGACAATGTCTGCTGCTTGTTATCTCTTATCCAGGACGGTGAGGTAACGTTGTATTATATGACTGAACGTAAAGAGATGCTTATAATTTTCTCATGAGATTCGTATAAGGGGCACGTGGTTATCTTTACGTACCGGTCTGAGTGTCCATGGCGGATGTTTATGAGTCGATTGACATAGCTTGAGAATTGGTTTTACATAGGAAAAAGGTCCCAGGGTGTTATACGTATTTAGTAATACACGAGGCAGTAAATGACTACTCGTCCTTTGAGTTGTCTCTGTCATTCTGTATGTCTCTCATAACAATCGTAAATTAGCCTGATAAAGTAATCCGGCGCCACGTTAAATTCCTTATCAGTAACCTTCGTAGCAGTGGGAGCTGATTAAGTCGAAAGAAAGGGATTTGTTTTAAACGTGGAGAATGAAATAATAATAATAATAAATTCATCGACTGATTCTTGGAAAATATCGAAAATGACATGGGCGATATTGAAATACAATTTTTGGAGGTTAGGATCACTGGCGGTTTCATCTCGATTCAATTAATTCGTTGGTTCGATAATGATGATCGGTTCGCAGGAAACAATTAGATACTTTACCGCAACCGGAAATTATTATACGAACGAAGGGACGTGGCGTGCGAGTAGCTACAAGATGGAGGCCGTTCGTCAAGCCCACCTTTGCTATGCGTCACATGCCCTTTGATCACATACACAAATAACCGTCATTCAAACATCACCATTGTTTTGGTACACAAACGTTCACATTGCTTCACTCGATAAACTGCGTGTGCATACGTAATAAAAAGAAAACACGTACTGTTCCTTCTTTGCTACGGAACAACGGAAGTGGTCACGATGCTACTGCGCATTCGGCATTGCGCAGACCAATCAAAACACTTTGATCAAATGGAACTTTCGCGAATGCCAATCGATTAATCATTGCGTGTTGAATATCGAACGAGAATACGAAAATTCAAAAAGACACGTTCAATTGAAGATCTATATATTTTATATCAAAATGGAGGTCTGTATCGTGAACGAAAGAACTGATTTTTCTAGAATGAAATTTAGTATATATGTTATCGGAACGAATCAGAAATTAGTACTATGGTCCTTCAATTTTAGACAGCGACAAATGATATTAAATTCTCGTTGTTCGAGTGTTTTATGGGTCAGGGCGTGGCCTCCATTATACATGTCGTATTGTTCAACAAGAGCATCGTAAAATGGACTGTTTAATGGGAGGTCACAGATCACCCACCGGTCAACGGTGCGTGCGATACTACATGGATACAGATTGACAGAAATAGTCATAAGATCAGACGAAACGTAAAGCACGAGTTAAGATTTCATAGAAGGTTTGCTTTACTGTAAATCCGTGAAGAAACTCACCCTAACGCGATCCTCACGTGGAAGCATTCCTGCCTGTTCAAACCGTGAAATTAATCCTGGAATATAATACGAGGATTCCAGGATTTCCAAGAATATACAGCAGTAACCAAAAGCATTATACAGAATGGAAAGCAACGTATAATATATTTCGTCTGTATTTATTTTCAAACCGGAAATTAGCACGAGTACGACAAAGGTAATCTCGACGTTTATCGCAGCACCCGTTACCGGTAGTTTGAAAAGCGGTACTCTTTCATTATATTTTTCCACAGATAATTACAGCTCTCTTTTCATACATTCGCCAATCCCACACGTACGATCAGGTACGTACCAGACGACGAGAATGATCTGAGTACCGGCGGCAGTAGCTTATTCGAAATCCATACGTCAAAGCCTATCTTAAGATTGACTAAAAAATAAACAGCACACCGTTTTACGTTTTATACGCAATCTTACATGTTGCACAGTTTCTGGCCGGCGGTCAAGAGTTACGACGTTACATATTTTTATCTGATGACTTCCCATTGGGCGACCAAGCGGTAGTTTCTATGTGAACATGTATATATACATATACATATACATATACATATATACCTACAGCCGAGTTTGCAAAAGTTTCGCTCGTGACGATGCTTTTAAAGGAGCAAGAGAGAATAAGAGAGCACGAGTCTTCGCAAGAGAAGTGAATACCAGTGTCCGTAAATGCGCAAGAGAAACGCCCTGCGGTAGTAATAAAATCAAAGAGGATAAAAGATGATGAAGTATTTATAAAAAAAAAAAAAAAAAATTATCTCAATCCCATTGGCACATTTTTAATATCCGATTGTAATATATACCGACATTATGGAACGTGTCAAATTCTTATATAAATTATGAATATAGATAAACGCTTTGTGTCGTTTGTATAATCGTTAATTAATTATTCATTAACAGTCTTGCTGCACCCTGACAATATTCGCACGTAACCAAAGAACACTATTATTACAGGTATGTGCAACCCGTCCCGATCCAGCCGCAAAGTCGAATCCTCATTGAGCATTCGAATGTCGAGGTTATCGGAGGAACGACGATAGAATACATTGTGAATGCATCCGTATCTCAGACACTGTAAGCACTCAAGGTCTTTGGCAGTGACTATCGTGCGAACGAATAATTCACAGGAGACCGTAGAAGAGTCAGCCAAAATACCTCAAAAGAGAGAAGAAAATAGTGAAGAACAAACGACACACAAAAATCCATACAAAAATCTTAAACCGTCTCAACATAAATTCTTATTGAAAACTACACACAGACACACAATAAACTAATAATAAATCTCTATACCTAATTGTTATCATTCTTATTCTGTGATAACTAAAAAGTCATCAAAGTGTAACCACATTTCCTTAACGTGTGTATATATATATATAGTATCCAACAAGGATTCTAGCTATAGTATAATAAGGAAGAGATACCAGAGAAACTCCAGATTGGAAATCGTTTCTATTCTTTGTTTTTAAAGTTGCATCGAGTTGGTCGATCAGGCCCATTGGGTCCGTTGGCACACAGGCTCAGAAGGGCATGTACTATTTTAATAGGCTTGGATAGCGACATAGAAACGGTCTTATGGTCGATTCGATAACGAGCTCGCAAGAGTGTGTCTGATGTTGGTGATGGCATCGTGCCTGAAGATGCTCTGCATCGCGTAAGGGTGTTTATGCTCTTCTGTCTGATGGTATTCCTTATCGAATATCGTTCGGTGGAATTATGAAATAATTACTTTCGCTCAGCAGTCACGATGAGTGCGACATGTTGTACTATATATAGTTTCTCAATAGAATTCCTTGTGTGGTAGCATGCTGGTATGTTATTCTGTATAAGGCGTTCCCGCTGTTACAGCATACAGAAAGTACCTAAGATAATTAATGATTGATTATACAAATTTTGATTTCAATGTTATTATTACCTTTCCCGTACTTTTTCCTATTCTTTGCTTTTAATTTTTCTTTTTCTTTTTCCTCTCCTACTTCTCTTAACAACTCGTATATTCATGTGTGTTTGATGAACGTATTTCCTGCTGGCGTGGAAGACGAGGCGTTATTTATTCTCATAATTAATTATGCTCTTCAATTTCTTCGGTTTGGTAGCATCTTCAGGAAAGACGAGAAGTGAATATTAAATTCTTGGAGTTTGACTATGAGAAGTGGCGGTGAAGATCAAAGGAAGTGACGTGTCAATGAGTCCTCGTTGATCTTTCTATCCTTGGTATATATATATATATATCGTATACATGCATGTATATATACAATGAAAATATATACCTTTTTATTTTCCTTAAGATACACGTATTCCTCTATGTAAATTGTTCAATAGTGTAAACGGCGACGGTCGTAATTTTGAATAATAGCACCGCGCTGATAAAATCAGATAATTAAATATTTGTTTTATAAACCAAATTCCGGTCTTTCGTGTAATATCGAATCATTTTCAAATTTTATAGAATATATTTTACATTGTAATATATTCAGTAGCTGTAGGTATGATTATACGTTGATAATTGTATTTACCATTTACAATTATTACGGACATTGTAACGACTCGTGTAGTCCAACCGAAGCACAACGTAGTCACCGGTACGTGTCAACTATTTGTCATAAAACTTATCTTTGAGAAGGGATTTCACACAGGACACTGCTGCGCCAGGTTAAACGTTCGGCGGGTTCGTAGGGAATGTAAAAGCGATCGTTTAACGACGAGTAAACTCGCAGTTGCGGTTATTGGTTGACAGACGCCATTTTGAGTCAAATCCAATACTGCATTTGCAACGAAGGTATTCTGACTCATGAATCACGAAATTTATGAGTCATAAATAAGTGAGTAAAAAATGAGTTAGATATTAAAAAGAATTTTCAAAAACTCACCCGAGATTGAACGTCGCGACGTCCCGCGTCGATATACATATTCCATGTCGATTAATCGATACGAAAGACGCCATAGAAAATTGAATCAGATTGCGGATTGCATTCCGCAGATTTCGTAGAACATCCATGAATCTCCTGGTACCCAGGACGAGGTATCCTTATTAATAAAAAATGGTTTTATATAAAAAAATATGAAACTCGATATAGTTTGAGTAAAATAACGAAATTTGTCATTTGTTCTGCAGCAGTTCTGCATTTGATTAGCTTTGGACCTTTTTGGGTCCTTTTTGGGTCCTTGCTTGGTATAACGTGTCACATAAATATTTATGCACGCACCTATGCGCATACACGGACTGCGGCTGAAACGCTTAGGGAAGTAGCGCGTTAAGCGAGTGTTACTCGCTTATGGTGTCCCATAGATACAAGACCAAAGGTACCGAATGCAACCAACGGTAATCTTATTTAAAAAGCGTTACGAACGACCCATGGGTCCCCTTATGAATTTATGCGAGAACAAATACGTAAGTCCCATTTCTTATGGTTTTAATTTGTACTTTCTTTTGGGTCTACAATACTATTGTTATGTCTCTTTTATTTTTCTCTTACCGATAAACCAATCGATTCGTTCGGAACCGGTAGGATTTATGGTGAAGATACGACTTGCATCCTGAAGATGTTCTCGGGATGAAAATCTGATAGCAGATTTTCTTAAGTGCTGGATCATATGGGCGGCACTCTTTGAAAGCTTTTCCACGACGAGGCCTTCATTATTGTTCGATTTCAAATACAAGATCGAATCTCCCCCGACCGTTAGATGAGTTATGATTGCATCAAATCATCCTAGCTTAAACGGAAGTCCCATTCGTATTGACTAGCTCGATGACTTTATAGGGAGGATTCGATCGACCGTGTATAATATATATGTATATACGTGTGATGCACTTTGGATGCTGCGATTGATCCATACAGATAAGATCGGTAGTGATCTATTTTAATTGTTCTTGAGATTTACAATTTTCTTGAGAATTCTGATAATCGATTTTACAATAGCATTTAATTTTCTTTTAATATCTCTGGACGTACTGCCTTTGATTAACGATTATATCCCTTTTTCGCTTGGATCTGTTATCTGCTTGGTGATGCTATTTTTAACGAAACGTTATATTTAAACGTCAGTCATGACTTATGAAGTGTTTCGGAGTGACCTCGATTTACATGTGCGAATTTATAATGATTTTACACCTACGATAAGTCATTATGTCATTGCATAAGGAAGACACGTGGTTTACTGGCAACCGATACTCGTGCACGAGAAAAAGAGATGCTTGTGACTTTGACAGATTTAATGCTCGTTTGTTATATAAAATTGAATTAGATTATTAATATTAAGCGATTGTCATTACACTGATTATACAGTGTTACCCGTAGGCAGAAAGGGCGGCAAGTTTAAATTGTGAAAGGGGCCTTATGCAAGGCCCGGTATAACAGTACTGTCAATTATTCGATATCTTTAAATCCAAATTAATCTGATTAGCATCAATCGAGTTAAAGTTCACAGAATCATTAATCATAAAGAAATGTCACTACTTATTTACTAAGTCGCATCATCATACACACTCCTAATCCAATTACGTACATACGTTCCAGTAACATATTACATATAATCATATAAACATTTCAATCGGATTCACATAAAGGCACGAAATCTTCCATTGAAAAATGACTCGATTGATCTTCACGTAATTATAATGAAGACACGAGCACCAATTCACACAATAAATTTTAAGTGTACATAATTGTATCAGCCCGAACGTATTTGCAGATAAATGCCGATGCCTGTTTCGCGAGTCGTACGTAAAACACGAAGAAGGCACAACGTATTTCTCCACGTGACAAACGATAACCGGTTCGCGGATGTCGTACGAGGGATCGATCAGAGCGTAGCCGAGCGTGTTAACGTAAGAAAATAAAACGGAGCGAAGCAGCAATAAAGTACAGAACATAAGAGAACGTGGGGAGCCTGTTTCGGGCGTGCGGACTAGCAGGCTGCCGCAACGCGAGTGATAGCGGTAAAAGTGGGAGAGCTGGAGAATTTATAGTCTCCCAGTGGAGCGGTAGGTGGAGTCTGTCGACGCATCCCCGGATGCATATCAGGTCCATTGCATCCCCATAAAGTTGAGCAAGACACGCGTCGAATCCGCCAAACGTTTAACCATTGGTTAGATCGGCGAAATAGCCACGCGAACAAGTTGAGATAATCTGAAAAAGAAAGAAAAAGATAAAAAAAGAGGATCTACTTGAATAAGACATAAATCCCTTGATATAAGCAAAGACGTAAACTGATATTCTACGAAAGATCACGCAAGACACACAAGATAAGATACAGAGCGGATGCTGTACTAGAGACTCAAGAAATCATAGTTCATAACTTCCCCATAGAACATTTCACAGGAAATTACACCGAGCTGCCTTGTAAGCTATTTGTCAGCTGTCAATGATCGATTTTTTTTTAATTAAAAAAAAAATCCTAACCCTAATTACAAAAGATTTCCCGGAATTAAACGCTCTACAATGATAATCTAAAACATCGGGCAAGCCTTGATTCTACAGATTTAAAGTCTTTTGTTATCCTTTAAATAATCAAGGTTATATATATGTATATATATATATATATACACTGACTATATGCGACTACCGTATAATGATTTCCAGCGGTGTACCAATGATTTCTATCATTGTACACAGGGAACAATGGGACTGATTCAACGTGCTTGACTCTACGCTATTCACAATACCAGGCGTGAAAATCATCCTTTACTGCATCCTAACCGAGCGTAAATCAGATTGCTTAAATACCGGGATGCGACGAATGAATTTATGTGACGCGAGGTCAAATCTTAAGTTCACGTACAACACTCTGCATTACATCTCGCACGGCGAAGTATGTCGAAGAACCGACTGATTGGCAGATGAGTTTCAAGTGGTGAAAAACCTCGATGAATTCCCACTGACAGAGTCCCTTTCTTATTAATAGCCATATATACATACATGCGAGCAATGATCAAAAGTACTAGACTCCATGTTGCACTGCACAAAACATTTACTGTTACAATGCCGACTAGAAAATTCCTACGTGAAATCCATATTCCCGTTGTAACGTTGTCCGTCCAATTGTTGCATAACCTAAAAACAATTACAAGAATATCAATGATCAGACACTTTTTGTACGATTAAAGAATCCATTTGTATATATATATATATATACGTACAATATTGTAACATAGTAGAATAATTTTATTTCACTATAGATATTCCTAGTAGGCTGTCTTTCCTGACGTATAAAACCAGCTCGGAATCCCAGGGATAAATCAAGCGTGAAGGGATCCATGATCCAGAGGAACAGGGTGTCGAGGAGGATCTATACGAGACACGCGTACAATGACCAATCATTGCCCCGTGGAGTTGGATTGTGGACAGCATGTTGGCCCAGTGGCCCATTAACTGGTTATACCATAACCTCTCTGGCTCCTGGCTGACTTCTTCTTCCTTAATGTGCCTAGAACATAGTTACTACGTGAGACAGTTGAATGTTCTATAAAAATATAATTAGCGATAATATTTTAACAACCGGTACTAAATTATATGATAAAGCAACGAGGAACCATGCACAATGGGTAAATGTGTAACAAAAATTAGTGGACAGGTACAGTTGTGATTTTGAATAAGTATATTTGCAATATGGCGTCGTGACGACAGCGCCAGTACCAGTCACTGATATTCGTCAGCTAAAAGTCAATATATACCGACGGCAAAGAGTGTCATTGCTCTTTTAGGATGACTCGGTATTTATCGGTTATATATAAACTGTAAGGTAAACCTTATCGCGGGTTGATTGTTGAAAATTTGTAAGGTTATATCGCAAGATGCTGTTAAATACTGGCGCAAAGACTAGTGCCACTTATTAGTGAAAACTTTCTATTTTAAATGATGTCAATTGATTGATTATTTAGACCTCGTAACATTAAATAAATAATTGTGACTAGGAACACTCTGAATTTTATTCCAGTTTACCTTACGCAAGCAGCATCTGGATTTTCCGGTGAAAATTGAAAGTGACTGTTTCTATGCGAGTGTATTTATACCTGCATTCCTTCAGTGTACAGTGAACAGTGAGACTTTAAGAAAAACTGATCGACGTTCAATCATTAACCCCATTGAGTGAAATCAATCGATGAAGAATTCTATAAACTGACAAGAACATCGCGCGAAACTCTAGCGTGTCTTTCGATTTCTAATCGACCACGTAAGATATCGATTTTGTGACGAGTATCGATATAATTAAGCGGGAGATTTGAAATTGGTGCGAAATCCTAGTCAACGATCAGAGACGTGATAAAGGTTAAGAAAAAATTCAAAATGGAGGTGCTATATTAGCCTTAACTCGTCCGCGTGAAAAAATGACTTCTTTTTTTTATTACTTTTTCCCTTTTTTTTTCACAAACCGCGACCCAGCTCGACGCTTCGTCGAATTATACACCCTGACCTATAATTTGGACACTATTTCACGTGCCGCAAACATGCGATCACGAAAAGGTGTTCCCCATTGTAAGTGGTTCCAGCTAGATGAAGAATTTATCGAAGAACCCTCCGACCGAAGATCGCAATTCGATATGCTGTTGCTATTACGGTTAAAAAAGAAAAATAAAACCAAGAAAATCTACGACCATGTAAAATATTTAATATATCAATTATAAATCTCGCACAGATACTAATACATCATTTATTAATATATCATCGATTGCTCCTATCGTAATTGATTTCAAATACGTGATGTAATGACTAATCGAAAAAAGCAAACGTAAATACAAAAAAAAAGTGTGCAGACGCAAAACGCCTGTAAAAATATATTTATAAAAAATATGACATTTTTAAAAATCAACAACAACAATCATCTTCCCTCGTATCTTCTTTCTCATCCTCGGGACTATTAAGCTCTCGAAAGTCCAAGTAAGAGACGTATGTAAAAAGTGCATGAAAAATTGCATCATCAATAGGACCACCCGAGAGATGCACAGGAAGAGAATATCAAGTGAAAAGTGCATTTCTCCTTTTATCGTTTAGCTACCGTTCCACTACACTGACAGACTGGCGCCATTATAAATGAAGCCTGCAAAATTATTGGCAGATCACACACATATATAATACGCATTGATTGCCGCATGATAAAAACCACACGCAATTGCACTGGAGACATCGATAAAAATATATATATATATATATATCTCACCGATGCGTTAATGACTGTAATTAGAAAAATAATAAAAAATCAAATATTTCGATATTTTTATAAAATTATTTATCGAAAACTTAGTATATTCAGGTATAACTTATATTACGTATATATTACTCAGAGTAACGTAAACGCTGAGTCGATTAAAATACGATTAAAAAAAATGTACGACGCCAGGCGTCGCTCTTTACTGATACACTTTACAATTGATAATCCACAGATGCGAGTAAATCCTACTCGATTGCTCGGCGAAGTTTAAATAAAACAGATGTTCCACGTTTCAAATTTTTCATCGCAACTTGCCCGACCAATCCCTTACGTAACAATGAAGACGCCATGTTGGTTACGTCACCGACGAGATGAAAATTCGCCATCGATAGAGTCGTTAAAAATTTAAGTGATCCAGTGCTGGGAAAAAAATTTTGATTGAATTAAAGTAGCCGTTACGTATGGACGCTCATGGAAAAAAAAAGAGCATTGACCTACGTCGTATGAAACTGTATATTGGCTGGCGCCTGCATAAGATGCTCGGGGAGTCTTGGCGTCGAGTGAAGTAAAAATTATTCTAGAAATGTGACGCGTTACGATTTGACATACTGATAAAATTCTTAACTCACTCCTATTGGCATTTAATTTTGTAACGTACTGTATATCTGTATACTCACGGCTTATATATATGTATATGTATATGTACCGAGTAATTCGCAACGTGAACAGAGTGCAACGCTTTGCCACAAGGTCGACCGATTGCACGCAGCCCCAAGTCCTCATCTCAATTGGCGATTATGGCCTCGTAAATTCATTTCCAGACAAACTTCGAAACGAGTACAATGTATACGTAGCGTAGTAAGAATAACGACAAGGGAAAATTCACAGGGAACGTAAACGTCGTTATTTTACGCGCGAAATTTATCAGCCGACAAGAGTCACGATAAAAAATAGTCCTTCGGTACCCGTGCGTGACCACTGAAAGCGCAATCGTGAATTCTGACGAAAAAAAGAATAAAATTGCACAACACGTGGGCCGGAGGATGTCTCATTAACAAAATTAACTAACACAGACGACTGATAAGAACCAGGCGAAATTTATGATAAATTATTATCGACAGCCGTGAACAATGTCATTCATTTATATATGACAGTAAAAATACCTCGCGAGTTTATACAATTTTGTAAAAAAAAAATTTGTTTTTCTCAATAAAAATTATCTCATTTTCTTTCGGTATGTCGTATCCTCTTGCTTTTTATTTCGTTTCAGTTACAAGTGACATTACCGTTGTGAGGGAGACGATAAAACTCATCGAAGCGTGTCCCACGTCAATTTGTGCTTAGATACCAGGAAATGCGTCTAATACAGCATTGTCATAATGTACCGAATTCCTGAAAGGCAGAAACCCGTTGATCAATCAAAGAACGAGATTAATAACTTTTTCTTTCTTATACTTTCTTTCTTACTACGTTTGCACTACGTAATTGGATATCGATGCAGTCACTGAACTACAATATATCTAACAGTACACATAAAGTGTAGTACACATGACAAATAAAATAGATCAGAATAAATAATAGACTAAAAATCAATCGATACAATGAATTGACACGTTAAATTCGGAGCCCATTTTGTTTCACTTTCAGAATATGTATTAAACTTGATACTGTCAGTTCCCAGGGACCCGAGTAGCGATTAACGTGTTAATATCGATTTATATCGATCGATGTTATACATCGACTATACGTTCGATATTACTTTGTAGACTTACTTCATATGTGATGACGCGTGCGAATGGAAATATCTTCGATTTACAATAAATCTCACTATAAGTGCAGTGCAGCCAACCCTCGCATTTCATTTGCCAAAGCAATTTCGTAAATGACGCTTGAAAATGATTGCTCGAAGACGAGCCCGTAGTTTTACCAGGATAATGCGTATAAGTAGAGCGGCTTTAAGCGAGAGCATTACCGTTCACGATAAAATAACAGTCATTATCATCGTGCGGTTACCTACACTTGCGTTACCGATCGTGATCCAAGAGCGCGAAGTAAGAAGACAGTGGTTGCTTCTGCGATAAAAAGAGTCGAAAAGAAAGGATCTTAACCAATAAGAAAAAAAAGATCATCGGCACAATTAAAACAGTCGTCATAACCGTCATTGACAAGAATGATAACCCATAAGATACAGTATATTAATAATCTCGCTTGATTAGCATAAATTTATTATAAACAATTTTTTGTATACAAAACAGATAACACAGCGACGAGAAATGATAACGTTCATGAATTTTGACATTCCAGGGAGTGGAGTAATTCTCTGAGGGTACCGACTTCCCATCGATCAAACAGCAGGCGCCTTCAATTATACCAAGAGCCAATTAATTTAGTCCAATCGCAATTTACATAATTAGCCACGCCGTATTTTCCCCCCACTTCTTCACCTTCCGCTCCCCCCTTTTAGACATCCTGGTGCGAGATCAAACGATCCAAACCATATACACCATAGAGAATAGATGGTTTTGGCATAGTTACTGGCTTGTATACAAATTTCTATAAAAATTTGTCATTTAATGATAAAATATGCGACCTCAAATTTCTGGAGGTCCCACACTGATACTTTATACGGTTGGGTATTAAAGTTCTTTACTGTTTTATTGTGTTACCTTACTAGGTGTACCTGACACCTAGTCTTGTATGATGAAGCTAGATCCTCTTTTTCTAGGTTGCTTTTACCTAGGTACTGGGTAAAAATTTGTTTGGGTCATATATAAGCTGTGTACTTGTTTGGGCCCTTGTTGGGTTAAGGTGGCAGCCTTTGCACAGAGTAATACTAAGGGCACGTAGGTATACAAAAGGATTTTGGTACAATGGGACCCTGTTATTCACAATGAAGGCGATTCTGTGTCTAGGGTACGATGCTCCAGCCCGGATGTTGCATCGTATAAACTGCACCATTAAGATTTTTCTATGGGACATACATTAAAGACGAGTGCACCATCTGAAAGTGAGGTGTAAGTAGAGATAAATAAAGTCCAGGTAAAAATTAATCTAATGGATTATTTGAATAGAGGGAGTCTTACCTAATCAGATTGTAGCAATGAAATATATCTGATTCTTTTTCACTGCTCGTTAATATGAGTCTCAAAGAGATCTTTTTATAATATTAGTATTACTTATTAATCTGTGTAAAATAGACCTGCAATAGTCTCGCTATTGAATTCCATATGTTAAGATACTTGCCCCCACGTCCTGAACGGCTGTGTTGCTTTTCGAGGGCAATGCCAGAACTCTTAAAGAGAACTTTCAGTGATATATGATGCTCCATTGTTATGGGACTGTCTTGTATTCCGGGCTAATACGAAACCAAAGTAAGAAAGGTTGATACTTAAGGCCCCTGCATTTATTTCATGGAGCAACGAGATTTTCTTGGTGAAATTATCAAGGGGAATTTAAAAAGACCTCACGTGGTGTCTCCTCGTTCCTTTTGATGTATAAAATGTATAAGATGTACCTAGAGTGTCAATAAATTAATGGAGTGATCCCCTGAAATTAATAATTTAATAAAAAAAATGAATTAAGGAGTATACCTTTTTTTTTTACTTTTTTAAATTCAACTGACCAACAATGCTATCGATTTGATCGATGTGCATCGAATCGATCCCCAATTGAACGCACTTCTATGCCATGGGAGTGCCCAACGAAACGTCCACAACGGAAAAGGCACGTCCTGGGTCGTGTCAACTGTCAATTGACTTACGATGTACTGTCTGCCCGATGAGCATAGTGAATCCTCAATAGTCCCCAGCACTTCCTCAGGATGATATTTCGGAAGCGACTAAAATGAGCAGATAATAATTAAAAGTATAATAAAAAAAGGAGGATACCATTGTATTAAAATGGAGTCTTCGATGCCGATCCTTTAATTGCCCTTGAGAGCAAACCGGCTCGGCGCGCCACCGGAGCCATTAGAAAAATAATCAGTAGAGAAACTAGGCCGAAAACGATACGGTAGTCACGAAGCAAGATAAACTGAATCATCATTGCCGGATACACTTGAAACATCATTCTGTGAAATAAAAAAACTGGGTACACAAGTGCCCCGACATACTTGGATCAATTAGTCAATAAAATTTATGTACTTATAATGATCCAGGAATTTTTTAATTGTACTGATTTTTTTATGTCTGTATATATTACATATGCGCACTGTGTCATATGTAGGATGTAACACGTGCTCTGACTATGTAACCTCCACGTGGTACAAAGTGGCAAAGAGGTCAAATCAATTCGATTATGTACAGGACAGACTGAGATTGATCAACCCATGGGGTAGGTCGGCACCATGGGGTCGATTGGTGAGTAGGTTAGTGCAAGGAATAAATGACAGAGAGAGAATTACGGAATGCCATTATGAAAGAGTGAATAAGAATCCTTAAGGATACGGAGGGAGTGGTTTTTAATGGTCCACAGGATGTTGCCGACGTAACGTACGATGCCCGTGACATGATTGAGACGAATCGCTTCTCGATAGCCACGATCCTTGATCGGCCGATGGACCAATCCACGACAAATAAATTATCATTCGAGATGGCCGTCATGAACGGATCATTATTTTTCTATTGAATAAATCCCACACGATGACTCCTTGACGTTTTTTGTTCGTTGACTTTTAAACCAAGTTTCACGTCCAAATTTCATGGCTGTTCCAGGCACTGTAAAATTATAATGACCATCGTTACTTAATTACATACTTAATTACCATCAGTTCCTGCTAAAATCTATAAAAATATAGAAACACGTGTAATAACAGTAGTTTCGGTATAAAGCTTAAAGAGTTAGTAGAGAGAGATTAAACAGAGTACCTTAAGAGCGTTACCTGAAGTGATTCGTTGAAGTACCTTTTAGAAGATCATTATTGAGAGGAATTATGGTATGGTTTGGTTCCTCTAGATGCATCCTTTGAGTATTCGAATTCTTCCAAAGATACCTCTTATCAGTGCAATGGTTAAGAAAGTAAAGTTTCCTTCAGCCATTTTATCCCAAAGTGGTCCATCCATTCTGTAAATCATTAATCAAACGTTAACCCATGTTTCTATTCGTTTAATAAATTATTCTCTTAAACAATACAAAATTCATACACAGCATTCACACACTCTGACAGATCAATCAATGGCAATGCCATGTGACAGATTTCTGACATATCATTCCCAATGTAAAACACTGGCATGTCAGTATAAATTTACTAGCAACACATATAGCCAATTATATATTATTTATTGTCTTTTCACGAGCATAAAAGGTACCCATTGAAATACCAATGGCAGTCGTTTATAGACAATGCCAAATGAGATGTCGCTTAATGGCGAACATTCACGACTGAAAAATCATTTTATTATAATGACCATCATATGCAAGGATGCTCAACGGTTTCAAAAGCTTATATTCAAAATATACCAAACTCCATGTATACAGACAGGAATGGTTCCATTGAAAATTTACGTGAGAAAAGAAAATTAGATTCACTCCACCCTGTCGATCCTTATGTTCTGAATAAAGTATCAAAAGCCCTTGAAAGGGTGTATACAAAAAAGGGGCGCTAAACTTTTCAAAATGAGTATACTGTAGATGGTTCAAAAGCCTATAGAGAGCCGGATTATAATGGTCATGGCGGACAACCTCTGGTCAAGACATCACTGTACAAACATTTACCAATCATTGATGGTATTTATATATATACGTCGAACTTATCAGGATTTAAAATGATCGTTAGGGTGTGCGATCCTATTGATCAAACCATTCTGTGATCCATAATACCCCCATGAAGTGAAGTATGGGGTAGATAGACGATTCAGGTTGAGATGATACAGGGGCGTCTTAAGACGTTCCGAATAAAGATGGTGAAGGTGAAGAGGATGTTTTGATAAAAAATATTTTTTTTAAATTTCTGAAACATATATAAAAAGGAAAAAAATGTATCCGACATTAACACTGAACTGATCTTAATAATTAGTTAATGTTGTTTGTGGTATAAAAAAATATTTTCCTTACTACATTTCTAATCCACTGCAGGTCATTTTTTAACGTCCATTTTTAAAAGCTTATTATACCAGATTTCTTGGCAGGGTTCTACAGCGTCTCTTGCCGATCCTGAGACGATCTTTTGAGCGGCGTTCATCTCGGCTGACAATCCCGTAGTAAGATCTTCCAAGTCATCCTTCGACGTACGCAGAGTCATGCATGTAACTCAGCGCGCTACACTGCACGAGCACATCCGACAGCTTCAAAAACTAAACTCACTTTGCTTTGTGCTAGCAGACGTCCAGATACGTTTCGTATGGTTACCGAGTACTAACGTACCGGAGTACCAAAGATGGCCTACGTACCACTGCAGTCAATAAGAATGGAATTTGGTATACAGACGTCTAATTTGAGTCTCCTTTGATGCAGGAAACATCGAAAGTTTAAAAATTTCCAACCTCATCGCTCGACTGGAGCTGCAAATAAAATAAAACATAAGTTTCTTCCCTTACCACGTTGATATGTTGATAAGAAAATACAAAAATAAAGAAAAACTAACCAATAAATATTTTTCAATCAAACGATGACTTCATCCATCCAATAATCATTGAAATGATTCAATTCGTGAAGCAGAAAGTTTGTGTCTTTATTGGATTAGATAAAAGCATCTTGTATATATGGTTTATATACGTATAAGAGCATGTGGTAGCTTTATCACGTATGGAATTAAAGAGGACAGTTGTTCACTGCATTGCGGCTTGGCAATAAGTGGCCCTTAGTGACATTAGCTCTGGTGTTACGACTGGCATGATTTTAGGTTAGGTTTACTTATGCGGCTCTTTCACGCTTCTACACTCCTGATGAGGGAATAATCGAGTTCGAATTCTGGACGATTATTAAGCCAACGAATCCTCGGAGAAGGGAACGTGTCGTTGTAGATAGAATGGATAGAGTGCGCATGCGTGAGCGCTTTGAAAATTTAACTGACGCCTTTGATACTTGGATTATTTAATAACGACTTTTATATGGACACGAAATATAATAATCCTTTTTTATATTTCAATTCGAATGAATCTTCTGTAACGAAAATGAGTTAACGTATAGTTTGTAGAGTTTGACTTATATAAGAACTCGATAACGTTTTTGGGTTGTTGTTAATAAATTATATCATTGATATTTGATTTTAGATCAAATCGATACTTCTTTTCATCCGTCAATGGATTTCAAACGAGCATGACAGAAGGGTGAAGAAAAAAAGTGGAATGACTATAAAAAAATTGAATAGGATTCTTTATTGTAATCAATTGAAAAGGGTTATGCAGGATTTTTAATATGGACTCAAGTATTCGTATGTCCTTAAAAATTTCTAATAAGGATCAATGTCACGACAAGAAGTGGCGGACAGCAGTGGATCGACTGGACGAATACGTGAATGATTACGAGAATATGTTTGGACGATTAGTTATTGTGGAAAATGATTATTCGGACGGTACTTGGATAAGAAGAAAACTAAAACCTTTGGTGCAATTGAAACGCGCTATAGAGATGAATGAAACTTACAAGAGACAAGGTATATATTTTTTTTAGAATTAGAAGCTATATTGAAATGAATTTCTAGAATGTTTGATAGCACTTTTATTTACAGCGTACAAAAATCTAAAGAGATCTAACGAAATCATGAAGAATACAATATCCAAATTGACAGAGGAGATGAAGACTTGCAGGAAGAGTATACGCGAGGAATTTGTGAATTTCGAAAATTTGAATACTGATCGTCTTATCCATATGGATCCGTCACAAATAATTCATTATAGTGGACGTCGAGAAGTGATAAAAAATGGATAAACCATAATTGTACGATATTATTTTCAAAAATTGTGCAATTCTGTAGCCTACTTGAGAATATTAAATAATTTAAATATTCAAATAAATAGAATTGATTTTTGGTTTTCCCGGGGTGATAAATAATATCTAGATTGGAACTAGTGCTGTGATGTCGTCACAAGATATCGCTACTAGTTAAGAGAAGACAGCTGGCAGCTGACTAGGCCTGTGGCCGTAACGTCAAGCGTTCAGGCTGTCATGCCTTTCAGTAAGTATTTAGTTATTTGCATTGAAATAATGTAGGAAATATTTGCCGTCATGTCAGTTTGATTACGAATTTAAAAAAAAACGGGTATCAGTTGCGCTTCTCTGATTCGACAAATTGGTCCAGATGAGTTGGTCACCTTATACTGGACATCAAAGTTCTGAGTTATAGGCTCGTTTTACGTACCGCTGACATTGCTGAGCATAACAAATTCCTAAACTATAGCGTCACCGGCTAATGTTACCCTGATATTCGTAAAATTGTTTCACAGGAACATAGTTCACTACTATAAATAGTCAGGGTCAAAGTTTATTGCTTCTTTTTATACAGCAGGCATCAATGTTACTGAATAAAATATTTCAAGCATATGCAAGCTTAGGAAGAATCTTTGTTATGATGACAGTAACGTAATACATTTTGATTTTCAGTTAGAATCAATACTATAGATAGCTTGGACTTTTGCTATTTTCCTATTACTAAGTCTCGAGTGAGCTTAAGCGTAAAAGCCAGTCACGATGCAAGAATCGCTCTTAGAACACATCTTGGAGATAATTCAAATGCATATGAAGTAAGTATCATATGTTAGTACTCTCAAACACTATTAGACAGTCATTACATGTATGATATATTGTTTATCGCTTAGTATTGTAAAAACAGTTCTTGTCCTTTTATTAAAGATCGTCATTGGTGGCTGGGGTAATACCATGTCAGCGATAAAAAGGAATAACATGGAACCAGATGTAGCAGAGGCTGATACTAGAGAAATATTAGGTGGCGATCAAATATGTGACATCTGGTTACAGTAAGTGCAATAATTGTATCAAGAAGCAGTAAAAGTTATCACTAAAAGTAAACGGAGTACGGTGCCACTGGATATTTTTAGATGGTCATGCGATGGATTACTTAGTGTAGGACATGAAGAAGACGACTCGTTCATGTCATACAAAGACAGAGATCCCTTTGTGATAAACTATATTGGTGTAGGTACCGCGTGGGGTGCAACCGGAGAATGGATAATTGAAGGTAAATAGGAGTACATTTCCCTCTCAATACAAAACGTTGAAAAAAATATATATAAAATAATCTCGTCCACTGTCAATATTAACTGTAATTACAACAAGATGGCCAATAAATAACTTATATTTCACAGAATGCCGTTTAACATCTCCAGCTATTCGACAACAATTGTTAGAGACTGCAAACTATTGGGTGGACTATAACGATGTCGAGGGTCTTCCTCACAATGCAGTAATGGCATCCGAGGATGGTCTCTACGTTGGACGTGCTCATCACAGAGAATCAGTGACTCCTGGTGGCGTTAGATCAAACGTGTGCACGCTTGCATGGGGCGGCGCTGCGCATGAGAAAAAGGATTTTCAAGTTCTTTGTGGCAAGGATATTAACTGGGTCAAAGGTTGGCAAGGCAGTGTACCACTCTACGCTTTACCAGCAGGTGAAACTGAAGATGGCAATGCATTATTTATTGGTAGAGTCCTTCATGATGGTATCTATCATATCGGCAAGATACAGCCAAATCATCAAGGATGTTACGTACCGTTAAATGGCCAGGAAATATCTTACTTAGAATATGAAGTACTGGTCATTAATGAATACCCGATCCTTGATTGCATTGGCAGATAAAGTTCAATCCATATTTGAAAGTATATTTATTTTTACATCTAGGATACGCTATATATTTTGCATACTAGACATAGTGAGTACCAACTAAGGGATAATACGTTTTGGGATAATTATTACTCGATACCGATTAAGAGCAAGAGTAATAATTGAAATCCAATAAAATGTGCATAGGAAACTGACGTGTAGTAGAATACATTGCATATAATCTAAAGCTACTTTGAAAATACATTCTGTCGCTCTATATATTTTTTAATTATATATTATAATATATATTGCTCCCTTGTTCGACAAATATGACAATGATTGTAATTCAAGGTAGCAAATAATAGTTTTAAATCTGATGAATTTGTCTCTCACGCGTCAGTTTGTAATTAGTCAATGACAGTTCAGTGAAAAACATTAAAAGCCATGCTTGTTGCATTCATATTATTATGTGACAAGACCAAACGAATAGCTTTAGAATCGAATATGTAGTGCTTGGTATTCGATTCATTATTTTCTCATTAAAATAGACATCTTCGGTTATTCATATCTATTTTAATGAAAAGATATTAGAGACTAAAATTAAAGGAAGCAGATGAGAATTCTTAACAGGCCTTAATAATAACGACGTGTACAAATGTAACAATTTCTTCGTTAACAGTCGACGAAGTGAAACATATGAGAACAGCTTGATGAAAAAAAGAAAATGATAATTACTACTAATTGCAGCATTAATAATGTTACCATTAATTTAACTAACGATCTCAAAGCAATACCTTCATGAAATTATTTTTACGATGGAGTAAATAAATACAAGAAATATAAAAATAATAGTGATTAGAATTCATCGTCGCAAAAATATTACTATGAGATAAGAAAAGAATATGTTAATTACGTGGATCGTATTATGTTCTGTGATTGCTTTAATTGCAAGTGAAAGATATTGTGAAATGTATAAGATAATGATAATCACAACTTTTACTTGAAATATATAAAATTTTCGATATAGTCCATTAGCATTAACTATTAGTTTCACAAATGCCTGAAACTGTAGTAACGATATTGTAAAAAAACAATTATAGATTAAAATCTAATGAGAAATAAAATGCTACTAGCCTCTCTCAAATTAGAATTTTTATTTTCCTCAATGAATACTTTTACATAATGGAGTGACCGACTATCGGTCACTTACTGTAGCTAAGATAGTGTTTAAGTATACTATGCCACTTGTCGCCAACGAGCATGATGGCATATGTTGTATCTATGCTACTATCAATATCGAAATTATGAGTTTAAAAAAGAAAAGAAACAGTGTAGAGTATCTTCATTCCTCTAGTCTGTAATTCAGTGCAGACAGAGACAGTGCTGTTCGGCTTGCTTTAGCTTGTTAATCATCTTGCTGCTCTGATTTTGCAGCTCTAGAAGACTTGTGATTAGCATACGTTTAGTTGTGTAGTATAACTGTTAAAATTTGGCATTATAAAATAAGAGTAAGCTTTATAAAAATTGTGTAGATACATGACCACGTGTAATATTATAGTGAAGAAGTCCTATTGTGAACTTGAAAGACTATTTTTGAAGAACAGTTTAGGATTTTAAGTAGAAGAAAATCGAATAGTTTTTTTATTCAAGCATGACGCACGTTCGATATGACAGTATTTTCATTATCGTGCTAATGTTTACTGTAACGTTTTCAGTAAATGCTAAGTTTCATAAGTCACACAGTGTACAGGTGAGTGTACAAATTAATTATAATATATTGCTTCAAAGCAACATTAGACATATCTTCGAGTATGTTAAACAAATGAATATATATATTATTGTTTTAGGAAAAATCAGTTCACTTGCCAGAAGTTAAATTTAATTCTAACGCATACTCGGATTATCCTGATGATAGAGACAAAGGGCCACAATGGGACCAAAAGGGTATGCAGTTAGGAAATATACATCCTTTAGCTACTGGTGCACCCATAGATTTTCCAGATAAAACGGATCCGAGTGAGTGATGCTAAAGTTACTATAAGTACATACTGGAAATTGATATCTAATTTATTGGATCTTTCATTACTTTTTAATTAGATATTAGTTGGGATTCCAATTGGGCCTCCGATATGAAGGTTGGACAAATAGCAGCTGTATCGATAGACCCTAATGGCAACATAGCAGTGTTTCACAGAGGAAATCGCACATGGGGATATGGTACATTTGACAATGAAAATAAATTTGATCGGAGAGATGGGCCGATACAACAGAATACCATAGTTTTACTCGATAAGACTGGAAAAGAGATCTTGAAATGGGGCAGTAATATGTTTTACTTACCACATGGACTGACCATCGACTCCCTTGGAAATTACTGGGTCACCGATGTGGCAATGCATCAAGTATTCAAATTTGATGCAAAGGATATTGAGAGTATTCTAGAAAGATTAAAAAAGATGGAGTCAATAACCAAAACTGCAACACTTGATAACGATAATAACGGTGACCTGTTTCAAAACAGTATAATAAAACCAACATTAATTTTGGGTGAGGCATTTGTACCCGGAAATGATAAAAAAAGATTTTGTAAGCCATCAGCAGTCGCTGTAAGAAATAATGGAGACTTTTTTGTCAGTGATGGTTACTGCAATTCTAGAGTAATTAAATTTGATAAGAATGGTGAACGAATTTTACAATGGGGACGTAAATGGGGACCTGAAGGTATATCCGTAAAACGATTGAATAATCTCAAAAATAATTATTTTCATTTTTAAAAGTTAAACAACAATATTTCAGATGAAAAGTTCCAGTCGCCACCACCAAATGCACTTTATGTTCCCCATGCATTGGCACTTGCTGAGGAATTTAATTATATACTTGTTGCCGATCGCGAAAATGGCCGTATTTTGTGTTTCTATGCAAACAATGGAACCTTCCACAAAGAATACAAACATCCTGCAATAGGAACAAAAATCTACAGCGTCGCGTATGCTCATGAGAAGATTTATCTCATTAACGGTCAAGACCCAGCTGTTCAAAATAGTGTGCATATACGTGGCTTTGTACTAAATATTCACACTGGCCATATTATATCACAATTCACACCTGGGAAAGATCTTAATAGCCCACACAGTATAGCTGTATCAAAAAATGCTCATGAAATATACATTGCGGAGCTAGAACCACCTAAGATACATAGATTTCTCCAAGGTACAGTTAATAAATTCTTACAACATAATCGCAACATTATAATAAATTAACTATATTATTTTAGGTACAAACAGTACTGTATCATTACCAAAGACTGAGGTTTCGCAGTCTGAGAACTCTTCGTCAGCATCTACCACAAGGCACGAGTTAGCACCTTTAACTGACATTTTTGTCCATGACACTTCTAGTGATGGTAACACAGCGACAACATTAGTATTGTCCCTTATTACAGCCGCTGTGGTTCTCATAGCCCTTTGCGTTGCAATAGCAGCTATAGTGGCACGCTGCAGGAAAAGAGGTAGATTATACACACCGGAAGAACTTGCAGTTCAGTTCACAAAACTAGTCGAATAGAGAATGCACAAGCATGGATGGAACATCTTTTGCTTAAACTTATTTTTAGTTCAATTTTCATCACATTTATTATTTGTTTCCTAAACTCCTAAATTGTAAAGTACTATGTACATTCCCCTTTTTTTTACCCGACCTGATGGAAGGAGAAAGGTAATCTCGTTGACTGTAATATTTGTATTTTTTTTAGATAGGCAATGCATTTACCTAAATGATCTAAGTAGTGATTATTTTTTTGCGACACTTTGCACCTCAACTAATAAAAATACCTGTTATTTATGATTTATAGATACTTATATAATTCCATCCATTTTTCAATACTCAAAACTTATTACTGTAATAGAAAATGTACTGCAAATGATAAGGGGTCTGGAATAAGTTATATGTATTTGTTAATTTTTTAACAAAAAATTAGGTTATGCGAATTTTATTATTTATCTTAAATGTCTACATCCATCGAGCTTGTGATAAAAACACAAAAATTTCTTATCGCGTAGCATGTGTCGTAAGGTCTTGCGTACGTAACTGTAAAAAAAACTTTAGCGCAACTGTACTCAAGATTGTTTAAACAATCTACTCCTTGTATAACTTATTTATTACATTCACTTGCATCTTTATTATTTTTACCTATAATTAGGCTACTAGCATTATTATTTATTCCAATATACAAAAAGATACATGCAGTTGCGAATTATACTTAAGTTTCTTACCCTGTATCCAATTTCTTTTGTAGTTACGTATGTGTAACCTCTTGCTTCTTTGACATTTTCTGCTGTTTTGGCCCGTCTAATTATTTTAATGAGAGAAGATTAAATTGTGACGTGATCTATCTTGAAGCACTTTTATTTATTTCTCACATTTATCACAAATTGAAAGCTACCCTATAGCATAGTGATACTAAAAATTGCATATTCAGGTAAAAAGTAGGTTAGTATGCATAATAAGTAATTTCAACTCAACAAATGCCAACGCGAGTTTGTAAATGTACAAAATAAACTGATCTGGTTTTTTAAAAACAGGATGCCTGTTGACGGTGCGCAGAAGGATGCGCTGGGAGGCAGAAAGACGCGAGAACTTCAAGCTTTCGAAACTGTTGGAGACCCGGAAGACAAAAGGCTTCAAATTTTTTGAAAAAAGGCCAAACACTCGTGACTTCAGTAAGCTGAATACCGAACCGGAAACGTCTGAAGACGAGAATCCCGAAAATAGTTTGACTAAAGTAATTTAAAACCAAAAAAACGCACAACCAAAATTGACCGCGTAATAAACGACTCATGCGCCATTACAGATATCTTGCGAAGCTTCAAAAACGTGTTGTTCGAAACGACACATAATTTGCCTGTTTCTTATTTATCATTCCACGCGTCGAGATATTTATCGATCGATTAACCCAATCTAAGGATATATTGAACCCGTACAAAAATTGATCTCACGTATTATCCTTTGATACACGTTATGATATATCTGATCATTACTATTTTCGTAAGAGAATCAACAGTTATTGTGAAAGGCTGATTCAATGTACGCAATACATATCTTACAGCCCAACGACCATTGTTTTTCTGGTATTAGAAAAGACGAATTTGGTGGCTTTTCGTGTAAATTTGGATAATTGAGCGCGTTTAAGTGTTACGTCAGTGTACAAAGGGATCGAGGATGATGAGTTATCGCAAGTGGAAGAAACAAATAGGAAGACATTGGATGAACGACAATGTCACTGGTTCGTAGAAAAACTGATGATTCTTTATTCTAAATTCTAGTAGTAATTAATACTTCTCCTCTCCTCAATCTCAAACGCATACTAATTAATCTTAAGTAGCTGATACAATAATTACTGTATAAGGTTACTTATCGAATGGAGGCCTCATACTTTGTAGAACAGTATTAACAATCTACATTCCTTTTACGTTAACTGTCGCATTTTATTGAAGTTTGTATTTCTAATTTTATTGTGAACCTTGCATTTTTATCTGTTGATATATTACTGCCATAAAAACCAAAGACTTCTTATAAAATAGTCTCTATTTTGACTTTTCATTACCGTAGTACAAGAACAGCGCCATTTTCTCAGAGCCAAACAACTTTCTACAATTTTAAAACCGTACACGGCAGCTGTACGTTAATTATGTTAAATTTATGCAATAGAATTTTATCATTGATATTTCCATGATTTTATGGATTATTAATAATGCTACACCCTGTGAGCATAGACATCCTAAAGTACTCAATTTAAAGACGATAATTTTCCGGAAAATACCTGTGCATCCGTATTTCATTGCCATACCACAAAATTCCAAATAACTGTTATTCCTGAATATCTCGAAAAGTGTCAAGCTCACCCAGAATGTAATAAACATTTTCCAGTACCATTTAAAAATACGACTGAAAAATTCTACCAAATCATTTCAATCTGTTCCGTAATAACAAATAATACTTGTGCTATCAGGGTGTACAATTCCTATACAAATAAATCGATAAATCAATACACCTAATCAATCGATATTCTCCTTTGCACTGTCATACCTAGTAGACACAATGAACCAGAACTAATTGTGCATACTTATATCCCATGTATACAACAATATGAAATGTATATTTTCAATAAAAGTGAATGTTTGTACCATTTTAATATATTTTACGTGCACAACGGGCATGAAATGTGAAAAACAAAAGAAAATCATCGCCAAGCCCGAGTCTCCACGTCAGTTAAAATTAAGGTTATTCGTTCGTATTGCAAGGAAAAAGATGCTTCAATCACGTTAATAATCAATAATATTTATATTGCGCGCTAAAATAACTATTGAAAGCAATTCACGATAAAATCATTCATGATATTTCTGCTTGAACAACCTTATGAAGATAACTGGATGCAAAATGGCGTAAAATAAGCCGTTAATGATTTTATTAAGTGGCGCTTTATAACGCTAAGAGCCAGTAAATTTGCTCTAACTGTTACGACAGGCATTTAGTGCATTGTCGAGAGATACTGTCAATTGTAAATAACAATGGCGCGTCGTACAAAGGCTGCCGTTTAACGTTTCTCTCATTCTCTTTTCATATTTCGCCATTCCGGATCCAACGACTGACATCAGAACATGACGACGGGCCTTTCTAGAGCACATTTTATACCTCGCCGACTTTCCCGTTTGCACGACCAATTAACGCGTTTCTTCGCACGAAGGTTCCGTGTTTCTATTTCGTAAATTGAGCCAATGCAAACAGTCACTATTTGGCAATTAGTATTTAACCAAAAAGCGTTACAGCCAGCACGTGAGTAGCAATGAAGATATCATATGTTTATTGTACGTATAGATACATTGAAGAGAAGTGTATTTTGACTCTTTTTTTTTTTCAGACGTAAGAATACCGATAATTGGCAATTTATCAGGATTCTTTATTTTTTTTGGACGAAGCTGTTGAATGAGGAAGTATATACATGTATATACATATGTATTACATACACAGATAACAAAAGCCGTAACTTCTCGAGATTTTGATAATGATTTATTTTACACACTTAGTTGACTTCTATACACAACTATACAACGATGGAAATAAAAATTTTTTTTACTTATCAATTCTCGCTAAAGCCATTGACGGAAGTGATTCGTGACAAGTGCGCGATAACGACGATAATATAACTATGCTCGTATGTAACAGTCCGGGCAAAAATGAGAGATGAGTATCGCGTCTATCATTTTTTTTTTCATTCCCTTACTAGGATGAAAAACAATGATTAAACTCAAAAGACACTGCAAGGAACTTGATATCGATCGCTTCATGGAGACGTTTGCCTTCTTTTTTTTTTCCTAGAGAAAAAAAAATTACTCCAAAATCTCAAAGGATGCTATCAATTTTGTTTATGATCGATGCACGAATAATTTACACAGTTTTGTCAATTCAAAATGAACGAAAGATCTTTGATTCTCAAAGACACTGAAAAAACGCGCTGTGTTAACAGGGATGTATCGAAATTTCGAGGAGCTTTTCAAACGTGCGAAAAACAGTTGAAAAGCCCAAAGGGTAGTGCGAGTCAGTTTTTAATTGGAGGGTGAAAAAAAAAAACAACTTTTTTTTCACGCCCCTCAAAGTCATCCGCATGAAAGCGATAATTGGGCGAGATTTAACAAAAAAAATCACCCTGCACCTATATTCTTGTTTGTACATTAAAAATCGTATACGTTTTTTTTTGTTTGTAGTGATACACTGATAACTACCTAAAGTTAATTAAATGCTATCCGTTAATTTTATCTATAACTATTGTAAATTCGTAACTAGAATATTCAATTTCCTCCCGCTACCCCTTCGTGACCTCCCACGCTATATTATGACCTCCCGCGATTAAATAAATCATCGCCGTCGCCATGATCGGCGCCCATTTGCAATATCATGGCGGAGGGTTGACGCTGGTAGAAAAAAAAAGGTCCCAGCGCACCGTCCGAAAATATCACAATGTCCAAGTATACTCGCGTTTTGTCCGTAATAATAATTATTATTGTTAATAATATACTTATCGATATATTTATCACTACACGTATACCTTTATTTACAAAAATTCTTATGCTTCGCTGACAACAATAAAACGATCGATATATAATTCGATATCATGTAAGATTATTTTGGGTGAATGCAACACGATTACGTAACGCTAACCAATTTCCGATATCGATTGATCTTAAAATACAAACATGATAAATAGCGTCGCGACGTCTGATCGATTTCCTCTTATTATATCATGGTATCGGTAATGGTAGTCGCAGTGTCGCGTAGACATTTTCTTTTAATCATTCCCCCCCACCCACCCCCTCTATTTACAATCTCCACGTTACGTTACGCAAATGACTTTTCTTCGTATACTTCCGGTTTCAGACGCTTGTCAGCAGCTTCGTCGAGCCGACGGTAGAGAGCGCCGGCTACTCGACAAAGTAAATAATTAATTTACTCCAGTAAAATCGATTTTCACCACACTGACTCAAAGTCTTCGCTCGGATAATCTGAAGATGATTGCGAAGGATGAAGAAGAAAAAGAGCGCAGCATCATTACCACAGACGAATTTCACAATCCATAGGATAATTTAGAATGTAATGTATTAACTGGAGTTTTGTATTTTTCTCTGACTAGTAAGAAGCCCGTCGCGCCAATCCGTCAAAGAGTTCAAACTGGCCAGTGGACGCTAAGGAGAAAGAAACAAGAAGTATGTCCAGCTACTCCCGTAAGCTATCACTGCTCCTACTAAAAATACTCATCCAGCATCTTTCTGCACGTGTGCAGGGAGAAAGTGCTGGAGCAATTATCCTGCGAACAGGATACTAATAATACATTAATGATTTGCAGTACTGGAGGCACCAAAAACTAAACCCTCATTCACTGTCAGGACGTCACTGTCTCGTTGGTCTTCCTGAAGAAGGTACACGGCTACGTATCCGTAACACAGACCCGTAGGACACCGTCGCGCTCCCAGCATCCCACACGAAGATGGATGCTGTGCGAAATCTCTCTCGCCATTAATCCACATTATCGAGCATCAGGAAGCAGCAAGATCGGTCAGTTTGTCGGATGATCGCATAAACTCAAGGGACACTCAGTAGACGGAACTGTACTCCAGGTCATGAGAGTATTGAGGTGGTCCAGGTGGCGGTGGAGGTGGTGGTTGAGGGCTGTACTGCTGAGATGCATCAGAAGCACGACGCCTAAGCGCCGCGATGCTGTGAGCGCCTCTCCAGTCCGAAGCTTCGCCGTTTGCATCCGTCCCGACGCAGGAGACACCACCACCGGAAACGGCACCCGGTGAGCCTTGGCCGCAATTTAATCCCGATCCCAGGCTGCTACCCTGACCGCCGCCGACGGAGGAACCACCAGGAGGCGAACCACGGGACGCCGACACGTGAACACCCCCTACGCAAATGAGACATTAAAAAGGCATCAGACTGGAAATTGCATGTCTAAACGAAAATTTTGGTGGCTTAAAAAAAGCTTTCTAGTACAAAAAAGGGATTCGCTTTTAGGTTAGAGTTTCCTCTGACCCAGGGCAATTTACAGGTGCGATATCGCAGGTGCAGAGGATCGCCTCTCTTGGTGGGCCCAATCGAGGACGTCAATACGGTAGGCAGGGCTTACGAAGTGCGTCCGGGGCTACTGGATGTCGTAAACTCATTCCCATCTTGGTCACGACGTTGGTGGCCTCTTGGTTAGGTTCTACGTTTAAGTTCCTTTTACGATATCCACCGCCATATCGGGCCGCTGTTTACCCAGGATAAAAGTCTTCTTGAGAAGTACGCGAAAAGGTTTACACCAAACGGATGAAAGGGAGTCCTATAATCTATCCCTGTTTGGTATCCACGTAGCTGCATATAATGGACTGTCCGTTACGAAAGAAAGAAATCTTGGTCTAACCTCAAGAAGATCATTTCATCAAAATATATAATTGGTAATGAAATTTACTTTCCTTATAATTTATTAATCATCTGGTACAACCTATATACATATATACTTGATACGGGAATAACCTTTGTGTAGGCATTAAGAGTGGAGAGCATAACGGCCAATAAATCGGGCATTTTGAAATGTGTTAATTTACACCTTATAGAGTCTTGTTTGCGGCGACGGAAGGCAGCACAATTGGTGGAACCGACCGAACCATCGCATTCCGAAAGTGCTAATCATCATTGAAAACCGAAAAATAAGCCTCGCTCTAAAAGCTGTTTGCCCGATGTGTTACCGCCGCGTAAAGGCGGGTACTGCAAACCAACGACCAACTATTGCCTCTTCGTCATCCACCGTGACTCTTCGATCCCCAGCTGTATTACCGCTTCGCGAGAGACAGTTGTAACGCGGCGAGGGCATATTTTTAAGTAACGCAGCCAAGAAGCTTCACTGGTGATAATGTATGGTAATTGACACGGTGCGCGCGCGTTACGTATCTCGGTACATATAAGTTTCTGGTTGTGAAATTGTAGTAACGCGTCTAAAGTCTTCGCTACGGTTTCTCCGAGCGGACCAATTAGTGGTCGACAGGGGTGAAAAGCCTTGGGCATGAATACTTACACAATTTTCACTAGCGCGAAATGTCATCTTTCAAATAATCCCAATGTGAAACAATTACTTGTATAAGTCACGGTTCACTCTAAA
Organism: Syrista parreyssii; assembly: GCA_030142615.1. Taxonomy (NCBI): domain Eukaryota; kingdom Metazoa; phylum Arthropoda; class Insecta; order Hymenoptera; family Cephidae; genus Syrista; species Syrista parreyssii. The sequence goes on from JARQTG010000168.1 coordinate 799,550, forward strand.
TAACTTTAAGATACTTTTGAGCCATTTTTATTGGCCTTTTACATGAATAACAACGCATAGCCAGGAATTATTAAGAATGTCTTATGCACGAGTAACAGGCGTAACCGTATATAGTAATGAATATTTAAGAAAAATGTTAATGTTCACAATTTTTTTCTTTCTTTTTTTTTCCAGAAAAGAAAAAAAGAACGAGACACGTAAAATTTCGCGATTTTTTTCACGACAGTACCAATGAGGATGGTCAATGAATTTTGCTGCTTCGAAATGCACAAGGTGGACCCGGTTCCACGTGAAGTGCATCTCAACCGAGACAGACTGTGCATCAGGACGTAATGGTAAATACACAGTGAAAGATCTCGCACCTAGGTGCGACCACCTTGAGGTCTGCCTGCGTAAACACAAGAATGAAGTTTATGTTTCTGTCTCAAATTCCTTGTGGGCAGAGAGTGACGAGAAAGTCCAAGGAGAAGGATAGGATGCAGGTACCCTTGGACGTTCCCTCACCCTTTAGGATCACGACGAGGATCCTGGTGAGCTTCCTTTCACAAAAATCATGTTCAAATAACGAATCTAAAATTTTATGATTGGCCTTCAGAGAAATCATACTCTATAAATATACAGGTTGTACCAGAATCCGAGAGCAAACATCCCTACGATCACGAATGAAGAAGCTACCAAAGACTTACCAAGCGAATTCAAACCATAGCTAGCTTGATAGACGGATTGGGATGGACTGCTGATTGGTAAACCGGAGTTACTGAGTCCCAAGCTGGTACCAAGACTTCCGGAACTTTGTTGTCCAAGTTGACCCAAACTCTGTCCAAAACCACCCATGCCCATGCCACCCTGACTCAGCTGACTAAGACCTGAGGTAATAAATGAAATATAGCTTAATACAATTTCATAAAATTATATATAATATAAATCATAACAGCATTGAGGACCAACCTGGACCCATACCCCATCGATCGGTGGGAGCATGAAACATCCCAGCAGCTCCACAAAGTTCAGAACTCATAGCTCCAAACGGTGGTAGACCGTGAGAGGGTAGTAGAGCACCTGGTGATCTAAAGACATTGGTTGTCTTCTTGCGTTTCTTCCATTTGGCACGTCGATTTTGAAACCACACCTAAAATGGAACATATACACCCTTACGTATTGTCATCAGGCTGACAGTTAAGAAAATATTGCGTATAAACCCAGAAGAGGGTACAGTCTAGGTTATCCTGGTGGGGTCTCACAAGGGTAGCGACGAAGAATCAAAGTCAGTGGACTCCTATGGGGTAGGAATGGGGTTGTTCCTTGATGTTACAACAATATCTTCGAACCCCAACGGCAGTAGCTATTAGCCAACGTTATGAGCTGTTGATTCTGGCCACGTAGTGGCCCCTAAGCTGCGAGGTCCTGGGGACTTGATTTATTGATATCGCATGCAAAGCCCGTCCGTGTTCTCCGATATACCCAGGGTTTGTAGCCTAGAGTCCCTTTCCTGCTTCGCGGTGGGCGCCATAGCCCATTTCATATGTGCCCATAAATTAGTACTTTAGCATTAGCGTGTGGGTAGCGCACGCGTTCTCGCGATCCGAACACTGTATATACCCCGACGCCCTTCTACCTCCTACAGCATACAGGGATTATATGAATCTAATTGGATATATGGGATTTGCAGGTTACACTCCGCACCAGGGTATCCCGTTCCGCTACCGTCGACGCGAATCTTCACGTTCCTGCAGTAGCTACAATTGTCAAGAGTCAAAGATCTGTGTAGAAGGTAAGAAAAAGATTTTTTAACAAGAAATACACTGAGAAGTGATAAATATTTTCTTTGAAAATACTTTATTAATTGTTCATATTTGTATAGGGGATTGCACGCAGCTATATTCTTCATTCAAGCCTTCATCTGGTTTCGTCTTTCGAGAGGGTTTATTCAAGACTTGTTTAAAATGCCAATAACCATATTGCTCTGGCGCAAACGGAGGATCCAATAAAGAAGAAACTACCCTTAGAACAGAGGGCGTGCCGGCGAGCACCATCTCCACGATCCCTTGACTTGCTTCAGCTTCACCTTTAACCCCTGACTTGTCCCTTCCTTTCTTCCCTTCGTTTTAGCAGTAGCTACCTTGAAAGCAAGGTAGCTTGTAAACGATACGCTCTGTCTCCCTTTTGCAACCCTCCTTGCTATACTCTCTTTTACTCGTGCTACCGTCCCCTTTCGCATCCCCTTGAATCCCGCAGACGAGCCAAGCGCGCCTTCCACACCCCCGACGCCATTCAACCCCCCCTCTCCACCATAGCCTCGTCTTCTACTCTGTGGGTGTGGTTGCGCCGATTTCATGCTAGAGCTACGGCTAAAAGCCCGTGGATAATTCGCACTTACACGCTTGGTAAGGAAAAAAAGGGAAACAAAAAACCAACAAACGTTATCAGCAGGATTGAACATCCCTAATAGCTCGTCAGACCTAGGAACCCGCACAGTCTATTACAAAGGTATATTTCCTCATATTTATAATTGAACACTTTTCAAAGCTTTATGAAATTTTAATATTAGGGTTTAAAATTAATTTAATCTAGTAAATTAAATAGATCCAATGATCTGACTTGGATCCCGGGTGCGTGGGTCAAGTATTACAAAGTCATCCTGACTAATTCATCCATGGAGCAGCTTGTTCAGCTCAAACAAGGTATATTCATCAGGATCGGTCACGAGGAGTGCAGAAGGGCATACGAATGATCGGATTAAAAGGGTAAGCCACGTGCAAAGTGATCACAGCAACTGTTAAACCGGTAAGCAGAGGATCAAACCGATCGGAACACACCTTTCGATGACTAAGACCAGTTAGAAGGTGGCGCACGATCATCGTTCGGCTGGTCAATTAGGCGAGTTGCTTTTTAAAAATTGATCAATCACCGCAGGATATGGATGGGAGCGCGTGCGCCAAGGCAGCTGTCCATTCAGGCACCTGGAGAAGGAGAATCACGCCAAGAGTATGAATAGGGGTAGTTTGGTCATCTCCAAAGAATTTTAAACAGCTCTTATATCTGCTCATCGAACGAGGTCAAGGTGCAAGTTCAAGTAAATGTAATTGAGTATCGGTACAGCTTAGGATAGTCGTTTTCTTTGGTATCTTTTAGTTACCACTCATGTTAGGGTTGTCCCCGTCGAGGGTGCGTAGGTCGAATCCCAAGAGCGACAAATATTTGAAGGTGACGAGACTTTTCTATTTGTTTTTCAGCAATCGTGGATGGCTTAGTCTAACTTGGCGAAAAAAAATCCCCGAGCCCTTGGGGCCCTGAGAGATGACAGTGAGGGGTGAGGTTCGAGCTTCAGGAGCGGATGATGGTTTGAGGTTAGGGTGAAACCAAGGAAGGTGAGACCTCGTAAAGGGGGTTTGAACGGGTGCTGATATAAATTGAGCTTCACCATCAAGGCAAGCGGCTGGGATCTGCCAGAGACCCTAAGATATATCGGAGTAGCTTTTGGCTGCACCATTGAAAAATGGCTCGGCCAAGTTTCGGATGATAGAGGGAAACAAAAATCTGATCTTCCTCCGAAAAAACTTTCGACAAAGAGAGATGCACAAGGAAGATGAAAGAAAAAAAAATCAGTTTTCATAAAGACACTGAAAGTCGTTTGGTAAGCGTCGGCATAGTTGCACCCTATATATTTGTATTCTCTGATACCGTCCGATGGATATTTAAAACGATCGAATGGGCCATAGCTTTTTATTCGAAAACATCACTCTGGTGCAATAAATTAATTTAAAAGCGGCGGACCTTTAAAAATGGGACTAATGGGTTCCGTTAAGCGCAAGTGTCATGTGTCAACGGAGTCGTTCAAATATAGCTGACTTCACTTCTAATGCTTGACACTCCAACCCCAGACTTTTATGCTATTTGATTTTAGCGTCATTATTCAGTCATGATCTCGTCTGTGATGAAAATAAATATCAATAATAAAAAAAAGATAAATAACAATAGCAAGGAAGACAGTAGCCTAGAGTTTTCTCTTGTCGCTGAGAACTTTAATGAAAATAAATATTGTATAAACTTGCAGGGTGTGCATCAGACCTGATTGATGATGGCGGTCGGGATCCTGTCCGAGGGTGGCAAGACACATTACCCGGACCACCCGTTGCTCTGGTTTCGTTACATTGGTAAGAGAGAAAGGACAGATAGAAAAGAAAACGAAAGAGAAAGAATCCTATTTCACCCATTAGTGGAGCATACTGAATTTTACGTATTTAATGGATTAAAAATTGAGGAATAGAAGAAATCTAATTAACTCATTAGAGTCCAGTTTTGCTCGATATTTGTGAACGCTCGAACGGAAGCTTTACTGAGAACAGAAAATTCTGGTAAAATTCTACCTACTGATGATCTTTGGATTAAATACGAAAGAGGTAAAGAAAAAATAATCTTTATCTTCATACTGGGATCTTCAATAAGATCACGAATATGGCATTATAAAGATTATTGCGCAACATTTAAGAGAGCCATTTTGGTATGGCTTTACGATCTTTAATCTCATTCCCTTAATCCATATATAGGACATAGTGAAGACACCCCGCAAAATCACCCTTGGATCAGCTTCATCGATACACCCTAAACCCTGTTTCACTAGCTTGAATAATAATCAGAGATCGTCTATAGAAGGGGATGATGATTATGAAAATAATCGAGGTAAAAATATTTCTCTATAATTCGTATACCATATATTATTCGTATGATATTCATAAGTGTACAAGGCTGTAATTTTAACCAATTTTTTCTATCTAGATCATACTGAATCCGGACAGCTACCAGGATCCTCTTTTATATAATAAAACAAGATACGTATATCTAACGTGTTAAACCGTGAATCCAGCGATAAAATGCGTTCCTGGACGTTTGGCATGCAGAGCCCTCGTAAACTTGATCCGTTCAGAGTTTTATTATTATTTCACACGCGCAATATCGTTGGCTTAGGCAAGACCTGTCGTTAAATTAGCTAAAACTACCCTTTCAAGTTGTATACGTACCCCTTTCAAATTAAGGCGCAAGAGGTATGAGATTTGATCAAGAAAAAAAAGATGGCAAAGTGTCTCAAGGTGAATATCAATTGAAGTTATTTAAATTCGCCGAGTCGACGGATGATATTGAAGGATTAAGTAGTTTTGATAAAAAAAAAAATAAATAAATTTTGACAAGTCTTCAAATTTATCCTATACGTTTTGGTTTTGATGGTGAGAGATATCCTAACGAAATGGGCGTTAGATGATGCGCCCTAGGGAACCCCTAGTAACACCGTTTATCCATTGAGAACCCTATTCCCCTGTCGGGCACCAGCATCCCCTACGAGTCCATTCCTGACTTACCGGAGGTAGGGCTGCCGCATTATACTCGTTATATTTTATTCGTCCTGCGACACGTAAGAGCTAATATCGTGGGCTATGCATATTTATACCACATTAAAAATCACCCTCCCTTAAAATGCATAGGTCGCTGCATAGCTGAACCCTGCTGAATCTTTTGCCAAATTCTAACCTTTACTCCCTTAGTATGTCTTACTGTGAACGCTGAGTATGCCAAAAATTGCAATGAACAATAATTTGTCTTTGGATTAGAGACTATTATTTAATATGTAATATTTCATTAAGGATAACTGTACAGGGTTATTCACGGCAAACGTACCAGCGTTGAAGTTGGACGCGATTGAACATTTCTGTTTATCGAGGCAGTGTGAACTTGTTAAACTAATGCAAGAATGTGAAATTCATAATCTTAGCAATGTTATGAAGTTAACTTTCATTTCTTTAATGATGCTCTGATTCATGAAGTCACGTATTCATGGCCAATTTTAGCTGGTATGTTTGCCATGAATAAGCCTGTATATGTGTTGTCAAATATTTTTTAATGAATTTGAAATCTCTCAATGTTTCAGTGTTTACCTGAAAATACATTATTGGCTGATATCAACGAAGTTTCTCGAAGAGAGTCAATAACGAACTACATTTACCCTGGAAGCAGTCACTTATTTATCCCCAAGGAATAAGGAATGACATTCGCCATTCGTTCATCTCCCACGGGATACACTTTGAAAGCAATACTTGGTACGCGTTGCGAGTCTCAAATCCCATCGCATATGTGACTTTTAGCAGCCCCTGTTTATTGGGGTGGTTTTGCGGATTTTCGACGGACTTCCACATCGGTAACATTCGTCATGTACGTGTGAGTATATTTTGAATTTTGGACAATTAAATAAAAAAAAAGAATAAATACTTCAAGGATTGTTTCTGTATGCTATTCGCAGATTGTGCAGAGTGAAAAAAGAAAAAGGAATGGGGATGATGAGGAAAATGGCAGAGACAGGAAGAGATCGTATCCCATCGACGGGAAGGTCGTATCCCATAAAATTCCGGCAGTAGTAATCGAAAGGACCCTTCAAGCCTAGAAACGAGCAGTTACCTGGGGGTAGTTAAGTTAAACGCCAGTTAGCAGACGTTAACAGCCGGCGCTACGGGTTCTATTCTGTGGACGATTGCAATTTTAATCGCCTCTTCATTATGATTAAATTTAAATCGGCTGTATGCAGTCTAATAAAGTTCAATCGGATGGGCGAAACAGAAAATGTGAATTCGCGGATTAAACTGAGTGTAATTAAAAGCGCAAGAGACTGGATAGGCGTCGGATAACAAAGTGTCCAAATCGTAATTAATGCAGAGACATAAAAAGCTTTTGTCTTTAACAGCATTCGATGGCAATGACCTTTCGCCTTTTATCAACGTCCCGATAAATTCATTAAAAAAAAAAATGACCAAAATAATTCCCTAGGAATTATAAAAATTCCCTTCATTAATTCTAACTCTGAATTATTCAATAATTATAACACAGACTGTTCAGTCAGAAGACGTCAGGATTCAAGGAATTTTACATACGCTTTATTAAAGGAACAAATTCTTTCTGCACAACTGATAACAGTAATGATAATAGTATCAGTTAGAATTAAAAATTTATATACTTGTTATTAATCAATCAATTCCTTTGGAAGACGTTGATAAATGTCGAACGTGATTTATTTATTTTAGTTCATTTTTAAAAGCCATACGTTTTTAACAAACCCACCCCTAGCTTACACTTCCCGCACCGAGCCTCCTTCCCACCACCACCGTCCGAAATATTCATGGCAGCGCCATAGCAAGTCAAGAAGTCTTTGATAGCGACGCTCGATAGCACAGCGACGCTCAGCGCCGGCGCCTTTCTCGCAGCCCCTATTGGTGACTGAAATCCTCTGCGCGTCTACTCGCTACGTCGTTCCCTTGGAAACGCTCCGTTCGCTTGGGTATCAGCCCTCGTCCACGCAAAACCTCTTTCAATTAAGGATACCAGTCCTCCCTCTTCTACTTTTATCCATGTTTCTACCCACTTTTATCCTCTCCGCCACATCCGTCCCACCTTGCGTCCTTCGTTACATTCAAAATTTAATGTACCACCTGAAGGACCATAAGAAAGGAAGAGAAAATTTCAATTCCTAATGTTACCATTGAATTTAAATATTCAATTGACTTTAGGATACTACGTGAAAATCAATGGATCGAATATAACTGGATTCAAAATTTGTATGTTTTGTAGATAATTTTGAAAAATATTTTTTTATTCTAAAAATTCTTACGAATGATTTGATTGTCTTTTTGTGGGATGCTATGGTCGTGTAATTTAATCTGTATGGTATGGATTGTCATGAATAACTCTTTATGGAGATATTATGAGGATTCGCATTGTCAGTTGTATTCGCAAGTGCGCGAGACTATTTGATATGCAGAGGGCGACACGGCTTGACTGACGCTTCAAGTTACGAATAAAAATTTCATGAAATTCTATTAGCTCCGTTTTTCTCGACGTGCCCCGAAGACTTAAAAAAAGCTCGTGGCTGATGGGGGCTGAGGGAGAGAAAAAGGTTTTTCTAAAATGGACCCGTCAGGATCGTTGCGGCTTACGAATTCATCTTTTCTTATATCTACGTATCTACCTTGGACGATTTAAATAACAATTTGGAATTTCACTGTAAACCTACAGCCAGAGATATTTGTATAAAACTCGTAGTGCAAGTTCTGTACTTGATACAACGATATGAAATTTATATTTCCCGCCATATTATAAATATCGCATCGCAAGATATTGTGGCTTGAAAATACCACAACGTGGAATCTATTAAGATAGTTTTCCAATAAAGTACAAATTAATTGATTATTAATACAAAAATTATTAAACTTGGTTCGAATCAACGTCTCTGTATGTAATTGCAATCGTCCAATACCTTCCGATGCTTCGAGAGCATATAAAATTCGAATCATTCGACTAACCTAAAAATTGTTTCGTATATTTGTGAGGTTTGTTAAGAATGTTTGTTCTTTTCCACAGGATCAGGCACGGAGTTACCCGTCAAAGAAGAGAAATCAGTAAAGCAAAATTACGCAACGGTATGCTGCGGTTTTGCGGTGGCGATACAGCAGCCACGAGACCCAGGAAAATTCAAGCCCCCATAGGGCGAGGGCTTAGCAACTCCAAGTTTCAGTTTAATCCGAAAAGCCGCATTAGGCCCAAGTAATTGATTCCGAGACAGCTTTGATACAACTATAATCTCTAGAAAGACATTACCATATCGCCAAGATGGCGAAAAGTACGCAGTCAACTAATTTTCAATGAGTTTCGATTAATCTTCAAATTTTGAGGTTAGTATCTCATACTTATCACTAACTTATCGATACTTGCAGGCAATAAGTCATTCAGATCATAAATCATGTAAACGTCAATGAATCACAAGAAAGATCTAGAAAGAAAAACTTACTTGAACTCTACTCTCCGTAAGTCCAATTCTCATGGCGATCTCTTCCCTGAGGAAGATGTCCGGGTAGTGGGTTTTACTGAAACACCTTTCCAGTTCGTTAAGCTGTGCCGGTGTGAATCGTGTCCGATGACGCTTCTGTTTAGCCGGTTTATCATCGCCCTGACCAATAGCGGCGGCACTCCCTTCGACCAAGAAAACTCATAAGTCACAAAGAAAAGCACGACAGTGAAGTAAAGCTAATAAAAAGCAGAAAATTTCAATAACACAAAAATCAAACCAGTGACAATCCAAATTTGACAAGTCAAAAGATGTCAAGCGATAATACTAAAATGAACAAAGAGTCAATTACCAACGTATAATACAAATGACTTGACTGTAATACCGACCGAGCTCTTAAATATCAATGATTAATCTAATAATTAAAACCTACCGGTACCAGGCATGGTCATGATCAATTCCTGATGAAGCGTGAGTCCTCCGCCGCCGGATAATCCACTTCCTAAATTCACCCCCAGGACTCCGTCCAATTTCTCGTGTCGCTTCAGATCGTGCGCATGAAGGTCCTTCGCCCCTGTCGATATAAAGATACCTAACCTCTTATATTATTCTTTATAAACAGCACACGTATTCTTTTTATTCCAGGTTTCGTCTGTCTCTCCTGATCTTACCACCCGTCCCTGACGTTCTATGCAGTTTAAATTTGTATAGGAGCAGAAGCTGGACAACCGGTGGCGAGGGGAACACGGACCACTTAGCAGGAAGGTGCGAGAATCGTCACCGGCCTCCGCTTCTAGGCAAGCAAATACATATCTGCGAGGATTGAGCGCGTGTGCACCAATGCTGTTACGTTAAAGTGCGTCGTGACGTTGTTACACATCTGTTCCTGTTACGTGTGTGTGAATACAGAGAGGTGCCGATTCGAGACGATATCACCAGGACGCTCCACAATGTTTTGTCAAAGACAGTTACGTAATGAACTACATTTCTTTGAGGTTATGTACGACAGACTTCACCACTGGTTATGATTGACTTTACGTTAACGCGATTGACGTTACTAGCAGTGAGTATAAATTCAACGTTTTCATATAATTGTTCATAAGAAATTTTGAGGTTATGTACGGTCGATATTCTCAAGAGGATAATTCCCATGATTCCTTTAACTCTGGACCACCCTGAACGTTGAAGTTCACTCAATAGAGAATATTGTATGAATGAACTTTACGACTTGTCTTTATTTCCGTTTTATTTTCACAGCTCCTGATGGTTTTATTTCGATTTTATTGGAAGAGGCACCGAACGTTTACGAGGCCTCCCGGAAATTCGGCAGGTTCCTTTGATCTGATGGTCCAGCGTGGGGTTCATCTTTTTCTTGTAAGATTTTCGATGCTCTTATGGACCATGAGCCTATAGGTGTACGTAGTAGATATTCATCGGCATCGTTTCTTTTTTTTATCTTTTTATTTTTCTTTTACAAATTTTTCTTACGTCTCTCCCAGTAGCACTCGGAAGCAACTTTGAGTCTATATCGTGTGTGCTTTTGGACCTCGACTCAAATAAAAGAACCACCGACAAAACATCCTCGTTTCGTGAGCTTGTTTAAGCAGCCACCACGAATGCTAATTAGTAAAGGATCTTGACGTCACGTTATTACCATTGTATATATTCCATGGACCATCCCTTGCTGGTATGTATTTTCTTATTATTCCACTTTTTCTCACGTGAACTATCTCATCGAATACTTCATCCGTCAGCCTTTAGTTACACTGCCAGACTACGTAGTCCATAAATAATTTTATATTACATAAAAAACAAATGCCTGATACAAGAGACACTTCTAGTTGAATATTGTTAAATAATAAATAAAAATATATAATTTCTTAAATATTTATTAAATAACGATATCTCTGCCTATATCCATGGCAATGTCAGAATCAATTAATTTTCTTATCATTTCTATAAAAGGCACATTCAAAGCTTCTGATAAAGTATCAAGTGCATGCATTCAATATAATTTAGGCTGACATGAAGTATTCAGACATATTGTTGTTAAATTTGTCGCGTTAATTTATGACTCGACATCAAGCATAAATACAGTATTTATTGACTATTAAATTCTTCGCAATTTTAATGATACTTATTTTAATACTATCTTCTTATAGGCATTCAAATTCGATACAACCATTGATGAATAGCCCGTTTACACGGAGTGGGACAGGTACATCCCAACTCACTAATTCGTTCCTTAACTTCTCGCCTAATTTAATTTGAACTAAGGTAATTATGGCAATCAGACCCGAGAGGCTGTTTCCATTGAAGGGAGAACCCAAACAAAAACGACACGTGCTCTGTCAATTGAGCTTTTTTCCCCTTTTCGTCTTTTCTCTCGAATGTCTTTTCCCGTGTAGTTTCTTGCAAAATTTCTGTATCATGATACATTCAAAAAATCCATAGTATTTCATTGGCCATTCTTTATTCTCATGACTGTTCGATACATGCAGCGCCCTGTGGCACAAGAATTCAGCTACTGGATTGTTGGTAAAATAAACAAAATCGATAACGTGCTGCCAACGGAAAGGGCGAAAAAAAAAATAGAAATCTGATGCAAACGGGTGATTTAATTTCATACACTCACTCTTTTCATCCCATGAATTTCCATGGATTTAGATGATGGATGATTTCCCAGTTACATTTCACGATTCAATTTTCACCTTTTTTCTTTTCATTTTTCCGTCTGTTATCACTGGGCTTCCATCTTGGGCATTATTTTCATTAATTTATACGGGCGTTTGTCACGATACAGCACTGTTACGTTTTCCGTTAGTCGTTTGAGGATATACGGTTTTTCTACTATTTTTATTATTTTTATTATTTTATATAAATCATCAACTACTGGTATTATTGTGAGCAGGTATTCGTTTCACCTGTCGGCTATTATCTTAATGATAATTATTATTTCGACCACACTCTGAGCGTTACAATTTTTCATTAGTATATAACGCGAAGTGCATTATTTTCAATTATCATATTGACAGTATTAACTTAGATTTTAAATATGACTAACCTAGGAAAACACGTAAGGAGATTTGAATGCGTGCAGATACATGCGTCGCTGGCATCTACTTATTTCCCAAGTCACAAACGTTCTCCAAATATCATTTAAACGCATAACCAATAAATCATTTGAAATTTTTCAAATTTTCCATCACTCCAAATGTACTCGGATAAAAAAAAACATTGATCCGTATCAGAGCTTGAAATTGAAGTAAAAGATGTCAGACTACAAAAAGAGTCCCAATTACCCGGCAGTATACAAAATCCCTTAACAGATTGATATAACTTTAATACAATAAATCAATCCAGGTCAAAACAACACTTTAAGACCTTATCAAGCCCATAATCACAATAATTCACCAAAAACAAGTATAACTCATCAAAAAAATTCTACACGATTCAAAATGACTGCCGTCGCACGCCACTGCCTCACAATTCCCCATACAAGAAACCAGTACCGGAAAAAATAAACCAAAAATCAAACAATTAATTACCACCCCCTGTTCCATTAACAAAAATGAGATTGAAAAAATTAACCTATATTTCCCTCAATTCTAAAATTTCATTACCCCTAAAACCTAACCCTCGACTTTCATAGAAAGAAAAAAACCACCCAAAAATTTGTCTGAAAAATATTATTCACTATCCCCAAACGACCCTCCCTCCTCGTCCCCAGAAAAAAAATATGTACCAAAGACAGTCACTATCAAATACTTACCGGAAATCCCATGTACGGATCCGCCGGCGGAGATATTGTTGAGCATGCCTCCCCAGGAGCAAAACTCCTGCACACCTCGCGTACCTCTATGTTCAATTTTCACACTTTTATCTCCAGGCACCGAACAGTCTATCAAATTCCTCGCGATCTCCAGGTAACGTCGGTACGACGAGGATTTACACCCCGTTACCGAGAAACGGCCCGTGCCTTTGGAAGGCAAACAGCGAACTGTTCGGCTGCCATATCCAAACTCCCCACCATTTGCAACTCTCTCTCTCTCTCGTTCTCTCTCTACTCCACCCTGCCTCTCCTCTAACCATAATTCCATCTCACTTCTACACCATCTTCACCAACTTTTCTCCTCCTACTCCCACTCGTTACGTCTGCCACTGACTATAGTTTCCACTCTGTCTGACAGTATGGTCTCCTTTATCGCTCCCGCTGGATATCTATCTATATATATTTACACACACATATATATATACACACAGATATACCTTAGCTGGATAGCATATAGGCTGACATTCTACTCCCCCGTACAGAGCTCGTGGGCGTGATATTAAATCGCTCCTATCCTTCAGCTTCAGCGCTCACCAGGAGCGTAGCTATTCGAGTGGACTGTTTTCCATTGCGACTATATTATACCCACGTAAATACCAAGCATTTTCTGCAAAAATGGATGATACGCTTCTTTCTGCTTCGTCAAAGGGAACTTCTTCCTCCCCCCCTCCACCCCTATCTAAAATACAGATTCGACAAGTTACATTCTTAAATTTCGAGGTATGAGAGGAAAGCTGAGAAATGAGGTATTTTGGATATTTAAAAAATTGTCGAATACATTTTTTACCCATACGTAAGATGACAATTGTTTATTTAATTAATCGAACTGTTAGGAGATAGTCTTGTTCGCTGTGCATGTAATTGGCATTTATTCTATACTATACATATATTTATATCTAAACCACTCGTCACACTGGTTTCATGAATGGAACCAGGTAAAAACGTGGGACCATTGACACAAGGTAAAAACTTGATAATAAAGACCGTCGTCAGCAGTGAAAAATAACAATACTCGAGGAAAGTGTATGAGAAAGTAATATCGTAAAAAAGAAATGGCATTTTAAAGAAAGGAGTTTAACAATTTGTTGTATATGACGAGCAATACTGAGATTTTGGTTTTTAAATTCTTAAATTAACAGCAATTATGTAAATCGTTATAATTATCATATCGAATTAAAGCAGTCAGCAATCTTTTTGAAAATACTAATCAGCAATATTATTTGCAGAACTGGTATACCAAGGCTGTACAATTGGAAGGACTGTATCAAGATGCATATATAGTCGTGAAGCTGCTCCGCTATTCAGAAAGACAGCAAGGCAGCAACAAAACCATCCAGCAGCCAGCAACCGAGCAAGCAACCAGCAAGCAACCAGGGTTGTCCATATCCAAGGGAAGCCCAGCTATCTCTTCGTTGCGGTAGGCGTAACCGCTGCGGATGCCGCTCCAATGAGCGGATAGCCCGCCTCCGGATACCCCACTAGATTCACCAGCGAAGATTTATTGAAATTTTATTTTTATGGACGGTGGAGCACGGGCTCGTCGTAGGAGGGTAGCGATGTGGGACGCCAGAGGGTATAGAGGATGGCGCAGGGATTCTATACCGTATAGTGATACCGGTAGTAGCAGTAGAAGTAGAAGAAGAATAGGAGGAAAAAGAAGCGCGAGGGCAATGAAGGTAGCAAAGGAAAAACAACGACGGTTGAAGGTATAGGGAAACGGACTGGAGTTAAGAGTGGAAAGAAATGTACGAAGGGTGAGAACACCCCCCAGGATACGGTAGAACGTAGAGCACGAGGAGCTATAAAGGAGAGATTTCTTTTCTTTTTTGCAACTCTCGTACCTTTCTCTTCCTTTTTTCATACTTGTTTTATTCCCAACGTCCTTTTAATTCAATAGCTACCATTTTGCACAACCCCCGCCATTCTTGATGATACCGTCTTTTTGATGCGATTGAGATAAGAAACGATCATGGATACTTGATTAACGATAATTGTACTGTATAGTCTTCTTAGTTTTTTAACTGACGGTATTTTTATACTTTATTAATATGGTTGATTGTACACTGGTGTCTAATGTAATTGTACAGTAATATCTGAAAGAATTTTGTATGGTTTGACAATGCGAAATATGGCATAAGAGAGATTGATTCGTGCAAAGGCATATTAACGGCAGTCGGGCGTAATAGATTCGACGAGAACAAAATAACTACAAAGTCAAAGAAATTTAATAAACACGAGGGAAAAAGCTTCGCAGAGAAAACAACCATTTAGACATTTTTTGCTAATTTGAAAATAATTTAAAACTGGCTATGGGAACAGCTGTTTGGAGGGCTTGAATGGGGTGCGAGGAGAGGGTGAAGAAGGAGAAGTGGCAAGTGTGTCCTTTGATCAAGTGAAAAATACGCAGGTGTCTATGCGAGGAATTACAAGTGACTGTTGTAAATTTAATTTATAAAATACCGTCAGTGCAGCTTTTCGTTATTAATACTTTGTACGTTATAATGACCAATACTGTTTGATGGTCAAGAAGTCACGTTTGTTATCAATGTAATAAGCTACGCGTAATCAAGTATTCATTCATTCCATGATATTTCCATAATTTTAATTTTCGATTATTGATAAACATACATATTTTATGTATCATTCTACTACATAGATCTTTGTCACGCATGTCAGTCATGGGGAGTTTTGAACTGTTAAAAAATTCAAAGTTAATTCTATCAAAGGCAATCAATGAAAATTATTGGTGATTTGGTTATTGATACGAGCAATATACATTGTCAAAGCTTATAGCATAGGTTTATACAATATATGCGAATTTCATATTCGCAAAGGTAATAAATCGTACTTGTATGCTTATATACGATTTGGAGTAGACTGATATGATTTTTCGAATAGTCATTAGCGAGTCTATAGGTGTATTCGTTTAGTGTACTATAACAGTATGAATACCGTATGCAAATTTTGTGCAAGAAATTTGCCAAGGATTGTCGTATGCGAATTTAAAAATGGTAAAGAACCGTTGTATTTAATCAGGCGAAAAAATTAGATCATACAGGTCATACAAACCTATTGTATTATCCAACGACCTACCATAGGAAATGTCTACTCTGTGTGTGCCTGGTCGTGATCGATTTTGAACGAACGAGACGAGCAGTGGCAAATTGACAATATGTCGAATGCAGCCAGTCGATGCCCCTGGCTAAAACTACCCTTCCAAATAATTAAACTATTGTTGAATTTGCTATGACGAATATCGAGAGTAAACTAAGCCAATACTCTAATCCATATCGTCACAGTGAATAACGCAAAAATTAAATTAACGTTAATCACGTAAAGTATAGTCAGATAGTAGATATAATTATTTTTTAAATAGGGATGAATTAACTTATAAAATTATCATTTATAATTTCAACTATCAAAACAATGCGTCGTTCTTATCTAACATAAGTTATATTGTCATCCTTTGTACTCAGGGGCTGCATGCGTGGAACCGTTTGAAAAAAAGTATATTTTATCAAAATTGTATGCACGAACGTCCGAACAGCCACTACGGTTAGTGAGAGGCGACATGGGGAGGAATTTCTGATATTGCATACCAGAAACAGGAATGCCCCATAGCAACCCCCAACGAAGAGCAGGTTGTCTATATACGCTGCTATATTCCGCACTCGTCCTCTGTGCTTTCTAGATACCTGTCGCTGCTTTCTATGTACATATAGGCATTGAGTTATGATACTATTTATTGATAATGTTCTAATAGGAAAACTATGGTACAGGAACCAAAGTACATAGAGACATAGACTTTGACAATTCTTTTTGGAAACTAAGGGGTGAAATGCTAAAATTTATAATAATTGGGTAAAGAGACCAAGGAGAAAAATGTAAAATTTGAAATGTTAAAAATTCATCTTTTCGTAATTCACTCTATGTACTCGCACTCCTACTGAAATGTATACTACACATTGAGATAGGTCGTTCCACGTGGATTTAGTGCCTTCGTTAAGCTGTAAGCTTCATTCAATTTTCTCCAATTTGTGGCAATTTGTGCTTACAGCACCCGCGTGCTGGGAACGCTTCTACACGTTTCCACAATCGTATGACTATATCTAACGTTTTATATTGAAATATCAAGCAGGTTTCGTTTCTGAAGAAAAAATCGTTCGAGCACAATTTTGAACGTATAAGAGATACACTTTGGAAAATTCATTAAAGTAACTCAGGAGATATTGATTTCCTGAATAGATTTTAAACAATTATTATCTTGACGTATATATCAATGTAAAAGTCATTACTGTACATAATGTGACAACTATAGTGATCAAAGTATATTTCTAAAAAATTCTTTCTTCTATCACAGTCAATTACAAGTTTAATGTCACAGACAAGACAGGTACTCGAACAAAGAGCACAAAGATCAAAGAAATGATTTCTAGTCGAGAAAACTAAAGAATTCGACAACAAAATTTATCTGCATATAATAAAGCATCTGTAAACATTCTCATTCGGTAAACCGTATAACAGTAGTCAATATTATATCTAAGAAAAAATATCTGTACAGCGAAGTATCCAAGCACCACACGATATATCTATACTTCGTATGCTTAGGATAAAATAATAAAAAAAAGAGTTCTTCAAAGACGCTTTTTTATGTAACGCGTCGATCGATCATGCCTATAAGATTAATCTAACTTGAAATATATCCCAACTTTTTCAGTATAACACTGGTCTATCTTTACTTCGATCATAAACGTGCGTATACATATAGACATATATAAGCTAGCAACGACCTAACCTATAAACATTTCGTTAGTTTCAAACTGACCTCTAATTTCCAATGATTACCAGTCAATGCTATGTTACAAATGTACGCACGTATCGTCTGTATGCGTATCTTTCAAGTGCCATTGTGAAATTATTACGTTCTAGTGGGGTTAGGATATTAGGCTAGCGAGTATCTACGTACGCTTTCATTAGACGTTACCTTCGAGCGTTTCAATTTGGCACGAAACCACCCTCAACCTTGTTCACGGCTCTATAATATCTACCATCCACTTGCTGTGTCTAGTGCGCTTCACTTGGACGCTGATCGAGTTCCGATCGCATTTCAAATTCCCCGCCAATTGACGAGTTACGCGAAACGAACGTTGTTCATCACATTGTGATGGCGTGAAAAATTATTGTTGTTTTTTCGTATTTTTCTATCGGGCTGACGAATTATCTAAACATGGCAAAGTGCTTCGAAGTCATTAAGAAACTTAGTGTGAGAAGAAATCGAAGAATTATATGAATATTATACACATAGTCAACGAACACGTAAGAACGGGCCAGTGGTGGGCACTCATTGGCCCACTGCATCTGTCAATGAAAGAATAACGGTTAAGTACTGCGTCGGTTTTGTGTGTTGCTGGATAATATATTGGATGACGAATCTTCGTATCTATAAGGATTGAGATAAAAATATCTGATTTTAATATTTCACGTATGTTTCTATGAATACGATCTTTGTATTATGTATGCACGACATAAAGGTGCTGTCTGAGATTTTACAAAATGCATTTACTGAACTATTGACAAGTATTAGCATGTATATACATATGCATGGTACTGAATAAGAGAAAAATACGTACCACTTTCTGCGTATGAATAATCGAGATTATCGGTTCCAATGTCTGATACTATTTCTATAATGATTTGATAAATGCAATATTACTGCAGGGAAATTTAGAGACAAAAATAACGATTTGAAGATCACAATGTAATTCGTCTGCATCGATGGAGACAAGTTTGCGTATTTACTTTTGAATTTGTTAGAGAAAAAAAATCTTCGTTTGAAAAGTAAGAAAAAAAGTGCAGTAGAAAGTCAGGGCTACCATTACGCGTGCATGTCTAAAGTTTAATTAGTTTTTCAAATGCTTGACACCCCGGAGGTTTTGAGCGCGAGGGGATGGCTGCATGGTGAAGAAATTAAGTTTAACGCAAGTTCTGTAGTGGTGGGACAATTTTACCTAGAAGTTTTTCAATTTCCCCAGCTTACACAAGCTTACCAGCCTGAGAAATCCACAGTGGCGACACCGCCAAGGCTCTTCTCGTTACACGAGATTTGTTTATCGTCGTTGCCGAATAGGGATGCTGCTACGGAGAAAGTATCTAAAATATAGGTACGAACCATCATGAACTCAAAGAACCGGAAGTCATGGAATTGTGCAATACGATAAAATCGTCGAACCGAAAGCGTACAAAGCCAAGCGGAAGAGACAAAATGACCAAAGCAATATATTTCTTATTACATAAGAATTTTTATTGATTTACAACACAGATAGTAATAATAACCATTAGGAATGCAGAGAATTATTTTGTAAATTGGCAAATGGAAATATATAAGTATAAACAGATGTACAAAAAGGTTGTTAGGTTAGGTTAGATACCTTTATATAGAAAAAGTCTTTTATAGATGTAGTCGGACTTTAGTAAGGTACATACGGATATATATGTATATATACATTATTGTAGCTAACAGGCAGATATAACTAGTGGACGTCTTAGCGTAATGTTTGGGAGTGGCATAGTCTTTAAGAAAAGAACTCTTGTTTATTTTGTAGCTGTAATTTCTTCTGGCTTTCAGCATTGGACCTGCAGGACTTCATTACAGGAACCCCTCTTTGAATTTTCCGACTTTCTCTATCCTCCTTTACTCCCCATTTAACATTGTCTCTCTTTCTCACCTTTCACTGCCTCTATCCGTGGAAGCCTCTCTCGATGCTACCATGGTTCACGTCTACCCTCTCTGCCCGTTTCTTCATCCCTCTCCAACTTCTCTCTCTCTCTCTCTCTCTCTCTCTTGTTCCCTCTCTCTGTTCCCAGACTCTCCTAATGGAAATTGATTACCGCAAGAAGGCGATATCTAAATCATGTTGTAGTCTCTCTTAGTCCCGCCCAAACTTTCTTCCTCTCTCTCTCTAACTCACTCGCGAAACAACCTCAATTCTCTTTCCTTCTCTCTCTCTCTCTCTCACTCTCTCTCTCTCTCTATCTCTCTCTGTATCCACAACGCCACTTTGCGCCCACCTATCTTTACGTTCTATGAAACACTATATAAATACGAAATCCTTGGCGACAGCGCAATCTTGGCCTGGGCATTACGTCACGCTCGAATCCTGACGCAGAGCTGCGAGATACCGGGACGCTTTCCTTTCGATCAAAGTCGACGGATTCTCGTCTTCTGCCCTGTGGGAATTATTTGGGGAAAAAAGAAAAGAACTAGATGTACCGCAGTCACCATGAAAACAGGAAGTCAAGATGCAAAACTTGTATATATACGCACTTCACTTAGCGGTTGTAACTACGTTGATACTTTGATTTATATGATGTATGTGTGCTTGCCTAAAACGAAAAAATGATGGGATCTCTTCTTAACCTCTCTTACAAAGTCTTCTAGGGATCATATAGATACGACAGTGTCGATTTTAAAACTAAACTCCAAGTGGATTTGGGCGACTTCTTCTCTTGGCCACCACTGCAGATAACCTAAGTAGATGTACGCTGTATTCACAAGTCCCTTTTCCTGATCCTGGCTGGATGAGCTCAGGACTTACGGCTAAAACGTGGCGAGATTTACGCGAAAACTTAAGTCCGAACGCGAGATTTATCGCTGCTGCGATTCGACAGAACTACGACTATGCGCCTCTGTCGGCATGAGGCAATACTCTGCATTTTTATGTAACGTTTATCACGGAGCTTATACGATTCTGTTTAGTACAGTCTGCTAGTTTAAGGTATTCTGTTTTAGAAATGTATTAGATGTCTTTTTTCTGGCACATCTCCTCATTAGAGAAGGCAGCCATAACGAATGGAAGGAAGGAAGATTTCTTTTTTTTAGAATTCTTCTGGATACTTTAGAAAATTGTTGAATGAGTAGAAAAATCTTTTTCGTGACTCAAACTACTTCTTTGCTTGGCGCCATTGCTCTTTTTATCTAACCTCAATATTTAACTTTTCAGGCATCTAAGTCACACGTTAAAGGATGATTCTATGTTGCGTGTACTAGCAAGCAAACAATAGGCCAACCCCAGGTCGGGCGCACCCCGCAAACATCCCCTAGGGTTAAAGTTATGTCCTGATCAATAATATGTGTTTATATACAAGTGCGTGCCAATATATTTGAGGTTACTGGTTGCTCTGGTCATTCTGTTTAATTGGGAGCTTCTGGTGTGAAAAGTTCAACAGTCAAAAGCTAGTTCCTGCCAGGAACGCAATTCACTGACAGTTACTTCTGATACTGCCAGTAGAGTTCATCTTATATTGGTACAAACACAAACAATTTTATTTGCTATTATATCAAGCATCATATAAAAATTGTGTCTTAATGATTGTTTGCTTATGGTTAATTCACCTTATGTTTTTTAGGAGATGATCCAGTGAGATATTTTTGGAAATTCTCTTCTCCAAACAGAAAACCCTACGATGTTAGGCATCGACTAGACTCTGTTTCCTTTGCCCCTTTGTATTGCTGGAGGTTGGACTACCCCATTGGATTAGGAGACCCCATAGAGGGAAAAATGTAATATAAAGGGCTTACTGGCTAAGCTGTTAATATGTTATATGGTGATACTGCGAAGAAACTATGTATATATTACTGCTGCGCTGAAACATATGTCACAGTAATCGTATGCCAATATAAATTGAGGGGTTCTTAGTGGTGAGTTTGTTGACCAACAGATTAAATAGTACTTTTACTTACAAGATGAATTAAAGGGTGAAAATAATTAGATAGCTTAGTTTTTCGACAATTATTAATATTTTTAAATGATCCATAGGTAACATAGTACCAAGTAAAAATATTTATTGAGTCCTTGCACAGTCCCGTGTATAATGAAAGCATATTCATCCCTTATCTATCTTACCTGTCTCTCTGTATCATGTCAGAGGTAAAATTTGGTGCAGTAGAAGGATGTTTATCATGCGTTTAAATAAAATGATGCGGCACCGTAGAAAGTCGTGTTACGGACAAGACTTAATATATATCTGCCCATGTATTAGGGTACCATCAAGAGGGGGTAGAAAGAAGGGGCCACGTGGCGGCACGTGTCTAAAAACTAATTGAAACGTGAAATTTATTTGGCGTCAAGTTGTCAGTACCGATATTCATCCCGTGACCGTTTGAAATTTGAAAATTGGTAAGCAACAAACGCTACCCCTATAAATACATCCTGTATATAAAATCCAATATCAATAAGTAAGTGCACATTGAGTAAGATATAAGATAGAGCTTCAAGGGATGATTGTAAAAATTCAAAACCTGTCAATCCTGTCATACGTTGATTTTAGCAGAAAAACGCAAGCCGTTACCGCCCGTGCGTTCGACGTAGGTAGCGGTCCAGCAGTCTACAGTTAATTTAGAGGCCATTTCCTCTGTAAATAGCCAATAAAAGCTCGTGGGGTTCGCGAGGGGTTATAGGGGCGTATGAAGCAGGACGGGGCGCAATATTATAAAATTTAATGTCTTGGTTTACGGGCCGCAGAGCTGGCTATAACCTGGCTTCGATATTTACTGGGCAATCGCAGCCATATTGCCGGCACTGTCTCGCGTTTGACCTTTTGATTGGTTTTAGTTATTAACCCTCATCATCCCCTACGAGGTAGATCATTACTAGAAAAAATTTGTCTTAAAAAATAAAAACCGCCCAAGTCTTACAACGTCAGGTTTACGTATCATCGATAAAATATTTACCATATATAAACTATAAAGGGTGGCAATAAAAATCATCCCTGGCAGTAGAGTACCCTGTGTACCCTTTTCCTCCGACTGTCGGCAAGGGTGGGTTATCCCTTTGCAGTGAGTAGGCAGAGAATTTTTACGGGAGTCTGATATAATGGCCGCAACCACCCCTTTCTAACGCATAGCCGACCCTGGCCGCTCGTCCACAGGGGTAGGAGTGGGCAAAAGGTAGTAGAAGGATCTATCTCTTGGATAGCCGTGAGGGCTGCTGAACGTGTATTGGTGTTGGAAAAGGAAGAGGATAGGGGTAGAAAGTAGACGAGACGTACAGCAGGGGGTTGTGCACACGCGCGCAGAAACGGCAAAACAGAAGATAAGGGATGCTCGGAGGTATCCAGAGGTAGCGAGGTAGCGACGTCACCACGGAAATCAAGAGTAATGCCAACACGAAACTGCACTACCCCTCGTCCCCTTGCCAACCCTCGCACCGCACCCCTCTGCCACTCTCCACCGCCGTGCGACACCCCTCGACGTCCCCCAACACCCCTTAGAGCATCCTGACGCGTTCCTGTAGCATCTCCCGATCTCACCTACCCCCGGGGAATAACCGACCCCCCTTACAATGCTCTATAGAGCCGCAGCTATACACCTACGAACGTTTCTCTATCTATCTAAGGGTGCGTTTAGGAACGACCCCTTTTTTTCCTTCCCCGTCAACGAGGACGCGATCGATGCTTTGATATATCCCTAAGTCATCCTCAAGGAGTGATTGGAAGATCGTTTTCCAGAGAAAAAAATAAAAGATAAGGATAAGTGTTGAGGGAAGAAATAAAAAGAGTTTGTAATTTTTTTTTTTTTTCGAAATTTCTTCGTTTTCCATTGTGGGTATCGGTTTTCGAATTTCAAAGGATATAGAAGATCTTATGTATAGGGGATGGTTTTACTATTAAAATAAGTCAAAAATATATTTTTTTTTTTTTCAGGTAGGCCGATCGCCGCTGTGATATTTTTTCGTATAAACGCGGCTTAACAACTGTACCTTATGCTTGGAAAAGAAAGTGGACTGGTTGTTTCCCAAATCCTACTGGCGAAAATGCGGCCATTCGTATGATCGGCTATACACCGTACACACGCACACACAGAACAACCCCCCTGAAAACGTCTTTTAATATACACTATATCTTCAGTGAGAGCTGGGCGATTCTCTCTTACCCTACTGAAAATAACCCTTGAATCTATCACGTCTTCCACAAGACGTAAAATGGACATTGGCATAGCAACCGCGTTTATTTGTGCTCTTGTCAATTCACGAGTTTATCGCACTATCATCCACTTGACGGTAAATTAATAATTTCTTTTTAAAAAAAAAAGACAATTTTATTTTCTCAATTTTTTATTCCTTTATTTTATTTCTTTTAGATGGCGTCGAATGATATTTCGAAAAAGTACATAAACGCAGAAACGGAGATGCGTGTCGACTACGGGACTGCTGATCTTGTCTGCTTATATTGTTGCAGATTAAATTAATTCGGGCAAATTAATTGGTAGTTAAGATGTTTAGCGCGCTAAGTGAGAAAGACTCGTCTTCTCTCTCTCTCTCTCTCTCTCTCTTTTGTCTCCCTCTCTCTCTCTCAACCTCTGTCCTGCTATAAAGCCGTCCCTACTCTACCATGTCATACATAGCTGTATCTTTCTTAGCTGCTTCTGCTTCCTTTTCATCCACTTTCTTCATTTACCTGCCTACTTCGCCTCTGTAGTTTTGATTTTCGCGTTCTTATCGCTGTACTCCATCTTGTCTTGTATTTACCAAGGAACCAACACCTGGCCAAAGTTCAGCTATGAGCTATAATGCATGGCGTACCTTATTGGGAAGCGCCGTAATTAGTATTCTATCCTGTCGACTTCTCGAGGGTCTTGAGAATTTCAAAACTATTGTAGAGAATACTTTAATCTTAAAAGGATAGACTCGTGTATTGTTTTAGATTTTGTACAAATTTTATTCACGGTGGTAGCGCGACTTTTTTTATTTTGAAATATTTTTTTTATTTCATGTCTCGTTCATTCGCGTGAAGCGATACATGGGATGGGATTTGTGGAAGCAATTTTGAATTTGGTATTTTTGGAAGTTTTTGTTAGCGAAAAAAAAAATGTTTTTGCGATGAAAACGTGTATTTCACGGAAAATCAAATTTACGATCATATGGAGCACAATGCTGTCGTGTATTTAGTGAACCATTTGTAACGTGCTCGCCATTTGTGTGCTGAGATATTAAGCGTGCGGCTCACCAAATATTGTAATACATTTGGTAGAGCACGTGCTCCCTCGCGTATGGGTATTTTGAATTTTTGTATCATTTTTTGCTTTTTAAGTAATAATTTTTGCGAATTTTCGTACGTGGGCGGTTATATTTAAAAGACATTGATCTCCAATGAACACGCAACATCAATATAAATAAGATAATGATATATAAATCGTTAAATTATTAAGTACCGTAAAGCCTAAGAGAAGATACGAATATAATTACAATATTGTTTTTGCAATTTGGTTTACAAAAAAAAAAAAAAAAAACAGTCGGTGCATCAACTAAAACTCTGCTTAAGCTATTACTTTAACAAATCTTTATTATAGTCTATACGTAGTGTACTCACTAGGTGCGAAGTCTATTCTCTTACATTTCGTCAAACGAAAGCTATGGAAAAAAAGTACATTTTTTATATTCGCCTTGTGCATGTTTTTGTACATAATTTATTATTTTCTACAAATAAATTAAAACCGTACATAAATCTAACAATTTAATGTACGTAGGTTTCCCGGTACGCTATTCTACTATTAAGAATAAGCAGTATCCATTTTTTGATATACTGGAATAACGTTTTTGTAACGTAATCATTATCGGCAACGAAGTTGCACCAGTGTTAATGCATACTATTACTGCTTGTACTGCCATCTACGTTTACTCATTAACCATACCGACTCGTAAGGACCTTATTGTCAGTACACGGTAACATTAATGCACTTTTCTGTACAGGCGTATTAATGTTTGTAAAATTATTATGAGACCTTGTGATAATAGTAACACGTCGATTATTATAGTGCAAAGTAATTTTCAGTGTGAATTAAAGGTGCCTTTAACAGAAGTAATTATCCTCTGGCGCGGGTGAAGTGAATATAAAATTTTAATTAAAAGTGGTATACTAATAGTAGGAATAAAGAGTCGTACGGATCAAACATTTAAAAAGGATCAATTTCATTAACAACAAATTAAACGTTCATGAGTGACTTGCCTTACGAGGTACGGAATATCCAGTGCAGATACTTTATACTGCGTCGATAAAACCGTTGACAGAAATCTGCAACGTCTTCTATAAACGACTGAGAACTTCTTTGCCGACTGTTGGTGCGACCATTCACTATACCGACCGAGGCTTCTATAGAACATAACTTTTTTGCTCTACTCTGCATAACGGTAAAAACTCTCTTACGAGGTTTCGAATTATCATTCGAGAAATTTTGAACGAATTCGATTTGTACTGTACAATCGACATTTCATGCTGGATAAAAATCCGTAGCAATGCGCGCCGAGGATAAGCAGAATATCATATTGTGTCATTGGTAATCGAATGACCGACTGTTAATTCCTCTCTGATAAGTATCGCGAGCCTTTCTAAAGCCTAAAAACAGGAAACAAACATACCCATAATTAGAAAATGAATGCCATTAAGAAAAACAGTCAATAATATCTAGTTCAATCATTTTACTCGTGTAATTTCACAATAGAGACCAAGAAACCATGATACTCACCAAATTCATTTCTTCATAAGAAGCTTTAGCAAAACTCGCTCTGATGGCGTTGCAAGGCTGAGATGGATCCGCCATAAAGGCAGCACCAGGAGTCATAAGAACCCCATGAGTAACACCACGCTGCATAACCATCTTCCAAGTATCCTTAATACCCCAGACTTTAATCCACAGAAAGAATCCAGCGCTTGGTAAAGAGAAGTCAGCCAAACCTATGAAATTGAAAAGACCCATATAATCATTATTCGCAAAGCTACCTAAAAACCCATTGAAATAACCTATAATCTCACCATGCAAGTGCTTTTTGGCCAACGTCGCTATGATGTCTCTTCGCTGCTTATAAAACAGTCGTATCCTACGAAAATGTTCCATCATCTTCTCGTACCCCCAAATCTTAAGAAGCTTGTAGGCAATAACCTAAAAAGTAACATATATCAAGATACAATTTCTCTCCTAATTACCAATAAATATTGCGTGACCTATACTGTGTTTACATATAAGATAAGTCTTGACACGCGCCGCGGTCAAAGTTACACATAGAAGATATGTCGTCACCGATTAGACCGCACGAGTCACGGAACTGACAGTCTTATCTGCTGATACTGTAACTTTCTCAAATCCTTACTAACACCCCCACCCTTACTAACTTTTTAACCGATTCAAGTATAAGCAAAATTCATGACTCTGGAAATACTTTCAAAAATGTCCTATTGCAAAACTACGTACGAATTCAACGAGTACATTTAATTACACGTCTGTTATAATTACTCAGCAACTGTGCCAATTACATTCGACATATTCCGTGACTAAGGGAAACATCCCTTGACACTAACCTGAGACAAGGTTGGTGCGTGCAAGTGACTGCTTTGCATGTGCAGTTCTATACTAGCTACCAGCGGTGCAGCTGCAGTAATGAAACCAATTCTAAGTCCACTGCTGAGAACTTTTGAGAAGGAATCCAATCGTATGACACGTCCTTCCGTATCCAGAGATAAGAAAGATTTTGGAGCTTCCTATATAGATTGAATAGAAAAATTAAAATTAAAAAATTCTTATTCAAGAAAATACTTCAGGTCCACACACTGATTGCAATTTACCTCTGTGAAATACATGAAGTGATATGGATCGTCGTCCAGTATTAAAAAGTTATATTCGCATGCGATTCTGTAAATCTCTTTACGCCTTTCCAGACTGAGTACAGTCCCTGTGGGATTCGCACCCGTTGCGTTAACGTACATTATCTTTGGCATCTTTTTTCCAGCGAGTCTACGACTTCGTAAAATTTCACGCAATCTTATAGGATCGATGCCAAAATCATCCTGGACCACCGGTATGAGCTCGACGAGATGCGGGGCGATCTGGAAAAGAAAAAACAAAGTTTTGACAAGACTGTAATACTTTAGCAATTGATATAAAAATTCACCTTTGCAAAATTTATTGATACACATCAATCGGATCTGTACTCTCTGCTAATATTGTGAAACGGCTGATTACGCATTATCATATAAAAGCCATCTAGACTATGAATTTCATTTGAATTACGATAGCTGCTATAAAATGGCAGCCGGTCGATCTTGTTATACAGCCGAGATAAAAGCTTCTATATTAATTAAAAATATATTTATTACTATACAGGAGCACGCGTCGAACTCGGGGCTGAACCAGACGTTTATCTTATCTCAATTAATTAGTCAAATGATTCTATGACTTAGTATGACTTCTGTTGCTTTTACGTCAGAGAATTGTGCAATAACAAAAGACAAATTATATCATGAATTTATATTGCAATCTAATCTACTCGAGCGACCTCCCTACGCAATAAGGATTTGACATTAAAAGAATCTATGAAGATCAATAAATAACATCACAATAATTATCAATGATGATCAAGCAAGAATTAATCCTCAAATTCTCTAAAAATATATACAAAACTAAATTTCTCAAAGTGATCTAAATTCCTTTTAATCTGTTTAATCCAAGCTCTAATTGTCATGACGTATACGGATACGTCAAGTAATACTGACCACGACACCAGCACCAGGATAAAAGGGATCCTGTACCAGGACAGGATCACCAGGTCCTATTATAGCCTCCAGGGCTTTGCTAAGTCCATCTTGTCCACCGGAGACGACGACGATGTCACGACTTTCCCACAATGGCGGTGAGTGAGCTTTTCTTTGAAATTCCCTCATTGCCTGAAATTGACGTAATTTGTAATTAGACTTAGGTCCAAGGTAATCTTGTATTGACAACGAGATACTCAATTACAATTTTATACACACATACACGTATGCTTGAGTAATAGATAATAGGATGATAGAGGACTGTATCGAAATACTATTACATGTGATTGAATTCCAATGATGTATAGTGAATGAATTTCTGATTGTGTTTACCTGTAAAAGTAGTGGATATCCTTGACTGGGAATGTACTGTAGTGCTGCGCCCAATTCCTCCCCTTCTAGGACGAATGACGATCCGTCATTGAGCTTCACCCTCATCTCCACGAATGGGAAGGTTTCTTCGTTTGGCATCCCTTCCGCTAACGAGATGACACTCTGAGGTGCGGCATATGCAATTTTTGCTAAAAAAAATTGTGAAAGAAAATTGTTTGGATTATACTAATTTTGTATTTTGGGGTAAAAAGAGAGGGGAGATGTTTAAAAATTGTGATTGTGGAAGAAAATGACTATTTGATACTCACTCAGCTCTCTCGTAGCGGCCGATCGCCTTCTTTTTGAGACATCCGTTTTAAAATGGGAATAATCCATTTTGGCTTGAGCAGCGTATTTATTCATTTTTGAAAAAATTTCAAAATTTCGTTTTTCTCGTGAAAATGACTGATCGAGTTTGAATACGAGTATTTTTATCCGTTTGAAAAAAGTCACGATCGATGCTCGCTTTGGAGATGTGAATTTTGTAAAAATGTTCAAAATCGAGATTTATTGATTTTTGAGGTTAAAAATTATACTGCGTTTTATATAACCTTTTTATGGGTATTCACGAATTTTCGAATATCCAAGGTACGACGATTTATGAATTTGTCAATTATTTGACGGATTGATTTAGTTTCAATTAAATGAATACGAGTTTGGTACGAAAGTTTATTCTTTTTGAGAAGAACGTCTTGTGACGAGTCGCTATGGCACAACTGTCAATACTGAGATGACGCTTGGATTCGCGGGCTTTTATATTTTGCGATAGCAAAACAGTTGCGTCAGATAGCATTTACATATTCAAAGAAAACAATAGTCGCGTGGTAGGATCGTGGTGAGTATTATGAATTGTTAATTGTGCTGTGACATTACAATCAATGAAAAGTCAATGAATCGATATAAAGAAATTAATTGTAATTGCGTAGCGGCGGGTATCGCGAAATAAAAATAAAATTACGTGTACCGAGGTAATTCTGTTTTACCGTCTGAGCATTCGTGACATTTTAAGGTTATCTAACCTAGTAACAGATATAATACAGATTGATAGAACGAATAAAAAATCCAATGACCAATAAGCATGTCCCATATCGAATCAATAGATATTTGCTATTTGAGTTTGTAAATACGTACGATAGAATTCGCGTAAGTGTACTGTAGCTGCTTGCATGAATGTATTGTAGCTGCATTAAACAGTGAGAATAAAAATCATGATAAGCGACAACAAATAAATACTAAATTTAATAAATCTATACAATTTTCTCTCGTCCACGAATGAAATATTGCTGTTACGTTGAGTCATTAAAATTGATAAAGTTCGTACAATCGATCCGTGAAAGAACTCGGTTATTTTTACTTTTCAAAATAATACAAGCTCTGTGAATTCCCACGAGCATAAATTGTTACGTTCGATAATAAGGAAAATTGTAATCGAGATTTCATCATTTTTTAAGCCGTAGGACATTCCTAGCTACGTCAGCCACTGTACTTCGCACGAATTTCACACTGATAACCAATAACATTTCCACGTCGGTAAAACAGTATCGAAACATTTCACCATCGTTGATACAATAAAATTTTCACACATACGTCACTCGGTCGATAAATTACAAAAACATACCAAATCGTCGCGACAGATCGTCTCTCAATAATCATTACAAGCATATAATACAAACGAAAGATTGTCAATCGATTTTTCATAGAAATACATACGTCACACGAATATCCCGTTCGAAAAGAGTGATAAGTGACGTAACGAAAAAAATTTTTCAAAAAATGTCACTCATACCAGAAATACCAAACATACACAAATCTCATTCATAAACGTCATCAGTGACTTAGAGAGAGAAAACGATATTATTCGTTAAAAAAAAATCATTATCGATACCCACTGATAAGAATCGTTGCCCTACTTTCTTGTTGTCGCTATGATAAGCATACATTTTCTTAAAGCGTTTCGCCTGATATTTACATTTGGCAAAGGCGACCGTCAGTTGTAAAATCTTTCACAGCTGGATACCAAGGTTAACGTTGTATCACATATGATGAAATTTACATCAGGATTTCGTACCGTTCACTAAATGATGAAAGATCTCAATGCAATGACCCAAGTCTTCCGGACAAGTAGTAGTGTAGTAGGTAAGTGTAAGTAGGACCGTGAAACTACGAGTGTCTAATTATAATGCACATACGATTAAACAACGGTATCCGATTTATAAAAAGTTCGACTTGTATTATGAAACAACGAAAAATGAATGACTGTTATTGTATCTAAAAATTCAATGATCATCGTTCATACATATCCGATGAAGAATACGACTGATAATTTTGCAAGCATTAACCGTTAAGACTGATGCAATAGAGCCAAGCGATTTATACGGTTCTTATATCAACTAAACGTGAAAGATATAAATATCAATATTTACAAATGTCCACGACGCATAAAAAAAATTTAATTAAGCATCATCAAACGAATTGCTGACACGAGTATTTTTTCTAACGAATCATGAGGGTTTTGAAAAAAAAAAAAAATTTTGAATTTTCAAAAATTTCAAAAATTTTTTCTTCCCAGTCAAATTTTGACCTCGTATACTAAACGGGAGAACGAATCTCCGCGTGATTATTTGGACGTCGAATTGAAGGGGAAGAAATATTTTGAAAAAAATAAAAATCAAAAACTCGATCACGCTACGTAATTTTGCAAGTTTTAAATATAGCTTTTAAAATCGTTTTGTCGTCAGCCATACAAAATAACCGGTGTTTACAATAGAACGTATGATAGCGCGCGATCGTTTCGTTACCCCGTATTGTTTTTTCTTCTTTGTTACGAATTATAGGATGACGTCAGTGATAACGTGAGAGTTATTCTATGTACATTTGTAACTTGACAGCAATAGATTCTCGGGTTATCGTTCAGCTTCATTCACAAAAACTGTTATTGTTTTCGCCGATAATACGATAACAGAAGCATAATGGCTTGCATAGAGTTTTTACTTATAAATTGGACCAAAAAAAAATGTATTCATGTGACACATATACAGGGTGCCCCAAAATTAACGTACGTCCGGGATATATACGTCATTTTGAGGTCCGATGAACGATACGAATGACCGTTGACCTAATAGTGTGTAGTTTTTAAATTGGAGTAGTTCGAATTTTACCTGTCAGAGCGCAGCACCGTCGGAAACGGTAAAAACCTAAGAGCTCTTTTACATTTGTTTTTCGACGGCTACACGTAGAACGTGGAATTCGAATATAAAATTTATTTTGTATAATATCTGTCACTGATGGATACTTTTGATAAGACGTAATCGAGTTAAGAAAATGGCGACCTGCCCTGTTTTGTTCATCTTCAATGATTTATTATTTCACTCGTTGACCCGAGCCAGATGTTTTGTCAAAGATACTTTTCTTTGTCTGTTTTGCACGCGCTCGTAATATCGCGCCATTTCCACGGCCTGAGTTGCCCCGCGTTATTCATTTCTTTTTTATTCTTTTTTTTTGATAACGCCCAGGAAAGCAATACGGGTGAATAACAAAGGTTGAGCAAGTATTTTTATAGTGTATTTACAGAATTTCCCTTGGCGTTGTAAATTTTCTTTTTTGCTGATAAGGTACAAACAATTCAGTATAATGGAGCAGTGGATGATAATGCAATGAGCTTTTTGTACTTTCTATTATTGCATTAATGGGCTAACTACTACTACATTAGTTTCATGACCTGTGTCAATCTTTTTCTTATTAATATAAATTATGAATTTAAAACCCTATACGTAATACTTGTGCAGGTGACAGTAAAAGATTCGTATGTGAACGTATTTTATTATATAAAATTGATAATTAAATGCTTTGATAAGAATATTAACTCGCACCTGTCAGATACACGTGTTTTCGTTATCATGCAAAATAGACCTTTGCACGAAAAGAACGTTACTTTCACTACTTGCCAATACTGTTTAATGCGTTGTAATTTTACTGAAACGAAATATTTGCAACGTTACTTCTGTTATCTGACATCTGCTCGAACAGCTGATCAACGAATTTGAAAATAAAATTTTAAAACGAATAAAAAAAAAAGACAGCTGATTTAAAAAATTAATTTTACGTGATTACTGGCTGTATGAGTTGTAATGAAAAAAAAATTATTGAAAATAAATCTGATAATTAATCATCGATTAATTAACGTCAGTAACATGATTTTACGGGAATTAATTACATAACGCAACTGATATACATACTTTCTAATGGTCGTATGTAACCAGTGTTCCTATTAACGAAACACTCGAGAGTAGAAATTAAAAAGCAAAAAATTGTCGTCGTCGACTGATTAATCTAGAGAAAGCAATTAAAGTCATTTCGTCAGCCATTGATTTCATTTTGCGTAATTCATACTTACGTGTACTCCAAGTATAGAGAATAATCGTGTATAAAGCAGTACAGTGCTGACATCTGCCGGCGTAGCGAGTAACCTATTAATTTACTATGGATTGTGGAATCTGAAATGAAAAAGCAAAAGAGATGAAATATAAATCAATAAGCCAAACCGTACTTAATAAAGTGCCAAAACCAATATACTCGACAAAGAGTATTCGACATACATATAATAATCAATAACTAATTACCCATTTACAAACTACAACGATATCGCTACCGTGCAGATTAATGATTCATAATGACATTAAAAAGATTCTAATAAATATTTACAAGAACCATTTTGCAATTACAAGTGATCCACCAGCTACATAAAACTGAATCATAAGGTGCAAAAGATCTTTAATAAAAAATGATTTGGGATAAAAAGTCATTGGTGATTCAAGAAAAGATATGAACTACAGAAGTAATGTAACACGTACCCATATACATGACATATATATATAATATACATATATATCATTCCAATAAAATCATCCAATCAGAACAGCCGACGAATGGCATCATGGAGACTAGAGCATCAAGAGTAGCTGGGACGTCCTAAAAAAAAGAAGAAGAAAAATAGTAAAAGGAAGATTAAAAATAGGAAAGCATAACCCTCAGCACTGTAAGGGCGTGAACTCAATGGAGACGGAGATGGAGAAACGTAGCACCTAACGAACAGAGAAGTTCATTAAAAGCGAAACGACATTAGCCAACCTAAAATTACCCCTCCCGTTTTCCAAGCGGCAGCGCCGGTACCCGACGCCTACCTCTGGGAACGACGCCGACGCTGCCACCCACCGTCGCCAACGTCATTCTCATCTTTCCATTTACTCCGGAGAGGAGTGAGAGAGAGAGAGAGAGAAAGAGAGAGTGAGAGTGAGTATACTCACTAAGCGTGTATACATATATACTGGCTTCAGAATTTAACTGATAAAACAAAAAAAAGAAAAAGAAGAGTTTTCCCCGATAGGAAATAGATCTTTGCAATTGGAAAAATTGTCAGGCCATCTCCTCACGGGAGATTGTCTTCCCGTGAATTTCTCTGCCTCTGTTCTCGGCGCGAACATTAACGCTAATACAAACCACTCAGGAACTATGAATTGCCTACGGATTATACTGAAATTTCATTATTTTCATTGATGACAGAATTCTGAGGTACCTTATATCTATTATGCTGCATATATGTGTATATATATATATATATATATATATACACTTGTGGAAGTGATGAATCTTTCCAAAAATCAGCAGTTGTCTGGGATACCCTGTAAAATATAAAATAAATATAGACAAATGTATAGGAATATTACACAATTTTTCCAGTAATTCTCTGTCATCAATGACAGTCGTGCACCGGGTACAGTGGAGCGAGTGAGTATTAAAAAGTTGAAAAAAAAAAAAAAAATTGGGCTAAAATGAGAAAAGAATTTTTTATCTTCTTTCACGAGGGTAAAGTTCACGCCCTAAGGATACCTAATTGGACCCACCCCATGTTGCCCTATTATACGAGGTGTCAAAATACTTTTCACCCATTGCCACCACTGTACACAGGCACCATAATCCTACCGTTTCTGTTTGTCTGACTGACTGCTTCTCCTTTTTATTTCTCTTTCTTCCTCGAGTATTTCACACACAAAGATACTTGTATCTCAAAGCAGCCGACCGACAAGAATTCGACAATGGAATCTTCCCAGGCCAGTTGTCATTGTTGTGACAATTTGAATGAGTAAAAGATGTCCGAAGTAGAGCGACCGCCATTTTGTTACCCATAGTTCCACGTTCCACCGATGACATTGTTTTTATCGTAATTCCCAAAAACCGATACGTCATACCTAATGAAAATTGAGGTCACATTATACACAGTACGATAAGACGAATATCATTCGATTTGAGAATAGAAGAAAAAAAAAACAAAGAATAATCTTCGTATACCTTGTGTAATTTTTGTTGATCGCTTATTCTTATTCAACTGTTATTGTTTTTCGTATCGTCTCTTGACTTGTTTGCTTTTTCAGACATGAACTGGCCCACGTCAACGAAGGGTGATGTGTGTTTTAATTCGGCTCAAGACATTTGATAATGGACGTGACCTTTAAACAAAATACATTTATCGACGCCTTTTACAGTTTCGTAACGGATAACGAAATTACGCCCGAAGGCACGATAATTGCTGATAATTCACGGGAACTTCATTAAGACGTTCATCAGGGTTGGAGGGACGAAATGCTTTCATTTGATTATTACTCGATTTCGATAACTTTGTTATCACGTACCTAGAACGATAATCTGCCGTGTCTTAATTTCATGTAGAAATATAACGTATTGGTCAAATTGAAATTCATCACTGGATCTCCCACCTATAACACAATATACACTTGTCACTTAATCGATCTTATAGTCTACTAACTACAACAATATTTACATCAATATTACACGAATTTTTAATAAAAATTATGTTTTTGTACGAATAATATTACCACGTATTAAATTATAATTTTAAGGTCGTATCTACATATTGACACACAAATATATATATATTCAGTTACCGGTATGCTGCTGGCCCAGTTCAGGTTTCGTATTGCATTCGTTCACCGGCCAGCTTAATTAGGTTCTAGAAGCTTACGTCACGAGGCCCAATTATCGTTAATTGCGTAAAGATGTCACCCCGTAAGCGGATTTCTAGCGGTTTCACAGCATTGTGTCCCCTTAAGCCCCGTCACGAGTGTTCGAGGGTTGCCGTGGCTTCGCATTAAAATGCATCCCTCGCCATTGCCTATAACACAAAACAAGAATAGACAGTTTAAGCAATATTAAAAAAAAAAAAAATACAGAAAGAAACCATAAAAAAAAATTCCATTTCACAATTTATCATTGTTTCCATCGTCATTCAAAATTCCCGCCCTTTCCAGTCTCAATATGTTTAACAGTTACGATTTATTATTTCCTCCTTACCTCGTCCATCTCCTTCTGTAAAATGAATTAAAGGGGTAACTCTTTATCCCCTCCCGCCAACCCCCACCAAACAAACCGTCTCGCACAGTCAGCGCAAGAATTAAGCAAATTAAAAATTAGCGGAGTTACCAAGTGTCACGGTAAGCAGCTTTCTCTAAATGCCCGTGACTAAAAATTAAATTAGCTTGCCGCAGTGAAATTGAAAAATCTCTTAAACCGAGGCACGGGTGGAGGGGCGGTAGGGACGGCGGAGGGTAAAAAAAGCTCGTAGCGCCGCGAAAACTCGTTTAAAGATGAAAGGACGGCTAACGACTTATTTTCGATAAGGAAAAAGTTAAAGTACTCGCGCACACGTTCCCTTCCTTCCTTCCTTCGCCATTTTCCTTCTATATTTCTATCACTATATATATATATATATATATATATATATATATATATATATATTCATCTCTCTTTCTCGCTACGTCAATCCCTCTTTTTCCTCTTTCAAGACGTGACGGAGGGTTGAATACTCTCTTCAACTGTCGTCGTGAAGGGCGGAGATTCGAAGCCTGGCCCCAAAATACAACAGTTGCGCGAAACTCAACTCGATTGCCATGTCAAAACGATGTGAAATGGGATTGATGTAATTTAGTTAGGCACCCCTAAATGCACCGTTTATACCGGCTGTGTAACGGGTGTCTTGTAACAAACGAATCGGGCCTAGGTTGATTCTAATGACTTATGAAGTCAAGCCAAATGACCAAAGTCCTGCGAGCAGTCCTCTATGAGTTACTTGGCAAATCTAATAGTCCGACCCTCGAAACAATCATGGATCCATTAGTAAACTACCCCTAAGGTGTATAGATGGAGAGACTTGCAATTTTCGATGTTGAGAATGAATCTCGCGTTGCGTAATTTTATTCTGGTTAATTTGATCGCGTTGATTGTACATTTCTTTTTGGCTTAAGGGTGAACTTTTTTTGGATATATGTATGTATGTGTGTATGTACTTGTTTTTCTGCTGACTGTGGGTGTAACGAAATTTTTTGATACATTTTTTTGTCAGTCACTTTCGATCTGTACCAATATCATTTGATTCGGAACGAAATGGTTGGTTGACGATATTCAAGATTGGATATTCGCAGAGAATAGTTTATTTTCAACGCGACGGAGTCAACTTCAATGAAAACCTCCATTACAGTTTGTTCGCCCTTTGCGTCAATGGCCAATAATCGAGTGCCCGATGGAAAAATGGTGAAAACTAATTATTTTCAGAATAATGGAAAAACCGATAGACACTGTTTAAAATGTTGTATTTAGCGGTCGTTTGTTTAACAGAATTTAATCGACGGTCCATACCTTATTAGCAATAGAGTTTGAGAAAAAAAAGAGCGGGGATTAAGGATGCACGCGTGAATTTTTTGCTATTGCGATGAGAAAAAAAAAAAATTATGGACAAGATATTGGTTATTGATAGTCGAATTTTAAACGGCATTTAAATTAACGTCTTCGTTTCGCAATCTTCGAAAGATCAATTGCCGGAAGCTGATAGCAGTAGGATAAATTAGAAAGCCTTAGCCGACACTTTGATCGGTAACTTCGTTTATGGCGACGCTGGACAGAATGTAGGAAACACCGATAACACCGGTGACGGAAATATCGACTTTTGAGCTGGCAGCCGCAACCCCTGACTCTCTCCCAGTGTTGCCAATCACCCCCAATACCCCCTCATCGTCCCTGAGCATCGTTCTCTCTTTTCCCATTCCATCCCCACCGAAGCCGAGCCCCAGGGTAGGCAAGCGGACGAGGACGCACCGCTCTGGTGGCGGTTGAAAGAACCAATTTTGCCCTAATAGAAAAATCCCCAGCGCGGAACCCAATTTATAAACCCGCAAACATGGCTGGCGCGCGCGCTCGCGCACTCCCGCCGACCCGCCAGCCTGAATCCCTGCACAACAGCCAACATCGAATTTATAAAGCGTCGCTATAGGACTCGTGCGATTTTACGACGTCTCTTCCAACGCGTCGGCTCGTACCAACCACTTGACGTAGAAAAATGTACTCTTACCTCGAGAGACACTTTCATTGTTCCAACAATTCTTATCTTTGTTCGATAGAAGCCAAATTTAAATCAACGGGACGATTAGACACTGATGTGAATTTGTTTTATAGATTAAAATTTAGTAATATTTCATTATCAGTCTTGTATTAAAAATTGTATGGAAATTGTAAATACCAGATGAGCAGCTCAGATAATTTTTGTTAATGCGATAAAAAATATTTCATTATTTCATCCTTGAAATGGATTAAAATGAAAGCAGAATGGACACATGGTTCTAAAAGGGTACTCGGTAAGATTACAAAGGTATCCAAGGGAGATAAGTACTTGGTAACTTGTAGGACAGATTTTGAACTCTGCTTAGGTCAGCATATGCACTCAGCAGGAAGCAAACGGTCCATCTGCAGCGATCCGATTGACGATAAAGGGTTTCCTGTAATCGATTTCAAATGTGATAACGTTAGAAGAGTGGTAGAGTTATAAGGAGGCAAGAGCCGCTGCATTGTATGTAGAACACACGTGTACAGTAAAATATAACAAAAAAGCCATAACAAGATCCCTCCTCTCGAGAGCAATGATTTTTTCGCTACGCTTTTAATCGCAACCGAATCCCATCGGCTCGACTCGTCCCGTAGTTTATTTAACGGCGCCCTGGGCATCGGTAAACACGGGTTAGCGAATTGGCCCCAAGGCGAAACCAAATGATAGTTAACGTACCGCTAAACGCCATTGGAGGACGCGCACCCCGGGTCCCGTTTCCTTGTATATTGCGAGCACGAGGGGCTGAAATTTAATTTTGTGCTTTTTGTCCTGTGCCAAATCGCTCCGCGACCAAACAGGGGTGACGCCGGTTATACGTTGCATGTAACATCCAGTCATAGCGTATAAAGTTGATACATCTTCACAAGAAACGTTCCACATACCATAACCTATGACTTGAAATCAAGCTAAAAATTGATCTACGATAAAAATTCTATCTACCACAAGAAACTTTACACTCTTTGACAAGATTAACAATAACGTCGAACCTAGTATAAAGTATGGTTAAACAAATTTTCTTACACTTTACAAGGAACACAAAATTCCGTTTCCAGATACGTTCGCAAGGCACTGTCATACTGCGCGATCTAGCGGCAGATATTTGCAACGCAAGTGAATTACGATCAGAACGAAGGAGCGTATGATTTGCGAACTCGTCGTGCCTGCCGGCATGTTAGTTCACGTGGTAGCGTTAATACGTGTAGCTTTGAGCTTGTGCAAGAGCAGGCCATACTAAATTGACGAGTTGCCGTTCATTCCTGCGCCTCGGTACAACTACGATGGTTGACTTGATGAAATCATGCCTCGAGAATTAAACGGGGATACCCTGGGTGTGTGTCGGGAAGAACGGGAGACGGCGCTGAGGTTCCAATCGGCAGGAGCAAGACAACGGTAGGAGTTGGCTGCAGTGTATACACAGTTAATTAAGCTGGAGTACCATGCCAGAGGTGCAAGAAGGAGGATTACTGGATGAGAGGAAGACAGTGATACGAGGATAGAGAGAGAGAGGATGGGGCGAACGATTACGTGAGTGTAAGAGAGATGAACAATAGTGAAAAGGGATTCTAGTAAGGAATTGAGAGAGAAGGAGAGAGTGCAACGTGGTGCAGCGAGTGCGATAAGGATGAACGATTCTCTGCTGTCGGCTGCAAAGGTAATTTGCTCTCTGGAGGTGCAGACTCAGTGGTTCTCTGACAAATGCTTCTATTGCTGATGTTATCTGAGCGGTGATATACAAAAGAATTTTCTTTATACAGTATCGCATCGTGGAACTGTTGGTGTTATTAATAGATTTTCTTTCTCTTTTTCTTTTCTCTCAAAGTAAACTGGATTCAAGATGTCGGAAAAGATTCTTCAGCTGGAGTATACGTATGTGTGGTGCGATCAACGGGATTCACCGAGGATTCAAAATCGGACTTAAATGTTTCTCTTCAATTGGCACGGGTCTGCTGGAGTATGAATCTCTTCGTGAAAGCGACAGGTTAGGCTTGTACGAAACAAATGGATTAGGCGACGGAAATCTCGCTACATCCTCTCGAAACTACGCGGGACCACACGCTGTGAGTTTTCCCCAAACTTGTCAAGAATTACCTGGGATTTCAATGGAGGCAACAATGTCGAATCACCACCCGTGGCTGTTCTCTCTATACATCCGAGATCATGGGACACCGTAAACAAGGATTAAACCGTTTGTACCTACGTCTCTTTCTAGAAATATCCTATAGATATACGTTCGCTATGACGGATACTCGAAAATCTTGTATTCTTCTTGTGAAATTTCTCCATTCGCACCTACGGCTATGTTATTCCCGCAGGGAGCCAAGAAAAAATTGGGCTGGATTTTCATTCAGTGAGTGCCGACGAACCACAGAAATTAGACTTATCTACTGAGATCATTCAAATAGAAGAGGTGCTCCCAGCTGCCGGAAAATAAGGCACGACCATCTTGTTCACTGGATCGTTTGCTGAATGGCTTTTTTGTACTCTTGTCAGATTTGCAAATAGTTTTGAATTTCGAGCGTGTTGCTCTTTTCCACGTTGACCCTGGACGGACGTTATTCCATTGTCAAGGAGCCATTGGCTACTGTGTTGCATCAGTGCAGCATCCACAGTGAATAACTATAGTCTCCTGTAATTCGATGGGTCATCCTGGATGAATGGATCAGGCGATGGTGCATCTGAGTGCTTTAAAAAAAATTATAATCATCGATCAGACAAGGATACAAAGGTAAAAAACATTATTTTAAAATTCTTCATACGTATGGGATTCTGTTAAAAAAAAACAATACTTATTTATCAGGTAGCTTATTCGACGAAATTGGTTACGGCTTTTTTTCTCTTTCAAATCTCAACATCGAATCTGGCTCGTGTCCCGCCGAAAAAAGCTTTTAAGTTTCCGTCAAATCAGATCACGAGTTGCATTTAACCGGATCCCATTTAGTTGAGATAAAAATCTACCTAGGCGTTTCCCACTTAGATTAGCGTATTATTTCGTACCTGCGCTTAAGTAGCTTCTTGGTTGGCATTAGTTTTTCGCAGTCTCATTTCTCGTCTGATCTTTTTCCTTTTTCTTTTTTAGGATAATTTTCTGAGGTACATCGGACCGTCGCATAAATTTAGTTTTGAGATAATGGAGCATCAGGTAAGCCCAATCAGGGTGTGAGTTAATTTAACGATGCGAAGCTTTCATGTGTTACTTTTATGTTCTTACATTTTTTCTCCTCTTAATACTTGGTATGATGTTTCTAGGTGCAATTGTTGCGGATAACAATAAACGGCGACTGTGTGCTGCGGATAAAAATTCATCCATAAAATTCAAAACGTATAATTTGCCTCGTTAGCTGGGATCGATTTTGACTGGCTACTGTGTCGTTACCGGCGGATATCTTTTGTGGTTAAGGTTTATGGGCGTACACTTCCCTCTGGGCTAAAATGCCAAATGGTTACGACGATACATCCAGTGAAAATAGGACTTTTTGTCATGGTGGTTCTCTTTTGAAATACAGAATCGAAATGTAAAAGGAAATGGACTAGGAGGCATTGATGAAAGAACGTATTTCCTTCCAAAGTAAAAGTATCCAATAATGATACTCGATAATCAATCTTACTTAAGCCACGCAGTATTTGATCTGTAATTATTATTTGATTACCAAGATGAAATGTAAAACTAGTATCGATATGCAATCGACGAGAAATATTCTATGCTATTAAGAAAAACTATCAAGTTTAGCAAGATGCTTAAAAGTTCTGTCATATCTAAACGTACGTATAGACATTATTAGTAATATCTGTTTAAACCGTTCTCAGTGTGTAAAAATAAAAAAAATTTGTTTTACAGGTAAACCAAACACGTTCCTAAACGTCAACAACTATCTGTCAATTATAAGGGATGCCAGAATCCGCCGCAAGAATCAAGCGGTACCCGATGGCAATGTGGCATGATGATCTCACCCCAACGTGCTCTATCACAAAAGCCTAAACGCCCAGCAAACTTGGCTTCGACCACCCTTGAGACCTCGAATTAACCCCACCCCTCCAGCCGGAGCCAAGTTTGTCCACAGATAAAATTGTACGGCTTCAACTGGTCTGTAACCAACTGATTGAGCACCCCTGTCTCGCCATGTTCGCCAACTCGAACGGTCGTTGGTTCCCATTTTACCAGAATAATTTCCTATTGGCTAAACGGTAGCCACGCCTCCACCACTACGGCACAACCTACTCACGTCACTACGACATACCGGCTGGTTCTGCTCCGAAAGCCAAAGCTACCGTTTCTACCGACTAGTGTTTGCTGGCACGACGCACGCTGAAGGCGAAGACGCAACCACGCAACCTGCGATCACGTAGCCGACTGAAAAACGCATTTAAAAATTCGCCGTCAACTATTACCGCCGTATAAAATCTTCATTAAGACACATTTGTGACTCCTCGTGGAAGAAGATCCGACATCGTTATCCTCTGTGAACATTGAATTAACTTATCAGTGAGCAAAGGTGATAACTGGCTTAGTCCGAAACCGGAAGTACATTATCAATAGAACAGTGTTTCTCTTACTATCTCTGTGCATCAACCATACTAACCGAGTTATAAGAAAAACTGATATTCAACCAGATCAAAAAATTGCCGCCGGAAGCAGGAGGAATCTTTGTAAAATCTATTTCACAAATCTTCGTCACAATTTTTACTCTGTGTGTTTTAAATCAAAATATCGCCACTGTGATTAGTCGAAACAGCTGCGTGGTGAAAGGTGTGCATTTTTAGTTTGAAGCTACAATCTTTTATTAGCCGCTTCATAAGACGCAAGAAAAAACTTGGAGTAATGCAATTCAATGAGGACTTGATTCATTGTGATTTCAAAATGATACCTTGAGTTCGGTTTGTCTGGCACCTAAAAATTTTTGATAATTTTAATCCAGAAGGATCCAATTTTTTTTATTAATCATACGCCTACTTTATTGTTCTGTTATTCCTTTTTTTTTTCTCGTCGCACCTCGCTAACATAGATAAACCGGATATACGTAAGATCTGTACCCGCGCTTCATCGCCTGTAATCAATTCTGTGATTAATGATTAATTGACGATACTACGTCTACGAGAAGACTGGCTTCCGTACAGCAATGGATTCGCAGCAGCTCGTAGAAACTGCATCGCAAAACAGTCAGGATATCATCCTACCAAAACCAGCGAGCAGTACACCCAGACACAGCATAGACGCCATTCTTGGTCTTCCAAGTCATAAAAGAAATCACCAAGAAATGGAGGACGGTGCACGAGACGTTCAAGAAAATACTGGTACATTAATATAGTCAATTTCTAGTTTTACATAATTTTACAAAATTACATCCAACTAGCATTGCACGAAACCCATGGCTAATACGTATGTCATTTATATTAAAAAATCTCCATTAAAAGCATTAGCCAACAGATGCCATACACGTTATTATTGAAATAATTATTGATCCACGTTAGCATAGATCAGATGTTGATAACAATCGATTAATTCAAATATTTTTACAGATTTTCTAGCCACACGTGTTATTTTACGTGTTTATACAATATTCAAAACCCGCCATAATACCTATCTAATAATATCATCGCGATACCTCGATAAAGGCTAACGTGTCCAGCACAGGAATCGCTAACTTGATCTCATATACGGGCCACGTAGTGGGACAGTATATCCCATATGAAACATACGGTACAAAGGTACTAAAAATAAATGTATAAAAGCTCGCACGAGACACCAAAGTAACGTATCAACAACATACGAAACGTACTAGCAATTCTGAATGTTCCTGAATGTTCCTGCCTTATCGCAAAGAGAAAATATATAACGGGCTACATAATTAAACGTAATCGATTAAAAGTAACAACGTTATTCATAAAACAGACTGCTGTCTAACAAAGTGATGAATATCAATAAAAATTATGATCACGTATATAATAAAAGATAAAAAAAAATAAAAAATACATCTAATACGTAAGCCGACGGACAGCAGACGTATGTGAATATGTGAAAATCCCGGCACGCGTCGTTCTACACGGCCTTCTGATATATTTACTACATACTGTATATATACAGTCATTCCCTAAATCCCAAAAGGGCTTAAGTCACCCTTTGCGTCTTGTTAGCGCAACGAGACCGACTGATCGGATCGGCGAATAACAATGATCGTACAAGGAATCAATCCTAATTCAAACGATACAACGAATAATTACTCTAACAAATTTTGACCGTCATTTTATAAAAAAAAAAAAATATTATAAGTCTAGTTCGCTAGTAACGTTTTTCTTATGATTATATGAAATACGATACTTTTTTAAACGCATAATCAGATCACAATGTAAAGCTCGGAAATTCAGAATTTCTCCAGTCTTACCATATACGCTATATCGTTAACTATATACCTATACTTTACTAGGCACACTAACCGTGCACGGTTTCCGTGTAATTGGAAAATCGTTATTATCGCCAGGATCTCCAAGCTCGGTATACCGTGTTAGCGTCGCTAATTTGTCGTCGGAACTGAAAAACGGCCGTGCGCCGGACACTGTGGTAACCGCGTCTAATACAGTACAGAAAACAATTCCGTGCACGACAACAGTACGTGTATATACAATGAATTAATTTGCTGCTTATGATTAACGAAAGAAAATACAATTTTTCGATTCTCCATAACGAACGTATTGACTTCGACGAATAAAATGATAATGACAGTAAAAATTAATATAATTAAATATAGTATGTATACATGAACCCTTATTAATTGTTATTCGTTATAAAAATCCCTATCGAC
The DNA here is from genome assembly GCA_030142615.1 of Syrista parreyssii. Taxonomy (NCBI): domain Eukaryota; kingdom Metazoa; phylum Arthropoda; class Insecta; order Hymenoptera; family Cephidae; genus Syrista; species Syrista parreyssii. Next base: position 844,396 of record JARQTG010000168.1, read on the forward strand.
TGACCATTAATAGTCTACTGGTTAAATTCACTTAATCGACAAGACACAACAAAATGGCGAGTCTCGTGTCCCAGATCCGACGCAGCGGCGATGCTTTTCAATTTATTAAGCGTGTCTTCCCTTGAACGTTGGTAATTGGCAACTTTGCCCAATGGCATTATCGAGCGCATTAGATCCTCTAACTACACTGTATATTCCCACCCTCCCTGGAGAACACTGTCTCTTTCACCCTCGCGTACACTTCAGTTGTACCAACGGAATAACCCACATGTAATTCTAGTTGGAGCCTCGTGGTTCGAAGGGATTGAGAACTGCCGCAGGCCGTTAGGGCGCTTGTAATAAACTTTCCAGAAACACGAACGAGACCATAGCGGTTAATGATAAACAAGAGAAGAGAGACAAGATAAAATTAACGGTAAAAGAAATTAAAAAAAAAAATAAAGAAACTCAGACACCAATTCACATAACGATGCTTCCTATTGTCTAAACTCTCGTTAATCCTTGATAGATCGTTTTGTATTGACAGATTATCGTAACGATAAAAGACGCCTTATAATTGCCTTTTAATTGTGCGCGTCTCTCATTAGCGTCCGAAAATTCTCAACGGAACATGAGATGACGCGTCGAACAGAGAGCGCGGTGTTAACAAAGAGAAATAACGCAAAAGAGACAAAGCGCGTGGACGAGAGAAAGAAAACGAAGTAAAAAAAAGGAACAAGTATAGATAAATTAAAGAAAAAAACCGTGAAAAGACACGAACTGCTTAACCAAGACCCAATCTTGTCCGACTAATCGAATTATCATTAATTATGATACGAGGCACAAGGAGGAAGGCAGAAGGGGGGTAGTGGCGAGAGAATAAAAGGTAAAAGGCCAAGCTCGCTAATAAGCATAAAGAAAAATAGAAGAAAAAAAAAGGACCAACACAAGATAGAGAGATCGGAACGGCTTTAAGCCGGTCGCTTCTTAAGAACTGAATTGACGTGTCTACTAATGGATCGCGCCTTCTCCCCCACCACCACCTCCCCTCCCTTCCATGCATATCTTATTTTCTTCCTCGCATTTATAATCTTAAAACACAGCTAACAGCTCTGTTATCCCTGGCCAGTTCTTGTCTTTATCAATAAGCGTCCAATGTTCTTCATCGTTCACTGTCCCACGGCGACCGCTTTTTCCCTCTGTCGCTTCGTAGCTCAAATAGTTCAGCTGCGTCAGCATCCATCTTGCAATCGCGCCATCTTGATATCCTGCATAAATAAATATCAGCAATTAGCCCAATCAGTCCTGTACGCCGCGTATGTGTATCGCGTGTATTGCAAACGTTATCTCGAGCGCGTTACAAAAATAACAATATAATATATAAATATATATATATACCCAGTACAAAAGGTAACCGGACACAAAATAACTAGTCGCATTACGTACATACGTATAACGTAGACACAGGGTGCCTCGATCGCGTGACACAAGCACCGTTCTACGAGCACAAGCAATTACCTGTAATTTCATACCCATTTATTGTGGATACGTTGTCTTTTCGACAATAAGTCACACTCACGAAGCGCCAGCGTTGAACGATGGCAGACAGAAACGGATGGACAGATAGGGGGGCTGAGAGAGAGAGAGAGAGAGAGAGAGAGATATATATATATAGGCCCTTTCGAATTAGTCGCCCAGTGACTTTCTATTGATCCTGGTGGTTTTCCTTTTTATTTTATTTCCATCCTCTTCGTGTATCCTTTTTTTACCTCTTTCATTCCATATTATCAACGGCGACACCACAAGCGGCGTCCAGGACAACTGCTCCACCCTTAAACAATAAAATTGCCAATCATACGTCACTTTACGTGTACAACCAAACGGTTATAATAAATATTTAGCTGACTTACTACTTTTCTTCAATGCACATCTTTCAGTATATTGAACACGATCAACGATATAGACGGACAGTCCTGCAAGCACGTTATACTGTATGAACTGAAAATATACTTGTTAATCAATAATAAAAGAGCCTATAGGAACTATTATGTATGCGTGCAAAAAGTCTCGGTGGTAGGGCGAAGGGGCAGTAAAAATAAATGGGGCGAGCAGCATAAGAAGCTGGTCACGTTAAGGGATGTTGTGTGTAGTAATAACCTATAGATATTGGGTGATACTAAACACGTGTACGATATTATAGCGTAATTCATAGAGAGATTAGCAGAGTCGGCCTTCTAATTATCGTGATTAATATTGACGCTGGGATAATTCAAAACGGGAATTTGCCAGATCCCCCACTCTTCCTCTTCCGGATTTATATATATATATATATATATTATCTATAAAAGCGTCTATATGTATAATATGGAAATTCATATGTGTATATATATATAATGATACACTAGTACAGCACTGTGGCAGCGACTGCTTCTCGTATAAGCCATAGTCGACACATTGCCAGGGCGCGATGTCAGTAGAGATATACCAATAAGCCCTGCACGCCATCAAACAATTAAATTATTAACCAGTACCGATAACCAGGCACGGGAACACTGATTACTATTATAATGAGCGTACCCTGTCAGGCGTACATGACGAAATTGCGAAGGTAAACAAATAACCGCAAATAATAACCGCGAAACCCTGGTATATAATGAGATCCTGTCTATGGGCGATGGACGCATGCGTTTTATGCTGACACATCTAAATAAGCCTCGAATACATAACGTGGTCCTAGTGATATGCGTGCGTATGAATGAAAGCGCAGTACAATATTTTTGTTAACAATAGATTATTATAATGAACAATTATTAATATTAATCCAGTGAAACTCGATCGAGATAAAAAATCAGGATTCTGCGTGGACCCAAGGTTTCTCGCAGTAACCGTAGGAAATTTCACGTCGCGACAATGAAACTTTATCCTTGTAAGATTGCGATGACAGGTTAAGAGCCTTTTCGACGTACTTTTTGCTCGTAATATTTATTCCTGAACGCTTAATAGCTAACGCCCTGCCTTGGGCTATAGTAATTTATACGCATCAGTCTTATTGTAATCAGGCTGACCTTACAAGAAGTAATTAACTGTGTTTTAATGAATCCGTGGAATTTAATTCCAAAGTAGTTTTTCGTCTTACAACAATGAACCGTGCACTGGTACACGTAGTGTGTAGCAGGCTTGCTGCGAAAATTATAGAAATAAATTGTTTTAACAGTGATACCATAAAAATAACGTTAAAACTAGAAAGCTAGGTTAGAGCGTGGCAGAAGCGGACTTTGTGGGGAAAACTTGTATGATGCAAAGTGGCTATTACTTGAGGGGTCAGAAGGGAGGGTGGCGAGAATAGCAGTAAGCGGGAGGGGGATGGCTGCGACTGGGGGATATTACTTGAAGGAGAGTGAGAGAGATGAAGGAGGATAGTCCAAGAGAACAGCAGGGTGAGGAGGATCCAAGAGAAGACAAATTCTGTAATCCTCTTTGGTCGGCGAGCTAAGCTCTCTCTGTGACGGCACACTTCTTTTTTTATATCTCCTCTCGTTTGCCTCTCCATCTTGTCTTGTCTTGTCCTCCCACGCCACTCAAGAAAATTAGATCTCGAATCGACAGCTGCGCTCAAGAATGAGCTACGCCTGTGTACATAGAGAGAGGGTCTGTAAAGAGAAAAAATAATTTCATTACATTTTCACTGTTACATATTTTGAAGGTACGACAAAGACTATTATGAGACATTGATTGGGACCAGAAGAGAAAGAGAGAAAGAGAGAGAGAGAAAGGCCCTTGAGAATTTTTCAAATTATTTTTATCCACGCTCATTACCACCAGACACGTTAGATTGTTCACTTTTACCAATAGCTAACGAACCTTTAATTAATAAGCTGCCAGCCAAGTTTAATCCAACTCGCATGCTTGAACTTCCACCAGACTCCCCCTATATCCTGATATCCAAACCCCTTAGCTATGCTACAAACCACCTATCCGGGTTGATATTTGCCAGGACTATTCACAAGATTGAATACGTCATGTATAGTGAGATGGGATTATGATGTGTTAGAGTTCACAGTTCAAAAATCATAAGACTACATCCCTTAACCCTACGTAAAGCTATTCATAAGGGAAGTTGATGGATGCGATTCTGAGTCTGTGTATATATATATATTCTTTTTTTTTCTTTTAATTCATCATTAAACCACTCTGTGTTCTTCACTCGTGAACCACTTATCGCTGCAAGATTTCAACTGCAGCTTCCATATGCACTGAGTGTAATCAGTATTACCAGGAACTGTCTATACCAGAGATGAACTTGTTCTAAACCGATGAATTGAGATAACGCAACGCTTTAGATTCTCCATGCGGATGATCCTAGACGTATGATTAAAAAGTATATCCAAGAATATACAAAGAATCAATTAAGATAAATGACCGCCGTTCTCATAGACTGTTTACATGCTGCATCTAATAGCTAGTCTTATTTATAAACATAAACGCATACCTAAACAACATAAATAACTTTCTTCCCACGAAAACTAAAAAGAAAACAGACCCGTTCCAAGCACGCGATCCCTAGGGTGAAAAAAAAGTCACTAGATTCTTAAGAAGGCGCCAAAGATTTGTCACCCGTGGGTCTATTCTTTCGTCACGGGTCGACACACATAATCACATGATCTGTAGGACTAGATACTAAACGACATGCAGTAGTACCACTCTCGATTGATACAAACAAATAAATTCCTACAAGACATAACAGAGCAAAGTCCGTTTAATATAAATTCTCTCGTCGCGTTCAGCCCTTAACTCGATTAAACCCTTGGTAGAATCAAAAGGCTGCAGCCGCGTTTAGAAATTTATCAAAGATCAGTGTTGGCCCATTAGAGTCAGTGGCCAAGAGAACTTCAAGAGAGACTCGGTGGTACCACGGAGCGTCCGTCCATTACGTTATCTTTTCATGTCAATCTCTTAAGTAGCTAGACTCGACTAGGACCCCTTTGCACCAATCCTGATACCATCTCGACCTTCTCACACGCCAGTTCCTCTCACTCTTCCTCTCTCCTTATACGTGTATACAGATATAGATATACAGGAACCACTGTTCCTGGCAAGTTCCATGTTCCTCACCACAATAGTCATATAATAATATAGCCATATAGACAGGTTCGTGACGTAGTTGTCCCGCAGAAGGATCCGTTGATGCATTTTATTTCGTTTACTCGTTCATCCATGAGATTTGACTCCCAATAAAATTGTTCAGTAGCTCTTCATAGTGAGACGTCTTCGTCCATCTGAAATTTACAAGTCAATCAGTCGGATGTATGGTTATGCCTTTTAGATGATTCTTATGGATTACCTTGCTTCCTTCCTTCCTTCCTTCCTTCCTTCCTGGATAGCGAATCTAGGTATACTCTCTTCCTAGTATGACAAGGCTTCTCTGATTATTACCCAGAGTGGCCTGCTCAAGTCATTGCACTCGTGGCTCTGGGTTTGGGTATGAAGTGTTGCTGTTATACTGGCGTTATTGATTGTTGTTGATAATTAGCCAGCACAGACGCGTCAATCACCATCCAAGGCAAGGTTATTAGGCTGTTGGTTAGCCAGGGAAGCTTTGGAGCTGGTTATACCTTTGCCGTATATAGCTTGTCTATAGAGCTACCCGATTACCTCCCACAATTCGATCTAATGCACTGCGCTACGATGCGAGAAGGTTAATTATGCAGTTAATGAAAGACTGATTATACTGACGGCTCGTCGAGGACAGTGAAGATCAAATCCCATAGGAAATTTTCGTAGTGTCTGTACGGTACAGTCTGATTGGTATATTTTTCTGTTTCGAGGTTATGTCTTCATTGTGACGTAACGAATTTACTATCTGACTTACAGGCGAAAACAGCTGTAATTCTACAGGCGGCGGAAGTGACGAGGAACTCGGTACCGGATGTGGCTCCGACGACATGAACGGCGGTAGCGGCAAGAAGAAACATCGTCGAAATAGAACAACATTTACAACGTACCAACTTCACGAGCTTGAAAGAGCCTTCGAGAAGTCACATTATCCGGATGTTTACTCGCGTGAAGAATTAGCCATGAAGGTGAATCTTCCGGAAGTCCGTGTTCAAGTGAGTTTGTAAAATTTGACGCAACGTTATATGCTACTTGGGATCTTAATATTTCGTTTAGTTGTAACAACACGAAGAATATAAATGACAAGAGTACGTCATTCAAATTGATATCGACGATGCTTGTGCCGTGTTTCTTATTTTGACTCACGTAGTACCTATCGACTCATCTTTTAAATCAAACGTTACTCTGACATAAGATACGATTACGCACGATATCATTGGTCGATTAAATATCTACAAATAACTGTTTTCGTCTTATCACATAAATTCTTTCTTTCTCTTTTTTCTTTCTTTCTATTCCTTTCCCGTTCGATGACGCAACATGCGTGTGCGGAGGCAATGCGTTTACGGGACGCATGGTACACGTCGAACGGAACCATTATGTAAAATATCTTGTGCGTTCAAACATAATACATGCTACGTTAGATTTATGTCTCTATATAAAAAAAAAAATAAAAAATAGATTCTCGATATAACACAACATGGACATTACGTTTTAAAGGAAATTACCGTGTAGACATTTTTCTCTGCTTATATAAATAGCTCTAGGTAGAAGAACTGTCAATTTACCAACGACCAAAAAGCATCCGTAGGACCTGAAGTGTTCGAGCCTAGGTTAACCCATAGTGTTTTCGTGCCAACAATCGTAACGACAATCGCTGGCTGACGCTGGTCGACGTATTAAACTAAATTAAATTAATTATGTGCGTGACAACGATAAAACCAGCCAGTCGCATGCGACGACGCATCGATTAGCCACGTCGCTAACCGCCCGTAAAACAATATAGGGCTCACTTATTCCTTCTCTGAACATAGCCTATAACCCTAAATGCTTTCCAGCCGCCATGTTTGATCAGGCTCTATACGTTAGTCAAGTGCATACTACATTACTATTAATAAAACTTACATAATTACATTAATGCTAACTCCATGCTTATAGATAATTATAATAATACTTTATTACATCTTTAAACTGGATTGTGAACTAACAACGGAATTTTCTCATCCTCTCAGCGAGCCTTACGGTCGTTTATTTGATGCGGGATTTCTAATCCCCTAAGCCTATTACTTAAGAGAAAAGAACAGCGTGCTCGATAAGGCACGAGTGGGAAACGAGAGAGGCAGATCGAAAAGGGAGCTTCTGGTTTCATCATTTTTAATTGGTCACACGCGCCAATCATGTCTGTCCGATTCATCAAGGATGGTTGATCGAGCACCAGGCTCAATTGCGTCACTGGCAAAAAAGAAGCATTGTAAAGTGAATACCGAGATTGAAGTTTGCCAATTTTTTTAATATTAAAAAATGGTAGATTCAATCCACTATTCTCTCTCTCTCTCTCTCTCTCTCTTTCTCTTATATATTTCCCTTTTATGTAATAATTAACTCGTACGATCGTGACTCTGTATATGTAAAAAAACGTGTCTTCTGCCAGTAACGATTAACTTAAAGGCAATGAGTATTCGTAATCGGCTGGTGTCGATCACACATGGTTAATATCGACCCTGTCATTATCGTCACGAACAATTATTCTGATTTGATCCGGTATTACGTACAGTATGAGACACTGATCGATATCACTTTGTTACTCGAAGCAATTGACCTGTACGATATGAAAGCCATTTCGGAGTCTCTTATTTGTCGCTCTTTTCCTTTCACACCGATCAATGCGTAAGAGACCAATAATGGTAATTCAGCCCTGAAATAAAGCTAAGTGCTATTTCCTTTCTGTTTTACAAGGGTGAAAGCAAACCTCGCTGCGATCTATTATATTATAAGCCTATTGCCATGGCGCGTATTACCTCCGGTCACGCGATTCTGCATACCCACGTTCAAAAGTACGAAACGACTGTTAGTGTGATGATTTCCCTTTAGACATTTTCGTTCTTCTTCCATATAATTTTCCTTTACTTCTCTGTCAGTCGGTTTCATGCTTCCTCGTGCGATGACGTAACGTACAAGTGGGAATACCTAAAAAAAAGAAAAATTAAACAATTTTGTGCAAACATTTTTTCTACACTTTTTTACTTATACTTTGAGGTTATGTATGACCGACGTGTCATTAGAATCGAACGTTAATTGTTATTTGGACAATTTTTTTCATTTGATTTAGAACTATCGTTTTAAAAAATGAATTCTACTTGTGCAATAGGTATATACGTATTAGGGAGCATAGATTTCTATTGACAAACCGTACAGTCAGTCGTCCGTATTATTTTGACTCGCAGCTATTGGTCGAAATTTAAAACGACAAATCCACCCACTTTCACAAAAAGGATTCGATTGATTTTTCGCGGTAGCCCAGGCTAATTTGGAACCGGGAGATGAGTTCTTCCCCACTCTGCCTCCTATACACTTTACCAGACAATTGCCAATTGGACAAAACTCCAATTCGATTACGTAAATCCCTACCACCACTCTCTTCGCTCTATACATTCGAAAATGTGACAATTACCATTTCAGTCAGAGCTCATAATATTCCCTTCTAAAATTATCAATTCTGTCATTTTAATAAACTCTATTATTCCCTCCGGTACGCTGCCAGCGTATATCTATATAGACTATTATTCATACCACCTGGTACAGCTACGTTCAAAACTTTCGTCGCAATATTCTATTACGAGCAAGAGACACTCCCGGTACAAAGTACGACTTTAAAACGTTGAAAAAAAAAAATTCAAATTTCCCTCCAATTCAGTCCATTATATTTGTCGCAGTGTATCAAGCTGTTTAGAATTAAGCAGGGACGCCAACAGTACAGATTGTTTGATATTATTTACCAGTGACGTTTCCACGGTAACGCAACCCAACGGAAACGGAATTGCTATGCGCACCGGCGATTAGACTTTTCTAGTGTATCCGTTACCCAAAGCTGAGGCCTTATTGGTCTATACAGTCAGTTCGAGAGGAATGAGAGAACTTACGTTGGCGTCCTGGGTCACGACGGCTCACGGACTGTTTACCGGAGCGTTTAATTCGGTTTTATTGGAGTTAAATCATGACTGTTACTGTCGACGAGCCCGGCACGAATTACAGGTGACTGCCTAGTTATACGTATATGGGGGTGTCAAATTAGTCACGCACACTATCCACATCAGCCATCAGGGGTAGCCATAGCGACCGGCGAAAATATCCAGACTATTTCGTATACCTGTAAACACACCCATAGATAACTGCCGTCGGTAGTGAATAAACCATTTAAAACTAAGGGTAGTTTTTTATACTGGAATCATCCAGAGTATATTATAACAAATTTTATCATATAACTCAGAAGTTAGTAGTTGGAAAAAAAAATAGAATTTAGGGTAGCACATGTTCCATGAGAGTGAACAGGAGAGAAAATAGTAAATAATATATATATATACATACGTGTTGAAGGACCTAAACTACGTATAAGGGATGTAGTTTGGGTCCCCGTGGTCATCCATGCGTGGACCATAAGCTTACTGCCCTCAGTAATAATACTAACATATGAGGGACAATGCGAATAGGATTTGGTGAGAATTTTTGCACAAGGCTCATTCGAAGTCGTTTGATACGAAGATATAAATCAAATTAATGTACCTTCAGGCGGGATCATATCAGAAATAAATTGTATGCAATACACAATTTATAGGCATACAACATTTTTCTGATGTTTCTCCAAAGGAGGGTCGATTTGCATACTTTGTTCTGTGACAAGTATATCAATTTCTTTTGCAAAAGACAACGTTGGATTTTCACAAATTGTTGTCGTTATCCGATAAAAGAAAAGAGAATAAAACAAAAAAGATGGAGAAAAGTGCCATTTAATCAGGATTCTTCCTATATTTCCGTTTCCTTTTCCATTTCTTCTTCTTCTCCCCTCGCATCCCCTATCACGAAAAACTCCGGGGTTCCGGATGAAGACGTTATTACGCAAGAGGGGGCGCGTGCGCTGTCCCCCCCCCCCCCTCCCGCCAGCCCCTTTCACCACCAGGCAATGTCCGTCCTTTCGCGAGATCGTTTTTCTTGTGGGTGCGATGTTTTCAGGCGGAAAATAAGATAATGGCTTCGCTAGGCGCGAACTCCCCCCCAGGGGGTGAGAATGGCGGCAGAGATCGGGGTGCGAGAAATAGCAAAGACCGTGAGATCCTGAACACCTGCTGCGTCCCGCGACTGAAAAAAATAAAGCGGAAAACGGAGATATCTGCCACGCGCGCTAAGAGGAAACAGAGCGATGGGATCATTGTGGATGCTGGGTGAAAATAGAAGCGAGGAAAGAGAACGATATGACGGATCCTTAAGGGACGGTCGTGTAATACATAATATTAAGAAAAAATAATTATTCGCGTTATAGCTGAATTTTGAAAATTATCCGTATCAAAATTTACCTGACGTATCCTCTTGTAAGCGTCGTGGGACAAATTGTATAAGAAATTCTTATATGTCTTCTAGTCTAACCAGATATTGCTCCTATGGATGGACCAAACGCTCTGGTATATAGTGTTAATAGGCGTGGAATAACGTGGGACAACACCCTGCTTCTATTAATTGCACTTCACCCTAAATGCAAATTGTTCGAAATTGAGCGAGGGTACCTCGAATATTTGGAAACTCCATTAGAAGCGATGCTCCACCCTCTGTACATCCTGATCTCCGTCGGTTTATCACCCTCTGACACTTCTTCGTCTCATCTGGCCGTTATCATCCCTGATTGTTATCCAAATTTGATGTGTAGAATCTGCAATTCGTATTTTGAAAATTATTTTCATCCACCTGTACATAACGTTTGTAATGAGTGTATGTATACTTACAGTAGCCAAGATATAAGGGTTGCTTGATTGGAAAGAACTCGTGTAACTACGTGAGATACGCCGTAAAATTAGCTGTCCGTTGCTCTGAGGTCTGTGGCTCAATTAAGTACTCCGTTTAGCGGACGACTAAAAAGGGTTCAGAACAGAAGACCCTTCTCTGCTCCCTTCGAGCATCAATCATGTCAGCAACCCTTTCCCAAGGGCGGTTTTACTCACCATTGAGACGAAGTGTTGTGCTCAAACACAAAAACACTTCGTTTGGCAGATTAGCTCTTAAATAGCGAGGGTGGCACCCTGGAACTCTTATGGGATTGAAAGCGGCGAGGCCCATAGAAAATTTCTTAGTTCTTTCTTGACTTTGCTGGATGATGAATTCCTACGGGATTGAAAAAAAAATTATGTTAGTCGGTCACCGTGAAGAAAATGAAATTAGATCTGAAGATGTATAATTAAGAGAATAAGACAAGTGCTGGCAAGGGATTTCCCACGAAGTGGATAAAGGGAGGCTTGGATTAGGGTGAGAATTTGGCAATACTTTTATATAATGATTAAGTATATATATATATATAAGAAAATCTGTGTATATAGCCATAGAGGTCTATGACGTTTTGATATTCCTTATAATATTTATGAAAGCTTTGTCGGCGTACCATTTGAGAGCAGCAATTAGCAATTAGCTGGCGGTCCTTGTAATCGAATTACGGGGTCCATTGTCGGGCCCAGGTACAAACGTATTCAATTCCATTCCGGGGCCCTTTTTTTACTATGGCAAACGCCGTGCTCTCTCTTAGAGATCGAATTTCTCGCCGCTGCATGCCCGCCATGATAGATGCAAAATGCAACCGTGGAGGGATCCCTTACAAAGGCAGGGCCGGTGAGCTCTGTGTCGCTGGATGAATGTCACTACGTGAAAATATATCCGTTTCAGAGTTTGAGATTTCGTCGAGGGGTAGTAGGGCACAGCATCTCGCTATCGTGCAAGGATTAGTAACACTAAACTCTAAGAAAGAGGAAGGTATAAAAGGCCGTCTTGAGCTTCGCTTAGATCTAGGATTCGATACGAAGATCATCATCTGCCGAAAAATTCCGTTCGGCGTCGCCACTGTTCCCCGAATAGCCGAGAACAGAACCTGAAAAAAGTATGAGGAAAAAAATTAAGTCATTGCTTGGATCTAACGGTACATTCTTATCATACTGATCTAAGATCTATTTTTAGATAATAAAATGGCGACCCAAGAGGCATCCTCGTTGAATCCTCTAACGAGAGTAACTACTGAGTATATATGTATATAGTTAGCTACTAGAACGAGACACGTCAAATACAGCAACTCCGCCCATTGTGTAAGGGAATACCGAATCCGCGATATCCTGCAGAACTAACTATTAATTTGGTTCTCAGGACAGCGGAACGGGCGAAAGCCTTCAGGGCAACGGATTACTGTCTACGGCCTACCCTGTACACAGAGAGCACCCTGTGAAGTTAATAATCATCAAAAGTCACAGTGTTTGCCGAGGGCGGGCACCCTTTGTGCGCGTACGCGTGCTCCTGACACTAATATGACCCCACCAGACTTTATTACGAGTTATTAGAGTTATTACATTGTCGAATTTTTATGCCGGAGGACCAAAAATCTATTGTCTTCTCATCAGCAACCAGAATCGCTTATCTGAATGATAAGTTCATCCAAGTTACTATATTACTCGTGACGACTGTCTTATACGCAAGAAGATGGATCATTCGATGGTAGATGGCGCTGTGATGATTTTTCAGCCAAACGTCTACGTCAAGTCGATGAGGCAAACAGTACCAACCTATGTTCCCAAAGCAAACATATTGCGCAAGAGGAACAAAGCCCTGGTCCATTCGGCTGAAGCCATCCAAGAGAAAGCACAGTGTAGAGACTAGAAAGAGACCGGTGGTCGAAGGACAATGGCACGGCAGTGTCAAAATATACGAAGGCCATAAGGCTAATTTGCCGAATTACGTGGGCTTAATTCGCGGTGCCTTGTTCAAAAACTGGGGCTGTTGTTTCGATGGCGCATTATATGACCCCACCGCATTGCGGAGAATTCGCGAGGATGGAAGCCTTGGCTTCGTTCGGTGAACTGATTGCGAGGGGGTTAAAGAGTAGGGGGGGGGGAGGTAGTATTGCAACGGTGGTTAAAGGGGGGTTGTGGTACTGCGAGGCCGAGGCCACCATTGCCAACTGTTTGATGTCAAATATGTTTGGTGAAAATTGGGATATATTGTGAGAAAGAGATTTTTTTTTTACTTTTACCACTCTTGGTACTACCATTTCTTCTTCTTTTTTTTTTGCTTTCATTTGAGGGGGTTGAAAACTCAACACAGGGACACACGGACGAGCATTCGACACGTTGGCGTCAGTCGCATTGTAAGAATGAAATCGCATCGTGTTTGAGATGTTATTTGTAGCACATTAGTATTGTATCGCGAAACGAGGGTTAGGCTGGGGCGTTGGAGTGTTTAAGGGTGATTACACGCAATGACAGGGGTGGCTTTATTGGAGAAGGTTGCCAGTGGTGCTCATCTCTGTTAACTAGACGAACATCGTAGGAAACCTTGCGATTGAAAGATTCTTATAGAATCGTTAATTAAATCATTAAAATGAAATATGACGTATTTCCAAAAAATTGTTGATCTTACAGTGCTAACAAAAATTGAATAAAATGACAATTGCTATTTTTTTTTAACAAAAAACTTCATTGCTTATTTTCTATATCTACTTTTTAAATATTTCTTTAAAATAACAAGCAACGTCGATTGCTGGTAAAAATTTTGAACGCATTGTTCATCAACCCATCTCTTGTGAGTTTTATATACTGATTTTTTATAACGGCCAAGAAGATGAGAGACGCTGCATAGGATTGAATTTAGCCGACAGTTTGACAGGGGGTATAAAAAGCGCGGTGAATAATAGACTCCAACCCTCTCTAAACATCACCCTTCTCTAGGCATACCTCGAGCGTCGTTCCCGGGCCGGAATCTAGGCTTATTTCAAAACACCCCTCTGGTACTAGCGATAGGTCTTTAATCGACTTGTAATATACCCAAAGGCAACAGTGTCCTCGTACGACTGGTGTGCGGCCGACAGTCAATCGATGCTCCATTGGCTGCACATCCCTAAACAGTACAGACATTAGAAAGACATTTTAAAGGCGTCTTGACAGTAGTAAATAACCCATAGCTATAATAGCATATAATTTGTCAAAAACATACTGTTGTACTACAAGAAGTAAGAAAAAAAAGAAACGTTTACAAACAAGAAAAGAAAGCTGAAAGTAGCAATCATTAAAATCTCAAAAAATTGGAATATTTTAAGTAAATGATCATTCACTATTTCACACATGTCAAAAGTCGCTCAAAAAAGTCACAGGAATCTTACGACAAGATAATGGTTTTCTCTGGTCCATTGGATGTTGTGAAAAAAAAAGCTGAAGAAAGAGAGAAGAAGAAACTACGATTAAGAGTAAAAAAAAAGAGAGAGAGAATGAAGGAGAGAGGATAAACGGTCATGCGTGAGATTCGTTGCGACACTTTTCGAGCGTGGCGCATGCAACTCTTTTGAGGACGGGGCACCGCGTCGAACAATGGGAAAATCTGTTAATGCTATGGCGGACAATGTACGCACTGTGGCATAAACGCTACGAATACCTTTTACTGGCGCTAATCCAAATTCGAGGACCTACAGGGCCGCTCTCGTAAAAGCGACCGCTCTTCCGTGAGGATCGAAGAAAATCTGGCAAAACTGATTTCCATCGCGATACCGTGCAGCCGTTATTTTACGTCGTCTGCGTTTCGAGCATTCGCCGCCGTACGGGGTGGCGCTGGAGTGAAAATTTTAAAACGTTCGTTACAGAGAAATTTGAAAGATACGCTAGGGAAACTGAAAGATACCGAATAAGCGTGTTAACAGTAGATGATGGATCTTTGGGAATTTCTTTAAGAAATTGACAATAACAACAACAATAACAACAAGAAGTATTATAGAAGCTGGCAAGAATATATAAGCCCGGTACGACAGTCTAATTTTAATCTTGAAATTACTTCCATTTTATTTCAATTTTCCTGTATTTAAGTCGCGAAACAAGTTTACCTGGCAATATCATTGCCGAGCAGTGTCGAGGAAGTACCTCCTCTAATAAATTTACAAGGTAAAAAGGTTAAGTCGCGTTATCCGTGTTCTTTATATTTCCGCGAAGAGCAAGGCTATCCCCGGGCCGTGTTTTATTTCCCTTCGAAGCCTCTTCGTCTCTTTCTCTCTTCTTCTTACGTTCTCATTCATCTACATTCTCTCTCTTTCCCTGTTTTTCCCCAATTGAATCCCCCCCCCCCCCGCCTCCTCGCCCTCACCCCTACGAGGTTATACAAGAGAGGGCGAAGGTAAATTCGCTTATTTTCTCATCATTTCAACATGGCATCTTGTCCGTAGCCTCTTCTCATCCGCGCTCAAGGAAAGAAAATTGCTTCTCTTCATAATAAACGGAATATCGACCTGATGAGCTTGGAATGTCTTTCTAATGGCAACGCGAAAATGTTTCAATTTACCAGTCATTTATAGACACTCAGATATTTTAAAAGGTTATCACAACGTACAGTGAGCTCCAAGCATCCTTCCAGAGCTTATTTAATCTAGTCTGTATATATATGAATGTATATACTTACAGCTCAGCATGTAGTCTTTTCATGTAAAACAATTTAGTTCTATTAGTTTCCGCATTATCCGGCAGATGGCACAGGTTGTATAAGACCAATACAGAAACTAGAAGCAAAACAGAATTAAATTACTTGTCTGCGTGATATGCACGTACGCAAAAGCACATGCAAGAAATTGTATTCCTGTCCTCTGTACGTACCGAGTCGTTGTTGAATAATTCATAAGCCCAAGCACTCGATAGCCATCGGCTCTTAACGCAACAGACTTGGCAGCCTGCCAACAGCAGCCATGTTATAATAAAGAAATCAACATGGCCGACTCCCTCTAGTATACCTGTCTTACTCCAACTCTCTTTCTCAGCCCTCTTCCACGGAGCCATCCACTCACTTTCGATTTCGCCCTCGAGCTTGTTACCCTCTTGATGCCGAAGAAGGGTGGACCAAAGTCCCCTGCCTTTCTTACCAGCTAGTTTAGGGGTGGACCGCTCCGCCCAGACATTTTGCCCCGAGCCACTTTTCTCACTTGCCAAGGACGTCTCCTGAAGAGGGTAACTGAGCTGTACTGAAACATACAACTATGATTGAAACTTATACCACGTTAATTCTTAAAAATTGTATTTCTAATATCTAGGTTAAACGATGCCGACGCACTTTAAAACTATAATAGTGTAGCAAGGTACCTGTCATAAGAAGTATCTTTCTTATTGATTCTTAAAAGTGACATCCACTTCTGGTAGTACCAAATAGTTTTGTACCTAATGGAAGTTTTTTCTACTGGCTTCAACAGGATCCTCGAGACGCCACTGAGCGTCGGGTGGTCGATGCTGAACGTTCCTATCAGTTGAGAGTAGTAATTAGTCTGGCGGACGAGATTTCACCTGAAAGATAGGTTAACTGCGTATTAGGATAAAATGAATTGCTTGTTCGCTTTTAAGCTGCTGTTACCTCAGCATTCAGTCTAGTTAATGTCTCAAAGTGGGATATGGATTCCTCTGAAAGAATTTTGGTAACAATGAGAAAAGAGAGGAGCCAGGTATATATATTAACTCTGGTCTAACTAGAGCATTCGATAATTCCATGTGTACTACTCCTGAAATTCTTTTAGCCGTTTACTCAGAGGAACTTCAGTGGCAAATTAATTTCCCTTTTGTCGTTCGATTTTGTTCGCTCATATTTGTTAGCACTTTACGTATTTACTCAATCGGTTTACCAGTGTAGATAAATGATGTTTTATAAACACGTATCACTTTATGCACTTAGGTGACTATCACTTCTTTTTTTTTTATTTAACAAATATACTAATATAACTGACATTTAATCAAGTGGATCATTGTATTGGTATGTATGTACGTAATGGAAGAAACTGTGATCTCCTAGGACTTCAGGGAATTAATCATGTTTGACTAAACATAAAGCAGATCTGTTTTTTCATTCTAACTGGATTACTGCTTTCTTTGTCTTATTTAATTTTTTTCGTTGTTTTTTCTGTTACAGGTCTGGTTTCAAAATAGACGAGCGAAATGGCGGAGGCAGGAGAAAATGGAGGCTGCCAGACTTGGCTTGAGCGAATATCATCACGCTGCTAGTATGAGGTACGTAATTAATGACGCTAATAAAAAAAACTGTAATTACAACAGTAATGCAACATCTCAATTATACAGAGAGTATTAAGACGTTTTTTAGTTTATAACCTAAGTTTTACAGTGCAGTTTACGTTTATTAACTTGTTCTCATACCTTTTGCTCTTGTTATTCTTCCACACTGGAAATTTCTTCATTTAAAATTACAGAAACGTAGGAGGACCCGCACTAGGTCTACCAGGTGATCCTTGGCTGGCACCACCAGGTCTTCTCAGTGCCCTTCCCGGGTTCCTGGCTGCACCCCATACAGGATATCCGAGTTATTTGACGTCACCAAGACGATTGCCGTCGCCTCCAAACGTTACCACCGTCAGTAACGCCGTACAAGGTAAGACGAAGGAAAAATCTATTTCCCATTACATTGTCAATGAACTTGTATAGCGTGGAACGTTTAAAGGAGTAGACGAAATTTGAGTTGAAGGTGAACTCGTGGTGTGCTAAAAGAAAAATATATGATAATTTAAAGAAATAATAATGTTAAGAAACAATACAAAGCTTTAGTAAGAAATATATATGTATATACTTTTTTTTCGTTTTAGCAGTGAATTCCCTTAGTAGTGGAATTGCCAGTATACCCGGTAATGGACACGTTCATCCACCACCTAGTCCACCAGGACACGATCCTCGTACCTCCAGTATCCAAGCCTTAAGACTTCGAGCTAAGGAGCATGTCGAAAACATCACCAAGGGTCTGCAGATGGTCTGAAGTTGATTTCCTTTAAAGATAGAATCCAGTTTCTAGATTATTCCTGGTTCAGGTACGAACATACTGTACACTGAAAATCAGGGTCTACAATGTTCGACATTACTAGATAAAAGTAAACAGACGTGTAACGGTTAAAAAAAAAAGGACCCTCCCCCCATGAGACTTGACTTCCAAAATCCAATTTCGATTTTCGAGTCCGACTTATTTCCGTGTGGAAAAATCAGACTCCTATATTCAACCAATTGGATTCAACTGGCAGCCATGACTATTTGCCAAGGTGCAATAAACAGAAGTAAAGAATCGCAGTGGAGTCGCGAACGTCGAATAAAGGGAGAATCGATCGTATATGAAATTCCTAGTGTCTCGAGTGAATCGGTATGTGTAGTAAGAAAATTGAATTTGAATATTCTTAAAAAATAAGGCGACTTTCCATTTTGACATTCGAATAAAGGGGCTATGGAGATTGTCAATTTGAAAAAGTGGAGACACCAAGAACATTGTAAAACGATTACACTATAGTAGCAAGAGGATCGATACTGAAGAAAACAGATTTGGAAATTAAATAAATAAATAAATAAACAAAATAAATGTCTCGGACTAGAGGGACGAATCCTTCAGGATAATAGGAGTCAATATAAGGAACAATGTCAAATATGATCCATATACGACATTCTGATTATTTAACTTGGCTGAATGTCTGAGACAATCACGTGTGGATGTGTAAATATAACGTAATATAATATAGTATATCGTTCAATGATCCATTAATTATATAACGTAGAGATACAACGCATAAATTTATATGTAGAAACTAATGGAATGACGGAATTCGTAAGATCAGTAGATATTATATTTCCTTTGTTCCACGGGGAGCAAAGCAATACAAAAATGAACAGAAACGTGTCTTCTGCGCGGGAGATTTGAAAATTTTACTGATAAATAATACCACCAATTGATATTGTAATTATATTATATATGTATATATAATACTGTATTATATATATGATATGATATCAATAAATTCCATCAATGCTAAACGCTCTGCCGAATGAACGTTATAGAGACTAGACAGTTTTCTTAGTATAACCTAGAAAACAATCCCTTTGATATAAAATGATATACTGCAGTATTAATACGCTAAGAGGCAAGACAGAGAATGTGGATATTAAGACGTAACGAATCACGATCTGCGAGTCGTGATGCATAGAGAACAAAACGAAGAATGTAATATTCGTTAAAGTTGAAAGTTCAATTAAGAATCGTTTTGAATCATTGATTCGTGAGGATTTTTGAAAAACGCACGTATCGCGTCGATCGTGAAATTACGAATCAATGATGTCACGAGACGTCGTAGAGAAATGGATAAATTACACTGAATATCTATTTGTATATAATTATCTGCTCGTGATAATAATAAAATTTGATGTACATATTTAAAAGCACTGCTCCTCTTTTGATCTACCTATTACGTATATTCAAATTGATTCCTTTTTCCCGCCCTTTTCATATCCTTCAGCAAATACAGGAAGTACGCTTCTAACGTGTAATTGGTATCTTGATAATCGTGTCGTCAGCAATCTGCAAAGAAGGAAAAAAGAGATGTATATATATAAAAAATATTTTAAAATTGCCATAAATTTTCAATATGACAAGAATTAGAAATAAAATATGTCAAACACACCGTGGAAGGTTTGAGCGTCCGTTCTACGCTCCCTTGGATTTAAAAATTCTGGTGTATTATGGCGCGCAAGTTTGTTAAAGAATTAGCATTTCAAAGAGCCGTTTTAATTAAGCTTTAATTAATTTCGTAAAGCGTCAACTCCAGGAGGAGTCAGGCATCTGATTATTCGGTTTCCTTTACTCTCTTAATTAAAATCCAGGAAGCCTCAAAACAACCGCCCGATATATATTGGCCCCGTAGTGCTATATATATTTTCTTTTTTTTTTCATCCACCCAAGAAAGTTACGTCAATCCCCCCCCCCCCCCCCAACCCCATCAATTTCATCAAATAATCAGACATCCAAGAGACAGGACTCTACTAATAATTTGACGTGAGTCTCGCGTCGCGACGCTATGGAAAATTACTAGATGTCTGAATCAGCAACGAAATCCAATACTGCCACAACGGAGCTTGAGAAAATTCAAGAAATTCAATTTAAACTGCAACGGTTTAAGCGGATCGAGAGACGCCATTGTTACCCGCCATATTACATTGCACCACGTGACACGTAACTGACAATGGCGTCGGATTAAGTAATTTTCTTGCTATACACAACCGATAAAGCAACGCGTGCAAAGGCTGACAGGTTCGAATGAAAAAAAAAAAAAGAAAAAAAAAAGGTTGAAAGAGTAAAACTTGACGAAACAATGGATTCCAAATGATCCCAAACCATTAGGTATTCCAATGGACGCGTTAGGGGCTTGCAGTTGAAGTGCGCAAGTGGAGAATACGAGGATGAGGATGAGAGGACGAGAAGAGAAGGTAGGGTCTGGCGTAAGAGGGTGCAAGAGGGCGCTAGAACTCACCCAATAAAATGGTAATTTCTGTTTGTCGAAGTTAACCATGCGAGCGAGCCTGGAAATTCAAGTCCATGCGTTCTCCCTAACTCCAAAGACTAATACAGCTAGGTAAAAGTGTTGGCTGGAGTAATACAGTTGTCCGTGAAGAAAAACTCGGTAAAAACACGGTTTGAGAAGTGAGCTATAAGAAAGAGTTAGTTACCACCTGACAGTACACATTTCCTCGTGCAAAACTCTTAAAATAGATTTAATTTTTTCGACTCACCCCTCTGTTCCTTTTGAGAATCTGCTCGTTTGACTGTTAAATACAACTGGTCTTACAGTAGCAGATAAATTTATCCCAGGAAAGCTCGTTCAATTCAACTCTAAGGATGACGGCGGCGCAAGAGGACGAGGAAGACAGCGAAACGAACCGATACTTGGCCGAGGAAAGTAAACGGCACGGACGTCTTCCCTAGGGTTGAAATTGGCACGGAAATCGTGGGTTTATTAAATTTGTTTAGGAACAGGTAAAGGGAGTGAGACTTACCCTGCTTCTGGTTTGGGGTAGAACGTCGTCTGTCTAATATTGCCTAATGGTTGGCCAACCTAACCTTATTGCTTCGAGCAGAGTAAAGAATCCACAAGAGTCAAACAAGAAGGATAACCTAAAAACAAAGAACATACCTTAAAGACAGCAATAAAGTAACAGAAATTCATATATATACCTTGATCGTAAAATTCTCTGTAAAACAAAAATCCACTGACAGTTTCCGTATCACATAACCTATTGAATCCAACGTAAAAACTTCATTTTCCTCGCGATTGAAAACTACGCTATTGTACAATAACCTATTTACCGAAATATTAATTAAGAATAATCTTTACCAGAACCTGTCAAAGCGTCCATCACGACATGGATCCTTCCAACGATCCTTTCAAACCGCCTTCCTTCCTTCCTTTCATTGTGGCTGCCTTCTCGTCTTTCGACGTGCATAACACGATGAATTATCCGACCGACGACTCTTTCGATTCAAGAACGTAACCTTATGTCGAATTTCCATTGTGCCTATCACCGGGAACGCTTGGCTAACCACGTAAAGCCATAATCACGACTGACAAACTGTCGGAGGTTGTTTAGCATTATTAATTAAAGCCAAAGTCATACTAAGTTGGCGAGTACATAAGCAGAAATAATATTTGCTCGGTGTTCATTAGACGAGTCAGCCAGAGCGGTACAGAGATGGCGCCACAAACGAGCTGGATTCTCATTAAAATAATCGTGCCTTTCATTTTCACCCCGTCGGCTAAAAATAAGGGAAACAAAGTGGCTAGGAGGTAGGTAGGTAGGTAGGTAGGTAGGTAGGTAGATAGGTTGGTAGATAGGTACGTAAGGGGGGTTGTGGAAGGTTTCGTTGGATAAATATATATATATATATATATATACACACACACATACATACGTAAAAGCTAGCCTCCACTGAGTTACCGGGTAGTTTGGCTACCACTAGCTAACTTAAATGAAAGTCGCGGTTACCACTAACGTGAAAATACGTTGAGATAAAAATTCATTTTCCTTAACTAATGTAATACGCCGACATCGTCGTTGGCTAATTATCTCCCTCGCGCTTTACGTTCCAACCCAAAAAGTTTGACACACCGTAAATTTCAGCCTTAACTTTATACTTTTAATAATATGTGTCAACCGTCAGAAACGAATTTGTAATCAATTATCAAAGCATAGCCAGCACCTTGTATAAAATTGATATATTAGTCGTAATTTGTGTTTGTGATTACCCGGATTACTTTATGCTTAGAAAGTATATGTATATATTTTTTGAATATTTATATAGACACTATTCCTTATGAATTATTTTTAAGTAATTACCTATTTACTTTGTATTTTCGGTTTATAGTTTTTCTTCTTTAGAAAATATGCAATTCGATCGATGCTGTCGGCTTGTTTTGTATATTCGCCACAAGGAAAGTCGTGTCGCCACACGTTCGATATTTCGTTTCCTGTAGGCACGTAGGTGCTCGGTATTTGATTTTACACGGTACGCAATGGGAGGTATTCCGCGAGCGTTAATTATCGTTGACCACCAACAGCCCCATTACGTTCCAATCGACCCCTTAATCAACGCATGATTGGTGTACTAATTGATTGCTACTTCGTAATTATAACAGTGCACTGTCGAGAACGATAGCGCAAATCGGGAAATCAAGTGGGTGACAAATTTTATTACCAGAAGGTCTTTGTACGCGGTTTCCATTCTTTAACGCTCAAACCACTTGATAGTAGAGTAGTAAAGTTACAGGGGATGACGTTTCATTATTTCCAACAAAATTAATTTTCTAGAATCGTTTCCCGTTTATTGGGACATTGATCGATGCAAATTCGAACGACTGATATTGCTTAGAGTATGACACATGCTGTAGCTGTTACCCTTCTTACAGAGGTAGGTGCTGCCGTGTAAGAGACGTTTATGAAACTACGGTAACGTGGATTCTACTCTGTCGGTAAAAATAGATGTAAACTTACCATCGGAGATAAAAACTCTTAGCAACACACTCAGCAATAGTAATACCGATAAACTATCCTGCTAACGTGGTAAGTTTATGATTTATGAAAATTTCATAGGGCGAGCCAAGGTCTAAGATTACACACGTCATTGAACAACTGATATAATTATTCGTTTATCAGTAACAATTAAATAATCAATCCCACTGTGTTACGTATCAATGAAAAAAAAAAATATCCCTTAAAATTCACCCCCAAAATTATGTGAAAATTTCTTCGATCTCCACGTCGAATATTTGCCTCTTAAAAATTCTTAAATATTTTTACAAATTAATATCGATCCATAAAGCACAATCAAACCACCCCAGTGGTACGAAGCGCCCTGACTACAATTTCATTAAGCCAATGATTAATGACTTCACCAGTACCGCATTAATTGACCCATACAACCTTATCGCTCGAATCTATAAAACGTCTATAAAAAAGGAAACTAGCCATACAAAACAATATTTAAAAAAAATGGGAACCTACGAGACCTCATTAACACAAGAAACCTCATTTGGCTATGTGTTATACAATAAAAAAAAAGCGTACACTTTCCCCACAAGGTATACCTATACAAGTATCTTCCATGTAGAAGCTATACCTATACATATCACTATCAGATCGTCCGTCCGTAAATATTTGATCATTTTGCATTGGACACCTCGATTGGCCGCAGCCATCAACGTGCCAGCAGCCAATACAAAACTACAGTTTCTAAAGAGGTGCTCGATCCTCGTATATTTCCATAGGAAATAGCCTACAACGTGGTTATCAATTAATGATTAAATTTTGATTTTTTTTTTTTCCTAAAGTTACCACAATGAAAAAAAAAGATCCTCAAGCACATCCAAGTGGCCGAAACAAATTTTGTGTGATTTTGTAAAAATGGAAATTTCATGTATTTTTTTTTTTTTCCCAACCACCTCTGCCTCATCAATTTTTCCAACGGAAGATTAGACCGTTGTTCTCGCTGGCAAAGAGGCCGCTATAATCTAATGTGGTCCACTCCATTGTCTATTATTGGAAACAGAGCGTCTATACGTGCACCAGGACGCAATGCATATTCAAAATCCAGCCGCAGGCATGGCCGTCTCTTGTTTTTGAGCTCGCGCACGGTTCCGCAAATTCGGTTAGTTCATTTGAAATTCCCCCCAACCCTTGTATACACTCTACGTTTTAACCCCTCACAGTGTGTGTCCGAGGTTATGAATTTTAATAGCTTTATGCCGTGCGGGGCGGCGGCAAAAATGGCGACGAATTTTTCGCCCGTCAAATTGTCGATAGATTGGATTAAAGCAAAAATCCCATAGACTCGTGAGCGAGAGGACGCTTCGTGTACAATAATACAGTATTTTTTTACTTTATGTACGAATACAAAAAAAATGACATACAAAGTGTTGGATACGAGGCTAAAGTTTTTTGAAAAAAAAAAAAAAAAAAAAAATATTGTTATCCCTGGTCACGCCTAGTTTACTTTATCTTGGTATACAGTAAGCTAAATTCACGTATGCACTTTTTCCACTGGTGCTCGATGATTTTATATCTTTTATCGAGTTTACCTTTTTTTCGTAATTTTTTTTGTTCAATCCATTTCGCTTGATACGAAAAGGAAATTACGACAGACAAAATTATCTTTGTGGATTAGAAAATATTTATATTTTGAATTTTTATCTTGTTAGTCACCAACTAGGTGGGGGGATTGAATGATAATTCAACGAAGTCATTGGTAAGGTTACAAATTGCATTTTTCCTGTATACCTGATAATCCTACATATGTAATCTATTGATATGACGTAATGAGATATTTGAATGGCGTAAAGATCCACTCATACGACAGAAGGGATTGACGATTGTGAGGACAATTTAAATCGTTACCGAATCATTCGAAAGCGTTTTCCCACCCCTAAGGGAGGGGGGTTGAATTCGTATACAATAGACCAGTCAGGCTCATCGGGTGAAATCATTGTCGACGAAAACTCACAGATGGTCGTAGTAGCTATGCTTGCACTATGACGTCAGTATACTACACCCAGTACACCAAATAGTAATTGACTTTGATTGTATGAAAAAAAAAAAATTAGTAATTCCAAATAAGTAAATCGCAAAGTGACAAATGATAAAAAAAATTGTACGTTTTTTACAAAATTTCTTTCACTTTCCTGCCACTCAAAATTTTTCTCCCCTATCTAAGGTTTTCTATGCGCGTAAAAAAATGTTGAAGGGAAAAAGTAAAAAGAAAAATTCTTTTCACAGATAACTTATCTTAGTCCGTACCTATACTTTCTATCGGTTACTAATGCTGGTCTGTATTCCAGTAAGTATAGGGAGATACTTAAATAAAAAAAAAAATAAATACGTCCACGAATAGCACCGTCGTCCAGGTATTCGTAATGAACTCCTCAGGGATTTTTCGAGTACCTGCTGAGGTCTCAACCTCTTCTTCTTGACACCTTGAATGGTGTTAGTTCTAACGCCTAGGTACCGCGGCCACTAAGACCATTGAAAGACGCGCCAGTGGGATTCAGAGTTTTGCAAATTCGGTTCATTTGCTGCATTGTCCGCGGCTTAACGAGAAATGAGACCCTCTTGAGTGAAATCGCAGTAAAGACCGTTGAAGTTTTACCGACAAGTGTCGAAAGTGCGAGGCACTTGGTCCTTATAGAGGGGGTTGGTGGTAAAGAAAAGATTTCGAAATCTTAGCCAAAAGCGTTTCAGAATCTGTAATAGATGTCTAACGTACACACAGTGAAAGTTGAATTAAACGAATGATTAAAAAAACAAAAACATATGTTACTATCTCACTGTGTTTCCTACTTTACCGACTGAGGGAAATACGTTACTCTTGCTGGTGTTAATACTCCGTTCGATAATTTAATCAAATCTTTGCCTTAGGCTTGACCAAATAAAGACTGGGATACGGTGACAGATATATTAGATACGTTTCAATAGAGCTGTCTGCATTACATTATTCGCCTGGTAGATCTCTAGTACAAACACAACATCAACTTTTCCCATGCTCCCAATCGCAGGGGTTCTCACCCTATTTTTATTGTCATGGCTCACCAGTCAAGTACGTATAGCCTTTTGTATGTTCCTAGAGGAATAGAATAAAGTTGATTAGTTATTATCAGAGAAAATAATAGAACCATTCAATTACAGTATAGAGAAGAAGGAGGCTGGACAGTGAAAATTGAAATATTAAGGGTGGACTTTGACATTTGTAGAATAAAAATGTATAAAACGCGTTTACGTATTGAATAGTGATGATCCAAGGGTTGTTTTCGTTGGTCTGAAACTATATAACGTAGTTTGGATCTTTATGGTCGTGCTGAAGGTTTACAAGTATCAATTGAAAATGCAAAGGATAAACTACATGTGTCTAGGTAAGCAGGAATAAACGGGGGGATGAAAATGGGAAGCGCTGAACTGGTATAAACAAGGGTCGCATGCAATATTAGGGGCATTAAGTCGCCATAAAGAGCGCATTAGGGGTGCGCCTGCCCTCGAGGGGTAGTTTAGCGTTTAATTGTACCACCCTGTGTATCAAAGGTTTCGATTTCTGCCCGACAACCTTCGCATTCTAGTCTCATGCATCCCTTCACCTGTCTCTTAAAGTGCCGAGCAGCCATCCCGTGGCAACGAGACGATAAAAATAAACTGCTAACTACCCCTAACATAAATGTTCACGAAAAGCAAAGATCTTAAAGTCACTCAGAGCCGTAAATTCTAACCCATGAAACACCCTTAAAAATTACACGAAAAAATGTCCCGATAAAAATTTCTCAAAACAACCCCTAACCATCAATCCCGTAAGGACAAATGCTATTTGATACATACAACTGTACTACCGTACCCTTGACGAAGGGCCAGTAATTATTCGATAGTAAGTTTTACCCAGAGGGGGATGGGTTGCGGCCATGACAATTCGATTCTCCAAGGGTTGTATTAGGGTTCTCAACTAAATCAAGATAGACAGAGAGAGAGAGAGAGAGAGAGTATTCGGTATACAGGCAAGCTGATTCGCAGACCGACTGCATAAGGTATATAGCGAGAGATTTTAGTGAGCACAGGAGGGGGTTGACGACGTGGAGGATAGGGAGTCGCGGTAGTCGCACCAGCAGCAGCATCTACTAGTCGGAGTACGAGAACGTATAAGAGGAACAGGCGAACCCAAGTTGCTATTGAACCGATTTTGAGCAAATATCGCTTCAAGCAGGTCGTGGCGGTTGGGTGGGTGGTTAAGGGGGTGCAGGGCCGTACGGATGGACGGGTGGCTGGATCCTCGACGGAGTGAGATACCATGAAGCTCTGGAGGGTGCACGAAAGCAGAGAGAGAGCTCACAAGCCCTTCGGCAAATTTCATAACCGAACTTGTCGTATTTGCTGAGATTATTTCAATATATTCGACTCAACTGGGAATCTGTTTGCGAGCTAGTGTATGCGTCAATGGAACTTGATGCCATCCTGGAGTACTATTCCACGCTTCGGGGGTTTCTACATTTATATACGCACAACCCCTGCAACTGTTTTCACCAGATTTCTCTTTCTCTTCATCCCCTGCTCTCTCTCTCTCTCTCTCTCTCTCTTTGTCCTTCGCTGCTTGTAGGACTGGTTAATTAAAATTTTTCAGACAGACCTGAAAAAAGTAAGAACTGTTAGATATTTTAATTAACAGTCAAATTAGGATGGTGATTATTATTGAGAAGATATGAATTTCATGACATCTTCATTATAAGTAGATAACTTACTGCGGGGGGATGAAGTGCGGTGCGTTGGCTTGAATTAAATGAAATCTACAGAGCGATTCGCCTTAGGTTAGTCTAATAAGGCTAATTAAATAAAAGCTAAAATTGCCGAAATGGGACGTGGCGACTTTATTGCCACGTGCTGCCACGTGTCACTCAGGGCTTCGTTGGTTTGACAAAATGTATCATTAGACCCTAGGGGATGGTACGGTCCATGGGAGTATTATTACCTTGCCCGGGAACTTTCTCATGGAAATTTAAGACAATTAATTGAAAATCACAGATTATACCTCTGGTACAATCAAGCAATGTTACCACTAACAATCCAAGTAAGATCACATTAACAGAATAAAGATTTTTTTAAAAATTCAAAATTTTATGAAAAATAAGAATCAATCATACACCTTCACTAATAAAGCAATCCAAGAACAGCTGGTTTCAATAAAAAAAAAACAAGGATAAATAAAAATTAAAAATCTAACACACACACACCTGGTGGACCTTCACTGATACGCAATTAGACACTTGTGTTTAAAGCATATCGACGCTTAATAACGTGTCTGCCAGATAAGCGGCATTAGGGACAGTAAAAAGGAGAATTCAGCCATTGTTTCATTCGATTTACACCCAGTTCCATCCTCGTGATACAGAGAGAACCTGCAATTTACAAGGGAATGAAAAGTTAAGCCCGAGCCAGGCTCTAGGGGTGGCGTGCAGACAATGGTTCTGGCTTTAAAATCTCAACGGCAAACAAATGCAAAATCCCGGCTTAGAACGTAATTGAGATATTGAGATCTGATTAAGATGAAATCAATAACACTGATACCCCGTCCCATTTTTATCTCGTTTCCCATTTAGGACCGATTACGTCAATAAAAATAATTATATCATAATATCGTCCAATACTGTATAAAGCAAGTAAAATAGCCATTAAAAATTAACAAGGGGTTACGCATCTCCCTAATTAATTAGTATTATTCTTAAGGGTATTTTCAATGAAATTTATGTACACAAATTTTTTTTCCACTCTGCACGCTCTCAGGGATCGAATTTCTGGTTGCTGGGACGAGAGAAAAGTACGGTCGCACGAATGATTCTTGCTGTAAATTTGTAAGGGTGCTTTTCGGGCGCTACCGCGTGGTTTCCCTTTCACGTGGCATTACAATAAAAGATACTTCTGTGGCCAAACATGCCTTGAAAATATATAATATACCGGGTGTCCGCATCTGCCAGCACCCCGGGAGGTCTCACCATTCAAAAAGCGTGTACGCCCAGCCAAACTAAACCCTCGAAAAATCTTTGAACCTTTTACTTCCTTCTGTTCGGATAGGCTCGTTATTCGGTTAGGTGATACTATTAACAGAATACCAGCCAATCTCATCTCTTCTTACGTCGTATCGACCAATGAAACGCCCCCTTTGGGATCCTGGGAATAAACGGTGGGACGAACGAACCGCAAGGAATCGCGTAACCGACTCTCTTTGTGCTTTCCTTCACGCCATGCTTAACGCGATGTAACACTTTTTTTTACTTGATAATTACGCGCCCAAATCCCCTTAAACGGCCATTAGAAACCACCCTTAGTCGGCCGTGAAGAATATAGACCAAAACGACACCCCTAGAGTGCAGTGGTCAATGTATAGGAAATTATTGGCCGATATAAATGTTGGGGCTTTTAGTTTTTCGTATTTTTAACACGCGCGAGAATATTTTCCATAATTTTATTGAGACGACATTGTGTCCTGGATTTATCGTATGTGAATAATGTGTCGTTTCATATCCCCACGATTTAATAAAGCGTGAGACTAGAAAAGCTGTTTCTATACGTTGATAAACTCCTTTCTATATTACATTACATTACGTTCATTATCTCGCTTGGTTCTGTTTTATCAAACCGCCTTTGATTTAGGATCCACATCTGCTTATCGTGCACGTTTACACGATACGTTAAATGTAACGCGTGTCTCTGTTTGACAAAATGACGAAAATATCTGAAATTATATAGAGTCGATAGTGGCGAGAAAAGTTTTTTGTTTACATTAAAGGAACGAAACGATTTTGACGTTTGAGAAAATTTAAAAAAACATTGTAAACACAAGTCTTCTATGATTTTCCAAAAAGCCAAACACTTTTTTTCCCATTAGAAAAAGATGGCCTTACCTCGATTCTTGTATGCCACGTATAAACTCATGCCCTGGTGCATCCTTTATTACCTGAAAAATGTCTTTATTCGTCAAAATTAATCGTGCGTGACGACATCCCGGGGAGACTGAAAATTCTCCAAAAAAATTCTGGCCCGACTCCCGTTAGGAGAAACGTAAAAGACTGAAATGAAAAAATAAACTTTCTCGAGTAACCATTAGGTATAAATAATAGGTAATAAAAATTTGTGGAAAATCCTAAAGCACAGTTTACACCCATCTACTATCCGCGTTATAAGTAAACTCATCAATACCGACAAGCATCGATGCATTTCGAAGGGTGAAAAGACACGTTCTTCCTACCTAGAGGGTTGGTACTACTGCACCCCTATAGTGCAGGGTTAGCACAGCATACCAAAGTAAAGCCATAACCAGCCGAATACCCAGATGCATCCTAATGGTCTTAATGAAGTGTATACACCCAGGCTATGGAATTAAATGTTGGATCATAATAAAACAAATTTTTAAGCATAGTCATACACTCAGGTTCACCGCGTGTGAACTGAAAAAGTTCTCAAAGATTTCTAAATATTCAAGCAGGATTTCTATACGTCGTACACACACGCATAGAATTAATGCCAATCGCGCCAGCGTATAACCTACGTTATATTTCTCATAAAAATACACTAGTTTATCTGAATCAAATATTTGTAAATCGTCCATTGACATAGATAGAAATACAAAATAAATACCTTATATTCTTCCCACGCGTATAACTTCTCTGCTTACTCAATCATTCTTCACGAATACCATAATTCTTGCTTAACAGTCTATACTCATTCGTAATTTTATGGTATATTTACGAGCGACAGTAAAGTGTCTACCTCTACCTGATTCTTATCCAAGTGCCTAATACTCGACTGACGATTTCCGTTCGAACTGTGAGCAAAATAATAATTCCTTGACAAGAGTCTCACAACATAACCTATAAATGCATAACGGAATTTGACAAATATTTTGCTAGAAAAATGTCTTACCTGTCATGTTACTAGGCAGTCAACCACGTTTCAACAGTGAGATTCAGTTTTTATC
Source organism: Syrista parreyssii (assembly GCA_030142615.1). NCBI lineage: Eukaryota > Metazoa > Arthropoda > Insecta > Hymenoptera > Cephidae > Syrista > Syrista parreyssii. Next base: position 875,323 of record JARQTG010000168.1, read on the forward strand.
CACTGCAGATGAATTCCGTCAATAAGTGGACGTACTAACTGATATCATTCACGGTGTCATTATGCTGATTTCACGGTATCACGCCATTATTTTCAACCCACTAAAATCTTTTCAAGCTGGCACTTCGCACGATTTTCCGGCGCTCGACGTGGACGTAGCATACAGAGTATAGAACGATGACGAGGATGGGGATGGAAGTATGAAGTGAGCATATTACTATTGAGAATAAGTACCTGGCTTCGAGATGGGGCTGCTTGGAACGTAACGGGGGTGGTAACCGGGTGCAAATGGGGTGGTACAATGGGCACTAATGGATCTCAAGCCGCCGCGAGAGGCGCTGCTTTTAATCTAATTGTCCTTCGTAGCCACCGCGATCTTGAACAGTGGTAGTCAACTTATAAATTTCTACTGATAGTTTTGAAATAAGATTATCGAATTAGATAACAAAAAGTGAACAACAAATAAGAGTAAAAATATAGAACCTATAAAAAATACATAAAATTTAAATCTAGAGTGGTAGATGTTGAATCAAATTCGTATAGAAAAAAAATCATATTTTAACGTCAACTTGATTCATTTAAAATGTGGGAATTGATTTATGGTGTTAATATATATTTTTTTATTAAAGCATTTAGAGGGGAAAATATTTAATATATGGTAGTGTGGTTAGTGTCTCGTTTGGGCCAGGTGGTACAATTACAGTGGTGGGGATAGAAAAGAAAATGGCTGATGTAAACTGACAATAACAGTGGACTAATAATGACACGCACTTTCCATCGTTCGACCGAATATACGAAAGCGTCAGATAAATTTCTGATACTGCTAATAAATTGGTCGGCTTGTAATTGCCATTGTGCGTGTTGTGCCGCGATAGTGTAATGCAAACGACTAGAAGGCCGACGGATAGAAAAACTGGGCGTTCACGATTAAATGAATGCGAGAGAGATGGCGAATGTTTACACGCAACTCGTGGGAAAATGTTTTCCGAGTAAACCTGAAATTCATGGAATCGTCATAATGATAGACTCGGCGTTAATGGGTGACAGCTAAATCTCTTCATGATTTATGACACGGAAATGATTTTCGACAGAGTGGGTTCAGTGACGAAGTGGGAGTTTGACAAAACGTAGAAAATTTTATTTTAATTTACCAAACTTTTCGTGACGTCTTGCATTTAGGTACGTGGGATCAAAAAAATTATTATTTATTTCAATATTAATCTATCACGCAAAGGTTCCCTTTGATTGAATGTACAACGTTTGTCTCTTTGAATTCTCATATATTTTTCTCACTTAATAGGTGGTATTTATAGTTATTTACAGAAAAAAAAAAAGAGTACGCTAGCCAGTGGATTATATGATACACATATGTTACAAAAGCTTATCACCTATTTCGCATCTTCTTTAATGTACTAGAATTTGATATACTAGGCGGTAATCATACGTCTACGGTTTTGTGTATCTACAGATAATTTCATTGTTAGATACCGCCATTGTGTGCTCTTCGTAATAAACGTGTATACCGGTATCGAGAGGGATGGGGAGGAAAAACAAAAAGAATGATATACATATCTATATACGTCAATTCACAGGACTAAGTACAAGCGGAAACGTGAGGATTTATCATGCTTCTTCAAAGTCACTTTGGATACGAGATAATATATTACAAGTCAACCACGTTTCCAACAAAAGGACGAATTTCTTTAAAAAAATAATGGAAAGCTAGAGGAGTACGAAAATCCAAGGAGGAAATAAAGACCGTCCATCACTCCTAAGAGTAACGAGAATGAATAAGGTGAGAGATTAATTAATTAATTTTCAGTACAACCGCCAGCGGTTATCAACATGATTTTATCCGTATACGAGGAATGACACTCCCACCTTATAAATATATCAATAAGTTTCCTCATAATCTGTCTCTTCCATCAGAAGAAGATTGTCAAGAAACCGTGATGATCGTCTGTCGCGGATTAGAGAATACTTTAGGCAACGGCGAACGCTGAGATTGGACCACGAGCATTCGGATCGATCGACAGTTCGAATTGCGATTAAATTACTGAATTAAAAATTTATGTAAAATTGACAGAAAAAAATTTATTTCAGTTAATTATCCGCCTTACGTAATACCTCCTCGGCCTTGACTCTCAGTACTTCTGCACTCTGCCTTCTCATCTCGTCGTCGGAAGATGCTGAGTCTTCTTCCCTCTCGTGTTTCGAGCTGAGATTTTGTGGGATGCTCTGAACGCCAAGATTAAGAGGATGATGAAGCTGACTATTCAGCGGATGAGAATTGATCGTGGTGTGATTGAGTGAGGATGCTGGATTGAGACCGACCGGAAGTACTGAGCTGAGAGACGCCAAATTCTGAGGTAACGGAAGTCCGATGTACTGCGAGAGTATTGCATGCAGGGGTGGCAATTTTGGGGCGCTTGTCGGCCATGGTGGTGGAAAGACTGGTGGTATGAACCAGGGGAAGGCACCCGCCGATGGAGTAGATGGATCCGTCCCTGAAATACTGCCGGCACTCTGGAGCAAGTGCGCATGAAGGGACAGCTCGTTCACACCTGGAACATCAGGATCAATGCCAAGTTAAAACACACTACGGTTGGTATTTTTGAGTAAAAATAAAAATGCAAAGTCAATGATTAACGACGAAATGATACAAACGAGTAGCTATAAGTCGTGTAATAATAATTTGTATATTATGACTCTACTCTGAAATTCGTAGGGCGAGGGTTCATGAAAAATATAGCCCTTTCATTTCCTGCAATGAACTCGGGCTTGGATCACGTTCCCAAGCGATGGCCATGGCCGGTAGTAAAATTAAACGTAATTATCCCAGCCGATTGCATCTACCCTATCGTAACTGGTATCCAGATATTTGTGGCAGAACGAACTCCGGCGTTATATGTCGTTAACGATCGTCAACACCAAAATTACCCATAATTCTTTAACATATACTGACAGGTATTTATAGAAAATACTCACCAGCTTGTTCAACGTGCATAAAGCTCGTATCCCTGCCCAGAGCTTTTTCCCTTTTGCGCCATTTCGCCCGTCTGTTCTGAAACCAAACCTGAAACAAAAAATATCAAGACACTGTTCATAGTCGTAGGCTACTATGGATATGTAAAATAATTTTTCAGGAAATTCTACCCAGCTAGCACAAATTACGAGAACGTCAACGAGACCTCTTCAAAAGTTCTTGTATCTCGCTTTTCGGTGCCTTCGAGATCTCTCATGTCAAAAAGACATCGTTTAGACAAAAGGCGTCTATAAGACGTACAAAAGCGAGACGTGAAATCTTCTAAAGAAGCCTGCTCGACGTCTTTGTGCTTTTTGAGTATAAGATATTTTCATTCTCCAAAAGCATTACGTATGTATATCCACATAAATAAGCTTTCCAAAGACCAAGGCATGAGAACCCCAGTTCGCGTATCAGAGTTCCTAACAAAAGCTTCCTCTCGAGGCTGATTAAGCTAATTGTTAACAATTATCCTGATTTGCTTCAGACCCCTGAGTGGCAGCAACCCCCCAGACCCCATGGCCTCGTTGCCGTATAAATGCTTTCGCTTTCCGCTTGAGTTAGTCTGATTTTTCGTGGGTACACGTTAGGGGTACGTACCCCTACCTTGTGTACTTTCGACGTAAACTCCCCCATGAGGCAGTCCAGTCAGTGGATTTTCTATGATCCCTCATCTATGGCGTAGAATAGAAAGGGCTCCCTGAAATTTATTTTCTATCTCATCTCGTTGAGTTACTGAAAGTCGAATTCAGATTATACCTCAATTATACATTTTCGACTATACAACTTCAATTAGCCTCGCTAAGAGCTTACATAATTGGAGTAATTCTAATCCGATTTGATGATAAGATGGAATAACCGGATTACGTGAAGGAACGTTGCTTGCTTCACATGCACGTATATGTATCTATTTATATGCTTTCAAAGGTATTTCACCGAGTGAAGTTAGCCCTTTCATTTGATCTGTACATTAGAACCACCTTCAGACGTATGAAAAACTTCTCTACAACGTACCTACATGTATACGAATTTACGTTAACAGAAATTCATCTTATGTAGATATAATTATGTATTAATTTAAACCTTTTTAATGGCCTCGGGCATTTATTATTATTATGTAAAGTTTTACATGCGTCTCACGAATTAATTTATATAACTAAATTCAGACTGTCTTCGCTATAATCTTTCATACACTTGTCCACCAACTACGTGAACGGAAGGAATTGCGCGAGGGCCGCAGCGCGTAATTGAATTGCTTAATTGCAGTTAATCGTTTAATCACTCCTGAATCCCTGGCTAACGCCTAAGTGCTCACAAACACCGTTACGCAACGCTTTAAACGGTCCACGAGGAACTCCAAACTCTAAATCACGTTAAGTCAAGTCTCACCGTAAAGTCGTACGCGTTTACCAATAGTTATACGCGTAGATACCGAATTAATTAAGTCAGAGGTCAAAGATCAAAATTTGTAATTCCCATTAGCCGTCTTAATAATAATATAAAGAAAATATTTCATTATATCGAAAAATCTCATTTTTTCAAATTCTGTCTCACACACACGTACACGTATATATTATATATGTTAAATAATTTATAAAGAAAAATTAGGGGTGAGGATTTCCTAGATTGAAATAAAGTGGTCCTGGCACCACTGCACTGACGGATCATTTAGCGGTTTTGTCGAGCGACGGCCAATTGCCGGCATTGTCGCTTGGATGTACCACAATGGGCCAATCGGAACGCTGTGTCTCTTTTCAACTACGCGCACCCTTCCTCGTGCTCTCCAACCAGCATCCCTCGCTCTCGCGCAAGGGTGTCAGATAGTTACGCTAATCGAGTAACCAATTTGGACCGATAGAAAAGTCATTTTCTCACAAGCCAATGCGTCAATTTGACATGAGCACTGATAAAGTGACGTTAATGATATAAGATGAATTTAGCATTGGTTTTTAAATTTTTAACTTTTTTTTTTATTAAAAATTTCTTTTTTTTTCTCGTACAAATATATTAATTTTGTTTTTCTCTTTTTAGTTCCACTCAAGACCTACCTGAACTCGCGCTTCGGACAGGTCCAGTCTCATGGCCAATTCTTCTCTCGTGAAGACATCCGGATACTGTGTCTTCTCGAAGGCCCGTTCCAACTGGTGAAGCTGATAGGTCGTGAAGGTTGTTCGTGACCTACGAACTTTACGTGGTCTGTCGGATTCTCCAAGATCCAACGAATCACCAAGTGCGTCGTTCATCTGATGATCACTCAGGTGACCAAGTTCGGTGTCACCAGATTCGCCTACTGTGTCCGAGGATGTCGCGTGATCTGAAGTCAAGAGAGGAAGTGGATTTAACATTTTTATGTGTAGAGACACAGAGCCACGTATTATTACTACTGTACTATACAGGCACTTTCACCCGTAACATTCCAAAACTTGTATTCCAGCCAATAGGAAATTCATGTGTATCTATGATACGGACAGTTTTAACTTTAAGCCCCGCTCGATGCTCTCGATGCGACTCACGGATATCGTTCCGATCGTCGATCGGCTTTTTCAATTGTTAAGCTCCGCTGCATTTCATTTTGATCCGTACACGATACAGTCGAGATATTTTACTGGCGATTCGTACGCGTCGCCATTCTCACGATAATCAGTAACTAAATACATCCCTGAGAGACAGATAGAATCTCTCCTGGACTTTTATATCCGAATCCGACTCGCCAAAATGCTACGTGCAGATTTTCACGATTTTTCGCAATTTTTATAAAACGATACAATTCTTTACACTTTTCATCACCAAATGTCGTCGCTAACGATATGAGTTTTTTCTTCAAATTTATTTGTGAATCTGATAACTAGATTTAATTGGACTTTTTTGACCTTTGCTCATACGATGGTGGGTCGTTGGTGATTATTATGGTCCATTATGGCATAGATCTTTAATGACCATACGATCAATCTACTTTTTAACTAATTAGCCACTTATATTGTACTAATTTATAATAACGCTAATCCAGATTCCCGAAAATCTATTCACCCGCATTCAGCAGTTTCGTCAGCTTATACCTGTCGGTGAAACGAACTCTTCAACCCTTACGTGTATATCATGTGTGGACGTAATCGCCTTCACATGAACCCCGACTACATGTGCATTGGCTAATCCAAGCTGAATAGGGAGATTTTTATGTTTTTATGCCGGGGCACAATGGGGCGTCCACTTGATGCCAACCTCCCCATTGCTTTTTATTAAATCGACAAGAGCAGAGGGATGATGTCATGTGAAATAAAAAATTTATTTACCGTAATAAACTACAGAGTAAGCCTTTTATCGGTTATTATCATTCTTATCAGTAGACAATTTTGCGAATATACCCAATGTACGTAAGAAAAGCATTATTCTCTTTAAATTATTCAATAAGACTTTCAATTTTTTATCAATAGCAAACTTGCAACTGTATTGTTATTTTTGTCATAACGAAATCATCATGGCTGATTCTAGTAGTAAGGACAGAAAGTGTCATGGCAACGTCAATGAAAATCTAATTTACCCCTTTAGACTAATTATTCACTATACACTCAGTGAGCACGAATTATTTGGGAAATTGATCAGAATCCAAATTCTTTCTCTCTCCTCACATATATATATATATATATAATATACGTTACCCTCTAGCATTAGAAAATTACCACGTGCCAGGCTAATTAGATCTATTAAAGATTCTTAGTTACGTTCAACAATTTAGAATTACAAAATCCGAAATTTGTATTAGAATTGTCAAGAGTCATTTTGAAAAAATCTTGCAATACTATCCATTATATTGTCAACGATTATAGTGTCCATACTATTGTCTATCTAACTATCCATTATATTGTCGACGGGTATAACACACATGACGTCACCTCACGTTACACGTACGCGTGATGATTTTATGATCTTATATATACTTTATACTAAACACCTACCCCGAGAGTAGGAGGAAGGCGTATACCTTGCGTGTAATTTACAAAGCCTTTCTTTAATCTATCATTATTTCTGTCTTGCGTAGAGGTAAAAAAGAGAAGCGAACAAACACGGAAAAGCGTCAAGGAAAGGTGATAAAATTACAAAGTAATTTAAGTAGGACACGTAATAAGGAAAAATTGAACGATCATTGAAAAACGAGCAGCAGACTGTTGGAATTCGAGATGAAAATTAAGAGAAAATATTTTGATACATATCTGACTCGAGAAATCGTAGAGAATTTCCAATAGAGTATTTATAGACGAATAATAATAATATTGGCAACAACAAAAAATAAGCTAATTACAATAATGATTGATATAACCAATAAGACTGTAGTATGAATTTCCTAATGCTAGTCAAATATGAATAATCGATTTATTGAGTCAGTCATGTTTTCTTCAAACTATTTTCCTCCCACTATAGTTATGATACTTGTTGCTCTTGAGCGGCTCTATAGTAGTCACAGTCATAGTTAAAGTATTGTCATCCATTCGATAATCAATATTTTATTAATTGAATGAAAGCCAATGAATATATTTGAGACGTTTGAAACAATTGATTGTCATATGACAAAATCTAATATAATTATAGCACGTATAATGTTGTGTAAAAAAAAATATTTTTATAACAAAAATTTATCTTCGATTCATACAGTCTGTGTTATACATTAATTAACAGGGCGATAAATAACAATTAAATATCTTCCTACCTTCTTCCTTAGCGTGACCCAATATCTGATCGATGCTGTACACGTTCCTCTTTTGATTATAGGTCTGCGCCATTGTCAGTATTAATGCAGGGGTGGCATAAAAAATTTCACACACGTCAAACTAGTCGTATGTATAACAATAATGATAATAATAATAATTTTTTATGCAAACAGCCCGCTGCATAAGGGTCGATAAAATAATTGAAAAATTGTATTAATTTTAAACCGCCTTTTACATTCACGTTACTACCCTACTGGCATAAGTATTACGTAAGTCGTTATTGTATTATGAAATTCAATTTGAATTTGGCGGTTTTATCGTAACTCCTGGAGAACCTTCGAGCACGAGCACCGTAACAAGAATGCGTCGACCGACGGCGCAACACGAACTAGTCATCGAACATGAAACCAGCCCTTAATATTACGTAGACTCGCCCCACCTCGCAACCCCTAACGCCGCCATATTAGCCGTACGGCCAATGAGACGCTAGGGTTTTCACGCAAGCCACCCCACGCCAGGGGTTGAATGAGCTCTGGGCGGGGAATATTTTGCCCTTGTGTATAATCTCGACTCACTCTTTATTTTTTTTCTTTTACCTTTTTTCTTCCCTCCCTTGTAGTGGATACGTCAATCCATCTAGATTTTTTGGTATTATTAACGATCATTCAGCTTTACATTTTGTCATGTGTATAGTCATTCTTTTGTTTCCGAATCATTTCTTTCACCCATTTGAATTTGCACGGCGTTTGGCTGTATTGGGGTGGGGGATGAATTTTTTTATCGATATAAGGGGGGATCCTCTTTCGATATCATTGGATGGCACGGATTACCAGTAGTGCGCACGATTAAAAGTGATTAGCCATTGCTCGACTGTACTATCGTATCAGCTGCTATTTTCTCGACTATTTCGTTTTACCTTATTTTGTACTACTCTTGTCTCTCGTCGATATTGGTTAGAATTTAAGTTTTTTTTTTTAAGTCGCAGGGATGTTTGGATCGTGGAAAAAATCAATCTGACGCGATGAAATTGTATTTTGTAATTTTTTTGGTATCTTCCGAAAGACGGTGTATGACGTAGCCCTTTTGATAATGGCGATAACACTATGGGTAGATACAATCGTATGGGAATAAGTTAAACGAATTACAATTTGTATTGTGGAAAATCAATCGGTACAGTAAATGTGTTATCGCACGTATTACGGATGTAACAGTTACACGCTTTGTTGTATCAGTGACGACAATGTAATCAAGTGCGCCACTTGTTCGTGATAGAGGATGAAAATACCTAGCTGCTTTTGTTTTTATTTCTAAACTTGGATTAGACGCGTTGGACGCATTTTTATAAAATTTATTTAATGCAATAAGTCACGTACAAAAATTTGCAATGGGTATTGTATTTGTGTAAGGTTATTCGTTTACATACAGTAAGGGTGTTTAAGTATACACTGGGTGTCTTGAAGTTTTGAGAACGGATTTTGAAAAAGCTTCCTTCAGGTATAACGAAAATCGTAGAACCACCCGGGGTTTTCGAAATAATTGCGAGAAACGAGGTCGTACGAAGGTTTGGAACTTTTGAAAGAGTCCCAAAATTTACTTACGATTATCCTACTTATTCTAAGACAACACCTTCCCTCGGAACCTAAATCAGTAATCTAATCCTAAGACAAACGGGACCCGCGCTGTAGGCTGAAACTCCGTCAACGATTTTTGGTAAACCGGTAACGTTCGAGGCTGCGGCCATTTTTATAAAATTTTTCCTAATCTACGCGCCGTCGGTAATACAGAGCCATTTTGTCCTTTGGTCATTTTGCAGATAATTCTCTTTACCTGCTTGACTAATCGTTAGTTGGTATTTAGCAAAATCGTTCGATTTTAACCTATTTTTATTTACACTAGGTATAATCGTGTAACTTTTATTTGTTTTAGGAACTGTACGTGAAGTTTTAAGTTTGACAAAATTACATGAGGACTCCTGGAGTCGATTGACGTATAAACACGGGAAGACCAGGGGACTCTTTCAAGTGTAAAAGTCCTAAGAGGATGGCCTCTACAAAATTATTATATCTTCCTGACGAGCAGACTATGAGATTACTGTAGGAGTATAACGTGGGTATAGTAACTGTTTCCTGAGAATATTCAGCAGAATTATAATGAATCTGTGAATGTGGTATTAAATGGACTAATAATCGTTAACAGTTATGCGTTGCGATCATCCCTTGCTGCCAGTGAGGAATAATTATTCGTAGAAGACCTCAATGAATCCTGCGGTTTTACGTTGAGGATTTCTCAAAGGATTTTCAACGTTCTGACAAAGGTACTTCTGGTAACGTAGAGAAACGTAATAGTATAACAGGGTCACAGGTAGCGCACCGTTCGAAGGTAATAGTCAAAGACAGTAGACTGATAAATACCTAAGGGTCCCTAAGAAATCCTGGATTCATCAGATACTAACGTCCATTGTCTGTTAATTATAGCCACCTGTGCGCCATACCCAAAATTATTTGCAAGGTGTACACCACAATAATGGGGAGATTATTTATGGCAAAATTTCCAACGGTTGATCGATTCCTATAGAAAATACTTCCTTGACAATACCGAAATTGTCTGTTCTAGGTTAAAGAATGGTCCAAAAAGATTTTGGCACGCGTACCAAGAATTATGACCACAATAAAATGTCCATTTGACCAAATTATCTGTAGACAGCACTTTCTAATTCTTCAATGAATTTTTATGTTTCAGGTAAATGCAGAAACCTCAGGACCATGGTGATTGTTTTACCTAAATGGCAAGAAAAAATGCTGTATTAGAATTCTGGGCAAAATGAATAGTTGAAATGAAAAATCAAGTACTTACAATGTGAAGCTTGTACAGAAAAAGGATCTGTTTTACGGGAAATCTGTCTAGTAATGCCTTACAGATGTTTGGTAGACCTGAGGATTAACGAATCCGAAAACGGAAAATGGCTGAAGGCATAATTGGGAATCCCAATGTCAGATATGGTCAATTTTCTAAGCTGAAACGGTTGTACGATTATCCTTGAAGACTTAAATTATTAGTGAGTCATTAATTGTTTCATCCTTTACCCTGGTGTTAAGTAGGAAAATTGGCATAAGATAGGATACAACGTACGTGAAATGATTACAAGTACTTGATGAGAGTTTGGATACAATTTCTAATAAATTATTATTACATGGAATAACGATTGTAATTTGTTGATATCTATTAGAATTTCAAAATTATTCTAATATGCTATATATATAGGAAGACATCCGTTTAATGTAAATTTAATCATAAATCATTCATTTGACAAACGGATTTCTCGGCTATTACCAGCGACACACGATAACAATTATCGACTGATATTAGTTTGGGGTATTAATTAAGCATGTGCGTAAGTGAAAGATATTTTGAGATTAACCTGATAAGTTTATCACAGAGAGAATTAATAACTAGCTTACTTATGGTTTGGTGTAACAAAATGTTTGGTTTGCAAAATTCCAGAGTGTCTCAAAATTCTACAAATCTCCATAAAGCGCCAGTCCTGTAGTTCACCTATAATTAAATAATAATTTTTGTAAATATCAAAGGAAAGTCATTTAACATAGTAATCGTGACGTAGCCATAATCGCCTGGTTGATAAGTAACAGAGGAATGGAAACTTACGATGTAATTTTCTGAAAGATTCTTTCAAGATTTAAATATGATGGTGGTCATTAGTGGTCACATAAGAGGGGCCCAAGTGTTCCGGTGACAGGTAGAATTTTCGAATATTTGATAGCGGATATGAATGACGAAGTCCATAGCCTGAAATAATTTGCGATAACGATAAAAAAGATCTCTTTGATCCGATTCAAAATGGGGCGACTTACTAATACGAGACGTAATTGTTATATCGCACAGAGTCTTGGAGTGGAGTCTTCCAGTAAAAAGTGAGGAGGACATATACGTCGTCATCTACAATAGGCAACATTAAATCTGCAAAAGAGAAGATTCGTACTGGAAGGGAGTGGAATGAGGCGTAAAGGAAGCAGATACAATTCACAATGGGCTCAGCGAACCAATTCGAAGATCAAACGGCTCCCTACGAGCATTCAACGCCCGTAACTGACTACCGAGTGTCAAGCTAGAACTAGACAAGAATCAGTAGCATTCAAAATATCATCGTTATTTCTATAAGAATTTTAGAAGAGCGAATTATGTCAATTATCAAATTAATAACTAATTTTGTAATTTTACAACCATTCGAATTGAATGTTTCAAACGCTGATTTGACTCATTTTGACATACGTGCGTGAAGTGAGCAACTAACGCAAGACGCAGTCAGCTGAGTGAAAAGATTGATAACGAAATAGAGCTGTTATTATTTGTGTTATAAAATCACAGTGAAGTGAAAGACCAAGGAGTGTATAGAAAGATAGAAAGCATTTGTTTAACGATCAAAGGTGATTTTATCCCCGGATTCTTTTCAGAGGTGCAGTCAGTGCCGAGAAAAAAAAATGAAAGAACACAGTATTAGGACGTCGTTATTGGCCCCCGAGGCCACGCCATTGTTGGGTCTGGCTGTACAGGCTAAAGTGATGCCGAAAAACCGGAAACTTTTATACAAGATAAACGTGATGACTGTTACAAAGTAAGAAATGTGTTACAAACATCATAAACATAACCAAGAAACGGCGAAGCTCGCTAGTGTACTTAGGAAGACGTAAACCTTATGGCTGTCTCTAAATAAAAGAAATTCGTCGAATCAATGAACGAATTCGCCAAGTTGCAAACTTGTGAACGAATGAACGAACCTGCAAACGATGGCTACGCCTCTGCTAAATAAACTCCCCTGGGGCGGCACGGTGTGGTTGCTGGGATTTTATTAACTTCTGTACCACGCGCGACGCGCGGCACAGCACGCCGTTCTATGGCCAGAAAGAGACAGATAGAGAACGCCCGACAAACAGCCAAATAAAGAGATAGTAATTATTGTGTTTGTGCCCAGTTTATTTCTTCGGTTATCACCGAACCCGTCTCGCGCATCCCCTTTCTCCTGGAATGTTCAATCTTCTCGACGCTTCTACCAATAAAGGGAAACTCTGAACGATTGCTCAGGATCGGCTCACACCACTGAAATGGATTGAGCGACTATGTCAAGATTAATAAAAACGCCTGAGTACGTTTAAATTATTTTTATTCTCACAAATAAAATATGTAAATATAATAATATTTATAATTTTAGGAAGCCAGAAGTCAAGTGCATGCAATGGCTACAGGAAGTGCGAGTGACTCTTGCAGTAGATACTAAATGGTATGGCTGGATGGCGCGAAGAGATAAACGAGGAGGATAGAGAGGGATCGAAATTTTATCGTCGAGGGATGAAATACAGGGAGGTTTCGACCTCGAGTAGAGCCATTGGCTTTGATCCGTTACATAGGTAGCGACCAGCACGTGGCTGAATGCACCCTCATCTCTCTCTGGCTATTCACTGAGAATTCCAAATGATCGCGAAATAACCGCTCACTTATATCAATTCACTAGCTGCTCTTTATAAAGGCGCATTCACGCGTGCCATTGCGATCCCCACGCACGGTAAAGGTTCGTCCTCCCCATCTCTGCTCTGTCCATCTCTCTTTATCTTCACTGTCTACTAACTCCGTCTCATCCACGCAATACAAATCTTTTTCGCTCGCAGAAAATGGCAGAGTGATCAAATTAACCAGGCATTAGAATAAGTGGGGGACAAGACGCCGGTGATGATGGCGAGAGTCGTTCAGGACTGACAATGAGGGATGAAATTCAAAAGATAAAACCAGCTACTAGGAGCACCTACGTACAGATAAGTAGATACGTGTAGATAAATGGATAAGTAGTCAGATAGTTACTGGAGATATAGATAAATAGTCAGATGGGGTAGAACGAACAGGTAGGTAGGTTAGGTATGGGGGTGTAGATACCTTTAGAAGGGTGGGACAAGAGACCCTAGGAAAAAGTACGGCCAATATATAATTGAGCGATTTGCGATGGTGGAGGGCTTTTGCGATAAAGTATAATTATTTTCCGATAGAGTGGAAATTATCTGGGAATGAGCGACGAGTTATTGGCGATATTCATACTTTTATTAAACAGCTCTCTGAATTCTACCCCATCCGTTATTTCGTCTCTTTCTTTTCATCCCTCTCCTCCCTGAGGATCCATTTGCTTCTCTCTTTGCTGTTCATATTCTTTGCTTCCTCTTATTCTTACTGGACCAAAGCCCTTCTTGCTACTACATTACACGCTATTCAATACGAATATGTATTATAAAGACCAATGAGTATTTTTATACTATGTATAAATGTAGAATCAGAAAGATATATTAGAGAAATTTTAATTACGCAATTTGTATGATCTTATCTCGTCTTATCGTGATTTATTTTAATGGGTCCCCTGTGAATTCTGTCTATGACACATTGATAATGATATTTCATGGGTATTGAATAGCGAGTAACATTGTTAACTTCGTAATGAAACAGACGAGGGGTTAGGAGTATCGTAACTACAGAGAGCAAGATCTCAGCCATTGTTACTGGGAGATGATAATAGGTTGACATCTGCACTCAGCATCCCCTTCGCCATCTCCCTCCTGATCACCCTTTCCAATACGGAGCTTCTCGCTGGAAACGCAATTAATATTCGCAATTATGTCGCCCCGTAGAAACCGCATTTAACGAGACAAGATTTTTTTACCTCTTCTATTTTTTTTTCAGTGGACACAAAACGCTCCTCGGTACGATTCACGGGTAAACCTAAAGAACTCCCCTACCGGAAGTCTTTAGGACGGAAATCAGCCGATTCCGAGATGGAAGTGTATCGTAAAATCGATCCTCTCGACGTTCAAACCTTCACCAGGGGTCTCAAGTGTCCATAGAGGATAGTAAAAATGCAGGTCTGAATCCTGTTTTTAAAAAAATAACAGATTTAACTCTACGTTACATATTATTTTGCATTTTATATTACACTGACTTTTTCTTTATTTCAGATTTTTGGTCTAAGCTATGTAAATTCATACCTGACAGAGTATCGCTGAAGGCGCTTAATAACCGATAATAGGTGCAGAATTTATTTGTGGGATTGAGGTAAGCCCTGCCCATCTGCACCCTTTTAAAAACTGTCACACGCAGGGACCCACCAACCGCGTTCCCTAATTGCCATCGAAGGAAACAACCATCGATATTGTCAACCTAGAGACGCCCTTCGTTGTGGAGTCTGTCGTTAAAATTCTTGTTTTTTAATTTCCATGATGTCTTAACAGCCATATTCCCATGGCACACGTAAGGTATGATCCTGCAATAAGGAGACATAAATATATTATCTAAATTAATGAATAGACTTAGCAATACATAATATCAAAAATTGTAGGTCGACCTGATCATTATCAAGGACCAAGAGCTAAGGATCAAGGACTAAGGATCAACTGTATGAGATTATTGAGAATGACAAGTATTGTGGGATTCTTAGATTGAAAATGTAATTTTCGATGATTATAACTAGGAATGAATTAAGCACGTAGCTATACAGTTAGCAGGCTTTCGAAGTACAGTCGTAGATATTATCAGTAATGGCGCAATTATGATAATGGTGGGTAATTCTGCACAAAATTCAGAGAGAACCGAGCGAACTGAGACTGCTAATGAAGGAAACAGTTAGATTCAAACGGCCTCCAATAATTATCCTGCCAGCCATCCATATTTTACGGTCTCGACAATGCGCAAAATTGTTCACACTTCCCCCTTGCTACTACGGCTAACACGGTGTAATTCCTCGGGGCTTCATGGATTGCGCGATTTCGATTCGCCAGTTGCGATACCGCCCTGTCCATACAGTTTAGGACGCGATCGACCAATGACAATGTACAAATAATCTACAAATAATCCGATTAATCAATGGATGGCAAGTACTGAAAATAAGGCAAAATGGACAATCAGGCACAACGACTAAATTTGAGGAATTTATTTTGGTGGTAGAAACGAAATTATTTAGCTTGATTATAGTTTTCATGTAAATAGTTATAGCTTAAATATTTGTAGTGTTACTCGTATTCTTATTAACTACTGTACAGTTGACGTTAAACAATAATCATATTGTTTAATATGTGTTGGCTGTACGATCATCGTCATGTATATTTAGATTATTGAGGCTACTTCCAAGCTAGTTGGCTTCAGGGTTCGATGTGTTGATATTAGCTGAGCTAATTTGATAGTTTAATCAATTTCCGTGAGCTGACGGGAGTTTAATAGTGATGTCATCATTTTCAACGGTGCACAATGAGGTTAATCTCGCTCGACGAGCTAATATTCGGAGAGTTAACGGAGTTTCAAATGCAGCCAGGGCCGTCATTCGCTTGGTATTTGTAATGTACACATTGAAAAGTAGTATTGGGAGTTGAAGAAAATTAATTAATCATTTAAAAGATCATTAATCGACCGCAAAACTATATTTTATTCAAATACAAACTATAACTATACAATATATTCTATTGTAGGTATCATTAACCATCGAAGCAAATGGAAAAAAATTATCTAAAAAAACGAAAAAAAATTATTTAACAAGTTGTATGTCTTACATAACAATGTTGAGGTTAGGTAAGAGTCACTTTGTCTTTCTTTAAGTCTAACCTGCGTACATACTTATGACAGTCGTATGCAGCGTATATAGAATGTAAAAAGTTGTTAAAGGAAAGCTCGAGTTTTGCGCTCACTTTTTGAAAATTGAAAGGTTCGCGTCCCTGTTCGCAGTTTTCGTTCGAGCGGCCCTGCATACAGATTCCGAGCAGGCATATTAGGTGGAGGTACGCAGTTAGGCAATAACCGCTGTCAATAGAACCCAGCCTCCTCTCTTGGAGTGGTCCCCACTCGAAAATGCTACTCGCTAAATTAGGTAGGTTATATGGGCTTCGTTTCATTTGCGAGCAAACTTTAATAAACGCTCAAATTGCGTAAAAGAGCAAGGTTTTCAGCCGAACGAATCAGGGACGTTGATTTCACTGATCCGAATTATATTATGTTCTCGACCGCGGTGGCCATCGCACATTTAAGCAAGGAGAAACTTGCGGTAAGGACGCTTGTCTTCGTTACACTTTAAGATATTATATTCAATGGTTAACTAAGCCTAGTATATTACACGTTACTTCTTTTTTGATCTTTTAGCCAAAATCAATTTAAATTATATTAGTCGCTTGATTGATTAGCGTTGTACTTGAAGCGCCATAAACCATAGTGACGTGTGTATAGCAAAAGCGATTATTTAAATGAAGTATTTTACCTGTAACTGGCATGGTTGTTGGGGAACTAATGAATTTTCTTAGAGCAATCTAATCTTACCCAGAGTAATATCGTTTTCATGAAGTTGTTCGATGTAGTTACTGCAGGCTGAATTGTGAACAGTAATTGTGGTGTCTAAGTAGCTTCCATGGTTTATTCGTGCCACGAAAGGAAATACAAAGGGAAGATAAAACGATGTGCACCAATGTGCTGCGGTACAAGATTGATCTAAGAGCACTGGTAAAGAACAATTGAGGATATGATTTATTGGTTAATATTTTATATTTTTGTGTTTGAAGAGTGTGAATTGTAACAGGAAATTTTAGTTGTAGATTAGTAGAGGTTATGCACGAGTCTTGATTTTGAAATGCGATATAATTAAGGATCGGTTTAATTACTCGGTGAAAGTTATTATCCATCACTCTTTTGTGAGAGTTTTCTGTTGGAAGATTTTCAAATATATTCATATTATAGCATCGTTCGCTTTTCAACTTCAAAGAATATTCAAGTTGCCACATGAAAAAGAAAATGGTGAAATGCGCATTTCGCGAAATTAAATCAGAACTGAAAATATTCAATCGTGACTCCCTCAGAATAGGAAGAAAGTGTCAAAGCTCTATGCTGCAGCATTATCTCCTTTACTCTTTGTTCCTGAAAGGAGGAAGTATTGGCACTTTCACTTAAAGGAAAGGCCAATCCGTTAGGATTTTACAGTGAACTATACTTTTGCCGCTTGGCAAATAATAATGTAACTTCACAAATATCGAAGATATGCGATTATTGGGTTTTGCGTTTTTAAAGATCCGCCTAATAACGTCAAGCTTCATATAATTGTACTTATTGGTTTTTCAAGAGTATCAAAGAATTAAGTTTATTAAGAACTTACGACTGTAGTATTATTAAAATGTACGTATTAATGTATAAAAATTAAGTATACAAATTTTACGTATTTCAGGAATGTAGTAATTATCATAATGCTTGCGGGACGCCTAATGACAACGAATGACTACTGGACTTGGAAGATTTGGTAACAATTTACTTCGCATCGTCATCACGTGTTAATTTGTAATGTAAGTACCTAATAACAAATAAATACAATTAGCCTGACCATAGGCAATGTACCGTGCAGTGGCCTTATTGTACTAACTGGTATTTGTTACCTCTTTGAATTTACGCAAAGTTAATTCGAATACACTATAAGATTTAGATAGTACGTTAGTCGCACTGGTGGCGGCGCCACTGCTTGACATACTTCCCTTGATGCATTGCAGGGATTGGAATACCTGATTCTAGAAATGAATCACAGCTTTTTGAAACGAATTTTGACTAAAGAATCAGACTCCTGATTGAACAAAATTCACATAGAACAAGTTTCACCAATCAAGAGTTTAGTTTTTCCGGGTTTTCCGACTTGTGAGTACGACAAAGCTGTAACAGCTCCCTAATTTTTTATTGTAGCGGAGACGAATTCATCTCTTTTCTCTTTGAACTAACCGGTGCTGTCATCTGATGGGAATATCAGCATATGCTGGTGACTTTTGTACAACACGTTGATAATGTTACGTCAACGAGCTCCAGACTTTCCAACATTCTGGCAAATATCAACAAAACAACGTTACAGGTTGGCGTGAAAATAAATAAAATGCAGTGAAGAATATTGACTGTTTACGTTCTGACATGGTGAGTTTACAGAGTATGGTGACGACTTTATTAAAATAATACACCCGAGCGAGGCAGTTTAAGAATA
The DNA here is from genome assembly GCA_030142615.1 of Syrista parreyssii. Lineage (NCBI taxonomy): Eukaryota > Metazoa > Arthropoda > Insecta > Hymenoptera > Cephidae > Syrista > Syrista parreyssii. Next base: position 894,082 of record JARQTG010000168.1, read on the forward strand.
ATGAGACTATTATAATGGTAGACGTGAAGTTGCAATTTGGGTGACACGACTTCTAAATATAGGATTTATTTTTAGGTTGGAGCAAGCTGTAGTTTGAATTGGGATTTTGATCCAGAGCTAGGATAGTAGGAGGTTCGTAAAACGCGATGTGCCAGTATACATTACGACGTGTAGTCGTACTTTCTATGGCAAGAGTTTTACAACTTCGACAGCCTTTGGCAAAGATTCGAGCAAAAGGATACGTGAGGATAGCTCTATAGTTTTATTGTGCTTGGAACAACTACAAGCAATACGGTTTGTTTTATATACTTATTATTTATCTGGAGTACTGTTTGTTAGCTTTAATAATTGTTGACTAATGTATGAATGAGTTATAGTTGCTTTAGGTTCCATGTAATTTACTTTGAATTTAATAATCATGATTCTAGAATTAAAAAATGGCAATTGATCAAATGGGAAAAAGCAGAGACAGACTTCAAGAACTGAGTATGAGATTAGAACAGAGTCACCTGGTGTATTTACAGACTGATGACAGCCCTTTGAAGTTACAACAACGTCACAAGTTAGAAGGTACAATATTTCCAAGTAATAATTAAAGTCTGACAAGAAGATAGATCATACATAAATTGAGAATCAATTGATCTATATAGATATATGTGATGAACTCATATTGTATTATTTATATTTGACACAGGTTTCATTAAAGAATATTTGTGTCTCGTTCCAAACGACAGCAAATATATGTTTCAAGAGACAGCAGATATACTACATAGGTCTGCTGCTACTGTTCAAGATTTTAGTGGATACAGAGCATGTACTGCATGGAGTGCAATTTCATTATACGCAGCAAACCTGTTAGCACAGCCTTGGCGGAAAGAATACAGAACACTAAGGGTTCGTGACTATTCATTTCAAATACTTTTTTCTACCATCTTTATTAATAACAGTCAGTTAAATATACATAACACATAAACGTACATAAAAGCATTACGCTTCTTTTAAAATTATAGAACTAAGTGATATTATAATGTTTATCATGTTTCATAGATATATCTCTTTTCAGACATATAGTGGATACTATAAACATGAGGTCGAAGCAAACTTAATAGGTGCAGAGTTGATGTTTGAGTTAATGGGATATAAGCATACGGGATTAGGTATATTAACTTTAGAAGGACCGATTGATCCTGACAAAGTATCCAGTGTCAGTAGAGATGCCATAGTAGCCTTTGTTGAATGCCAGGTAAATAAAATATAAAAAACTAAAATATCACTAATTGCAAAGTCTTACAGATAAACTTTCATCCACTTTTCTTTCTAAATAGATTTTCAAACAAATCTGGGAAAGCGTATCACAAAATTTTACAGTTTCGTGGCTTGAAATTCTGGAATTTCGAGAAAACCACGTGGGTACACCAGAGCAAGCGATACGTGCTTTGAATTATCGTTTCCTTGAAAAGATGCATCAATCTCGAATCAAAGTCGATAGTTACAGGGATTATCGACATCCACAAAGTGCTATCGTGGACGTAATACCAGCAATGCATCCCGTGCCATCAATCAATTACGGAAATACCGGTTTATCAACGTGTCACGACGAGTATCGATATCTGGACGAAGGAAATGTGTCACCCGGTAGCTATCGATATTTCAATCCCGTCGATTCCGTCAGCCTGGGGAATCGATGCAATACTTATAGTTATTTACCAGCAGATAATAAATACTTTAGTGGCATTCATGGGACTTCTTATTGTACTGCAATGCCAACGTACGGAACAAAAGTTCCAACTGGACGTTTAATCGAATTAGACTCACCGGTCCCAATACCAGTGGCTAATTACGACAAATCATTAAACCGTCAAACATCCTATAGAAATTCAGATTTCGACGAGGTGGATTCCTTCCGTCGAAAGTCCAATGACGTGGATCGTTACAATTATACCAAAGTGGAGAAAAAACATGGAAAAAGTGGCCTTGCACCCGTTGAAAAAGATACTATTGACAGTTGGGATTTCGTGTACAGAAATTTAGAGAGTTTAGGCTATTCCAAGGATCTGGGCGATCGCGAAGATATATTACGTAAAAAGGAAATGGATTGTCGAACATCAAGACAGAAGTCATCTAAATCATCTCCTAGTAATGACTTTGACGATCGAAATTTATCTCAGCGACTTTACGAGAAAAAACGGAGTCGAAATGCAATCAATGAACCGGATAAAACCAATGGACGATCTGTTACTAATCAGGAAATATTAGTTCTCAAGAAAAAGTCTTCCCCCGATCTGTCCAATCTGGCAGCACTTGATTCTACTGATGTAAATCTAGAAGATCAATACATTCACAATAAATCCAAGAAGTACAGTCAAACATTGCCTAATCAACGGGCTAACGATCGGTATCGAACATCTGAACAACAGATCGCCAAATTGGCAGATTCACTTAGGAGTCTAGGAGTTCCACCTAGAGAAAGACATCTTGAAGTGGAAAATCGATGGAACTGTTCTACCTGCACGTTTCTGAATGCACCTAATAGGGAAATTTGTGAAATGTGTGGAAAATCTAAGCGCAGGGGTAACGAGGATAAACCATTAGCAAGCGGTGGGAAGGAGTGTCCACAATGCACTCTCGTTAATGAAAAACATGTCGCTACTTGCGATGCCTGCGGCGCGAGCCTTAAAGATTCTCCGACTTATATATAGACATAGAGAGAGGCCTTGAAATTATGAGATTTGCGTAAAAATACCTCGACGATATTATTCGTTGGTTATTATATTACATATAAGGCCCAATTTCAAGTTGTAGTTGCAGACGTAACGAGTGGCTTTGATAAACTATGAATTCTTTGTGAATTCAAATCTCAATGCATACAAAGTGTTATCTGTCTACTTACAATTTTCGTGGAATCCACGATTTTTAGGTAAAGTGAACAATGTCTAACAAACGCTTTACGACAACAGGGTGATTGTAATTATTTTTTTCTGTTCACAAAATTATGTAACCGTTTTGTAAATTATTTTTTCTAAGAAGTTTTACGGCAGTACGTATGCTATTAGTGTCCTGTATTGTTGTGCTGACGCCATCGAAGACGGTTAAATATGAAAGAAGATTTTAACTTAGGCCTTTATCGGGATGTAAAACTAGGATGCATCATTGATTTTATTCTTCGAATATTTACGTATTAAGTTTATCAATGGTTTATGTGATGATTGCCATGTGCAATCGAAAATAATCACATAAAGTCTTACAGTCATAATATCATTGAATATGATGATAACTCGAGATCAATACCACGAATATTAATTATCTGTATAAAGTTTTCTTCTTTAATTAATATCTCACGGGGTTTATCAGTGGTTGAAGGTATTTTTATTAATAGATTAACAGTGTATTGCTTTGCATTCATGTTCATCAGTGTATCAGTAGGTCTTATCAACACCTAATTATATAATCTCAACGGTTCTAAATCGTATATTTTTATGGAGAAGGGTTGTTATCTTTTAGAAACATCTTGTATAATTTTGGAAATCAAATTTCTTTTGTTTTGTACAGTATTGTGTCGCTACAATCATTTGTCATTCTTTATTATTAGCAAAATAATCCACTGTACAGCTTATCTTGACTAGACTGTATGCTATAAATATTCATGAAGAAATATAAAGAGAGAAAAACAATGTTGATAGTATTTAAGAAGCGATAAGAACATTTTACAAATGTTACCGTTTATCGTCCATTATCCTCAAAATTCTTGTTACAGATTTTCTAAGATGAAAACGTAATTGCGGATAATGGGTTATTATCTAAAGTATGAAAATTATAACAAAATAAGATACTTTGTGAAATTTCAATCAACACGCTGTACACTTTCAAGTATAATATCCTTACTTATGTAATTTGCGGATCGAATATTGATTTTTCACCTTGTGCCAGATCTTAATTGGCTAAAGCTGGAAGCACAATCGATTTGTGATATCTAGATAAAACATAAGAATTGCACAAAGGAAGCAGCTGTGCGAAATATAAAATTATATAGATATGAATGAACCTATAACAGATCAAATAGATTATTTTTTCGTCTCCTTTTATCGTTATACATAGTAAAGCATTTCTCTGTTGATCAAATCTACAGAAAGATTGGACGAATTAAAAATTGTATTTATTTAGCTGCGTCTCTTAATGTATTACTGCAATTGTTCGGATGCAAATGAAATATTTCTTTTTACGATATGTAATGGGTATTGCGAAGTTGAAAGCCAATGATAAGGAATAAGTGATAACAGAGATCAGAAGGAATCATGCTTAACAATGATTATACAACAGAATCTTTAGTTGCTATGAAACTATTAGACGAATCGTTCTTTGTAAGTCCTAGCTTGAGCGAATACATATATAAATTTTGTACTGCTCTGTATTAAAAGTAATGATAGAAAAATGTTAATAATCACAAGTGATACTTGAAATGTTGAATAAGCCTCTTTTGGCTTGACTCAAAAGAAATTAGCTGCAGCAGATAATAAAATCCGAGAATGTTAATAAATGTGATTTATCATCGTTGAAAGCTATTACGATTACTGGTTCTCAAATAAATAGCGAATCTGTCACTATTCTTCGAAAACTTGCAAAGAATGCAATAGTGAACCAAGCATACGGTATAATGCAAATGCTTTTTATTTATACAATTAACGATGTACTCTTATAAAGGTATGACGGAAGTAGGACCGATAACTTCAGAAATATCGTCTGATAAACCAGAATCTGTGGGTCTGCCGGGAAAAAACGTTCAAATCAAAATAGTGGATACTCAATCTGGAAAAATTCTAGGACCTAATCAAGTAGGTGAAATATGTGTAAACTCACCTGCAGTCATGATCGGTTATTATAAAAATTCAGAGGCCACAGAAGCAGTATTTGACGCTGAAGGTATTGGGATCTGAATTTCATTGAAGTTCATGATGATTTAAATTTAGTATAAAACTGCGAGCTTTATTTTTATAGACTTTAGGTTTTCTGCGTACTGGCGATATTGGCTACTACGAGGAAGGCGGAAATCTCTTCTTTATCGATAAGTTAAAAGAACTCATAAAGTTCAGATGCTTTCATATCGCACCTACAGAAATTGAAATGATTTTATAATCACATCCGGCTGTACAGGAAGCTGCAGTGGTTGGAAACGTCATGAAATTGATGACGAGCATCCTGTAGCCTTTGTGACAAAAGTACGTGGGCAGAAGGTCCGTATACATTCGATATGTTTTACTTTATTTTGCCTCTTACTCGTTTACTTACTTCGATAAATGTTATAAGGTTACTGAACAAGAACTGATCGACCTAGTTGACAAGAAAGTAATGGATACAAAAAGACTTCGTGGTGGCGTCATATTCCTAGAGTTGATGCCACGTACTGCTACTGATAAAATAAACAGGTGCAATCTGAAGGAAATGGCAAATAAAGTTTAATGGATCGTGTAGTAGGGTTAATGCACTGTTTTTTGTCACTTGGTACGGTATGAATCCATCATATTGATCCTCTTATGACCCTACTCATTACGTATAAAGAAATGATTGCATTCAGTTATATACAATGTAGTCTTCTAGAATATTGCCAAAGGCCATTGGCTATTTTGGCTATTAAAAGAAAAGGGAGCGAGTGAACTGCAAAGGACTAGGATGCCTGCCGAGAAGATCAATCATGTGCCTTCGTCATCAATGGACCAACCATGCGATCTCGCTGTGGTGCTTCGTCCGAAAATGAAGGGAACCGTACGGAAAGGAACAATCCTTACATTTTTTAGACCTTTCCCTTAACAATACGAGGAAAAGTCTAGTAATCACAACTGCAAACTTTAACATCAATTTTATCAAGATGTCGTTTTCTGTACTTTTCCTTTTGAACGCAAAAACTCCACCATTTTTCAATTTAGAGTTTTTTTTTAAATGTGCAGAATTGAACCGAAAATACTCTTATATGTATAGCCGTATATCGACATTAAAAATTGAATGATGTCTAGTAACGTCTCGAATATTTCCGTTAGTAAAAAAGAATTTTTATCGCTTAGCAAAAATGATCCAAGGGTTAATCAGAATGATGGTAAAATAAGAATATTAATTGCATGGGACTTATTTTTTTATTAATAATCATATAATCCCGAAAACATATGAGGAACAGCACAATATCAATGACTTTCTTGTTATTAATTACCAAAAGTACCCTAATATTCTATGAACCTTGTTGTTTTTCTATATTACATATGCCTTGAACAAATTCTATATAATTCCAATATAAAATATTTGTTTCTATGTGAATAAGCGACTGAAATTTGCTTAGTGAAGAGTTAAAGATAATTTGAACATAAGATCTGGACTTTTGTTGAATCAATAATACTTGAATAGTTTGTTTATGTATTATTATACGAAGCAGTATTATGAAATCTAGATAATTAAAGTCTCAATTACGGAATCCTTTGATTTTGCTGATCCTCTCTATGGATTTAACAGCTGCTTGATGTATTTTTTTGTCCAACTTATCTGGAAATTAAAAAATATTTCAGCGTATACTACAATATACAGCAATTGTTGAGTAATTATATGACTACATAGTTGCTTCAAAAGTGTATTAAATTATATGAAATTTGTTACATATTGTAAATAGCTACTAGTGCCAACACTCACATATTTTATGTTTTCCTTGCATCGGAAACTTTATTGGTAGCTGCTTACAGTCCTCACATATGAAAACATATGGACTGTCACTATCTCCTTCAGGATGAACTCTTCGATATTCCTCTTGTGGTAGCACATCCACTACATTTACGTAACCCAATAAACATCCAGTTGGATAGTTGTCCGGAAACTTGATATTATCTGTATTACAATTTCATGAGAAAAATGAATATGTATATAATTAGAATGTGACTGATACTGGTAAGTAACGTTCAAAAAATACTAACCACCCAGTAGGACACGATATCGATGTTCAAAGGCTGAAATTTCTTCTTTACTAGGGACCTTTGTTGCTGCCGCTATCCAAAGTCTACCTCTATGTGCTGAGTACCATGTACGACCTTCATGACTAATGAAAAATAATAGGACAATTAATTAAATATATTTTTTAAATATTGCCAAACAACTTACACTTTTATCCCAGCAACTAATAATGATGCGTATGGCTGATGCATACTTAAACAGAGTCCTTCGTCAACCATTTCTAGATACTCTCTATCTTGAATACGGTATACTGTATTTAAGGTATTCATTTCATTAGATGGCTTCGATTCCCAGGAATCCAGCTCGACGTACTGTTATTAAATATTTAAATGTGGTCAATATTCATATATTAAAGGATAATGAAATAAATTTTGAAAACTTACAACTGGTTGTTCAAAATCTAGTGAGGGAAACATGGAGTCCACTAATGCATCGCTTTGAATTATTTCATGAGAATCTTCTGACAATTGATCATTGAAATCATCTATCTCTTCAAATTCATCAATAACTTCTCCGCCAGCCAAGTCGAGAACAACTTTTCGATTTAATCGTGAACCATGCTTTTTGGATCGTGTTGCCTCTTCTTGTTTTTGTAATTTTTCACGTTCTGCATTTGATAGCCAAACGCTATTGGCTTGATAATAATCACTTTCATCATCAATGACTTTGGTTCTTCGAGCACTACCAATATGCATAATTTATTAAAACATTTATTTACTTGTAAGCATATAATTTATGAAAGTATTCATCACGAATTTGCTATAATATTTAATCTACCTGTTACGATCATACTCGAGGAGTTTATTACGATGCTTCATCGAATCTTCTAATTCCTTTGCGGGTTTCTGCTCCATAAGTTTATTATACAAATTATCTGCTTGCTTGCTATTACTCGAAAGAATGACTTGTTGATCAGGAGAACAAACAAGTTCATTACAAAAAAAACATGGACCAGCTCCTTCCTGTATACAGACTATCCTTCCACAATTAACACAGTTATTTATCAAGGCATGTTTTTTAGCCTCGCAATTACATCTGTGCCTACCTATTTAAAGGAATACAGATTTGTTATGGTACTATGTTCAAAAATAGGATTTTTATCTAATAAATTACTTTATAACATTAGCTACAAATACCTTTTAAAAGAATAGTTTCTCTATCTCTACCTTCTTGAGAATATAAATTTACAAACTTTTTCTTCTTCTCTGGTTTTTCTGCTTTTTCAATTTTCATGCTCTCCTGTAATAAAATAAGTAGCTAATATCATGTGTCTTTTACAAAAAAAAAATAAACGTGATGTACCATTTGATTATCTTTGCCTTTAACTTTTCCCTTTTTCTTCTCATTTTGTTTCTGAGTAACATTGTCGTTAGCAGCTAGCTTTTTATATCCTATCAAGTCATTATTAGAAGCTGTAACAAAACACATGCATAATGAAATATCAAATAATTTTTCAGAGAGATAGTAACGTGTTATACAACGTGACATAAATTTATGCCACACAATTAATGTTCAGATAAACAATGTAACTACCTTGCCGCTTTTTAAGCTCAATAATAAATTGCCTGTGCTTGGGGTTACTGTAATCCAGCAATGTTTGAAGATATTCATCCAAATCCCTTTCATTTCGCATTTGCAGAATATATCTGTAAATGAATGAAGGGGCTAGATCAGGAACACTAATTCTTTATTACAAGATATTAAAAAAATATTTTTCAAATGTAAATATATCGCTCACTGTGTTAAATCAGCAGGTACAGGAAAATCCAGAAGACTGGAAAGATTTTCATATACCCATTTCTCCATTGATGACATAAAAAATCGAATAGACTTTTATGTTACATATGACCAAGGTCCGTAAACAGAAGCCAGAACCTCCGCGTTAAGGAAGGTCTTCTCATGGGCGCCATTTTGTGACCCGTAAGTATACGGGCAGGGTTAGTGTAGAGCACCAATTATTTATGTGTGAAAAATCAGTATATGAGGAATGCATGGTCGCCATTTTGGGTTCAAATCCTACGAGGTGAGATGGAAGACCTTCCCTTGCCGTGCTCGAGTTACGGAACTTGCATATGACAGATATTATGTGATCTATCAGTACAGATATATAACGATGGTCGGTATTACAGTAGGAGGAAGAAGATAAATCGACACAAAAACAATTGCGCCACTCTGCAGAAGAATTATTCAACTTATTGATTCAACTATATTATCAGTCTATACAAGAAAAAAATGATTTTACCGTTGACTATTTTACACTATTCGCTTTACCTACATGAAAATTTAAAACCTGTTATATGTATATTCAAATTATTGAATGGTAAACGTTCATATAAGTTTGCAAAATTTCAAATTTAAATGTTGCGTTAAAAACAATACGTTACATGGATTTTTGACATTTTTGTACTGATGAAGTTTTTTAGCATTCAAATCCCAGATAACGGACACTTCCTCCTTTGTCTGGTTCTAACTGGTTCGGTTAAAATCAGGCAAGTTCGGAAAGCTTGGCAGTCGTGTGACCCGCTTCTTTACGAACGGCTGTCACGTTCGATCGCGTCGTGCAATATGTGCACAGCTGTTAATAAAAAATGTAAAAACAATGTTTCACAGGTTGTGTAGTATTTGGATTATAATTCTATTTGCAATTCTCATTTGAACTTCATTCGGTACTGATGTGTTGTGAGTGAAACGTGTGAATTTTTCATATGTAAAAATGGATCACCGCTTACTGTATTTATGGATATTAACTTTGAGTTGCACTTTCGCTGAAAATATTGATCTTGGAACTGTAATATTTGCTAATGTGGTAAGTTTGATAAGAACATTTATTCTTGAAGCATATAGAAAAGTTTTTCATTTATTATTTGATGAAGCAGACTGCTGATTTGAAAATGTTCAAATCGGAGTAACCTCTAAAGTAACTGTTTTCCCTATGTATAATGCTTTTGTAATATTATTTGAATAGACTTAAATAAATATTTTTCAATATTGAGATTCTGACAAGAATTGTTCTTGTTCTTACTGAACGCCTCTTATATTATTTTGTAATTTATTGTAAGTTGTGCACTTTAGTATTTTGTTAAGCAATAAGGATAATTTGTTTAAGTTATTATTTTAGGTATTTCTATATGTTAATGAAAAATTTTTATTTGGAATGTCTATCCAAATGTGTATTTTACTGTTGTACTTTTGTTCTTCAAAATGAGTTATTTATTTTGATTTGATAACACATTTGTCTATTTATAGCTGTTTAGGCATGGAGACAGAACACCTGTAGATCCGTATCCAACTGATCCTTACAAGAACGAATCGCTGTGGCCTGTACCTTTTGGTCAGTTGACAAATGTAAGTATTAAAAATTTAGTTCCCAATATATTATGCTAACAATAGTATAAAAGAAATTGATATTAATTCTCTGTATATTCTAAATTTGTTCATGGAAATGTGATACTTTAAGCAGGCCTTGGCTGCATGCCAGACAACACTTTTGTTTTTCCTTTTGTCAGCCTACTTCACATACCCTATCCTTGCACAGTATATCAAAATGTATATTATGTAACACTATTCACTTTCACTTTCTGTTTCTTAAAACTGTTGCTTTAAAATCATATATTGGTGTATTTCTTAAGCCTTTAGTATTATACTATTTATTTAAAATTCTTTAATTTGTAAAGACTATAATTATTTGTGATACTTTTAAAAGAAAAACAACAGAGATTCTTACTGTTAATAACATGTAAACATTTTATTTGATGATAATTAGCTTGGCAGGCACCGCCATTTATTACTTGGTCGTTGGCTCAGAAACCGATATGAGCATCTTCTACCAGATACATATTCCTTATATGATATCTATGTTCGGAGTACAGACGTTGATCGTACCCTGATGTCAGCAGAAGCAAATTTGGCAGGTTTATATCCTCCGAAAGATAAACAAATTTGGGATAATGGCATCAAATGGATGCCAATACCGATTCATACAGTACCTGAAAAGCAGGATAATTTACTGGCAGGAAAGAAATATTGTCCAAAATACGATTATGAGATAGAAAAACTCAAAGTTTCGCCAGAAATTAAGCGAATTAATAAGGAAAACGAAAAGCTTTATGCTTATCTAACAGAGAATTCTGGAAAAAAAATTAATTCTTTGGAATCCATTGAGTATCTTTATGATACTCTTTTTATAGAGGTTGGTATGAAATAGTACGTAACACTAATTGACAAAGATTTAGCAACAACATTCAAGTAAAAAAGTATTAAAACAAAAAACATATTCCTTGACAAATGGAAATATAAGAATTTAAATAATAATGCCGATTGGCATAGTGTTCTTTAATCGTATTATGCAAATCTAAAACTTTTCTTTAAAACTAACATTTAAACATGTTATCATTAATTAAAAACAATTTCTATTGTATCTATAATAATATATCATTTTCAGAATCTTTTTAATTTCACTTTACCCGAATGGACGAAATCTGTATTTCCATATAAATTGCAAAAACTTGCCGCAATGGATTTCAAACTTCCTACTTATAATAAAATACTTCAACGATTAAAATCAGGTATGTTGCAATCGTCAATGCCGTGTAAAAAGCATTAGGTAATTTTCATTTGCTATATAAGTATTGTACAGTTGCCGCTGTTAATATCGACTATTATGAAGTAGTTCATTCAATTATTATTTCTAACATTCGGTTATTATCTCCTTATCCCTCTAATTTAATATATGAAATGTAAATGAAAATGTGACCAGGTCTGAATCGTATTCTGAATCATATTTGATAAGCAATGTACAATGAACCTTATTTATACGTCATTACTCTTCTTATTTAAATCGCAATCACGACTTCTATTATTATTTACGTTTAACCCCAATATTACTCTACAAGAGTGACTTTTATCACCAGCAACTACATAAGGAAAATTGATATCATTACATTAATGCTTGTATTATGCATAACAGAGGTGATAGACAAGTATCTCTGTTTAATTGGTAGTATAATTATGAATGAATCACTTATGAAACTCATATGAAAGTTATAAATGTTTGCTTTGATCATTTATCAATATCATATTCTGAAAACTCGCAATTCTCCAGTTCAAGGTATATCTAAGTTTTGAAAACAGTGCATCCTTGATAGAAGCAAAGTCCGAGCCCTAATGATATTGTATGACACTGAACTATGCTTAAATCCTTGACAAACATTGATATAAAATACTTTTCATTTAGACACAGCATTTTCATTTAGACACTGCTGATACTCCTTTGATAAGTTATTTATCATCGCCTTATGAAACTTAGCTGTTGATATTGCTTATATCCCAGGGTATTGATTTGTGATATATTTCCCCGCAATACATCAATCCATTGTTCGTTCAATTTATTATATTATAATTGTCTCATAATGTCAGGTTTATTATTGGGAGAAATGGTGAATCATATGGTGAAGAAGCAGGAAGGTGCTTTATATCCTGATAGAAAATTGTGGATGTATAGTGCCCATGATACTACAATAGCTAATTTATTAATGACTTTGGGTGTATTCGATGAACATTGTCCACCATACACTGCTACAGTGCTCATGGAATTAAGAGTTAACACCAAAGAACAATACTTTGTTACGGTGAGTGAAGAAGGCTTTAACTTTATTTCTTGATAATTAGGCATATCCTTTTATTACTCCTTACAGATCTCTTACAAAAATTCAAGTGCCGAGCCAACTCTCTTAACAATTCCAGGATGTTTGGCATTGTGTCCCTTACATCAATTTGTCAAACTGACAAAGGATACTATTCCTGAAGATTGGGAAAAGGAATGTATATTAGATTGGGAGCAGCACGAATCTAGCATAAACCCGACGACGATTGTTGGTAAGAAGAAATTATTGATTACATTTTTATCACAAAAATTTCAAGGACTCTGATTAATCACAGCCATTGTTATTTTCGAAAGAATTGTACGAAACAAAACTGGCTTATCTTTGCTAAAGTATTGCACGTGAGATAAAACGAACGAATCATACAGTCCAGTATAGTCTTATCATTTATACTGGTATATATACAGTTTGTTTAATCTAACGTGCCGACACGAATCTACGAATTATCCAGCGACGATAATAAAATCCCGGTACATTAGGCGAAACACTCTGTACATTTTTATATGGTACATGCTTGATAATTTCAAGAGAATATTAATGTCTCTAAATATTGTTATTGCCTTTGTTCCAGGCATATTGACATCGTCTATTTTGATGTTAATTTTATTGGTGTTCATGATTATCGGATTTGTTTATTGGCACTATAGGCGAGAACATAATCAGTATTATCGTCGGCTGACCACGGATCCAATTTAAAGAGAATTAAACAATTATTACACACGATAGTTCCTTGTATATTGTAATGTGTTTACTGATGGAATATCCAAGTATAAAAATATAAGATATTGGAAAATGCGAATAACTAGGCTTATATTTTATGTATCCTGTGGCATCGATTTTTGCTGTAAAATAAATGTTTGAATATTTCATCAGTAACATGTTTGTAAAAATATGTTTTTATTAAAATATCAGATGATTAATATAGCGACAGTTGAAGAGCGAAGAAAATGATTGTCGAAGCAACCTCAAGATTCTTTATGTATTATTTATCACAAATGAGTAACTATTTCGTTATTTCCATTTGATACTGAAAATGTATATAGGCAAACTATTTGAAAAGGCATCTAGAGAGAATGCGCCGAGAGAATTTTTGAATTATGATATTAAAAGAGTAAGAGAAAAGAGAGTTTAAGTAAAATTCAAAATCTTTGGAGACCAAGTAGAAATAATTTTTTTTTAATTTTGTCATTGTTTGTCAATATTGCATTACTATTATATAAGTTTGCAAAGATTAAGAAATATACGATATCTTTGAAATTTTTTTGCTCGAAATATGAGACTTGTGATAAGTTAATTGAAATTTGTATCGAGATAAAATAAGTTAGGTATACATGTATCACGGTGGAATGGCGCATATTTTGATGAAATTAAATGGTCTTTGTGTATTTTAATAACGTTTGCACAAGTCGATTTATACATATATATATATATAGCAATTTATTTGCATTTCTTGCCAATTTTCTGATGGATAACACAAATTTTATGTCGTACAATTATATATGAATTATCTCATATACATTTGCCAAGGCAGTAAGTCAATAAGTTATTTAAATAGATATTTACTTGTGATCTATCAATTAATTAAATATAATTAAACGAATATTCGTGATACTTTATTATCACTTAAGGAAGACTAAATCCCATTACTAAGAAATTATTTACTACAAGGTGCCCATTATATTACACAATTTGATTATTTAATCCTGTTCACAAGTGTAATTCAAGTTATCCTTGCATAAGACGATATATTCTGTTTGCAGAATATCATTTGTAAAGAGTCATTAATTTACGGAGATAACTTTATTCCCGAAGTTCAAGTATAAACAATCGACTAAGGCATCGACATCAAATTGATGAATTTGCTCAATATTATGTAAAGTTGTTAAATACATCGATATGATACAGATACATTGAAAATAGTATTTATTAATTTCACTAGTTTTATACAACGATTATACTAAACAATTGCTGCTCTATTTTCTGTTATAAAGAATACATTTTAAGATCACATTCTGTGTTAACTTCAACCGGTTCTTCTAATAAGCTATAGAGATATGAATGTTTTATATAAAAATACGGTTTTCTTAAAAATAGACAATTATAGTGTTAATAATATTTATCCTTGAGCATATTCATCATTTAGAATATGTAAATAATAGGATATTCTTTTTTGTGAGCAAGATTTGGAAAAATTTCAATTTTGGTAACGTTCCTTAAATTTTTTTTTAAAAACCTTTCGCTTTAATTTTTAACATATATTGCTCACGCGCTTATACAGTACAATCAAACGTTACTGATGGAAACTCTGTCATGAATAACAATGCAATGAACTTATGCAACACTGCCATTTTTTGAATTGTTTTCGTATGTTTATTTTACAAAATCATAAGTGAATGTTCAACAAAGTAAATATTATTCCAGACGTCAATGATGGCGTAAAGGAGGTACGTTCATGTTTTGTGATATAAAATATAATTTGTTTAACAACGTATATCGCATCCAGAAACACTTTTGACTCTCTTCATCTGTGTTCGCTGTTTCGATTGTGCTATTCACGTTTGATGACAATCAATACGTAGGAAGATTTGCAAAGCTCCCGTGTATGCCGTCTTGGATGGTAAATGCCGTATTTGTTCTGAAACATTTACATTACACTTATCAATGACATACATCTAATTAATTAACTAATCTATATTGGTTTTCGGTCTTTCGAGGTGAGAATTAAATGTCTCAAACAGTATGTTTCCCTTACCTTTTTTGGAGACATTGTTGATTAATCGCATCCACGTCAAGTTCGCAAGTTCATACTTTTGCAAGTTAAAAATTGCCATGCAGGAAAAAAGAGTTTTGGTTAATTAGTTGGAAAAAAAATGAAATGTTTATAAGAAAGCAGAATCACAAACCAGAACGAGAAGCGAAATCACATATGAATTGTTAAGTTTCTTTACAGGTGTATTATGATCAAGAGCGTTTAATATCAATTAATACACAGGATTATGGATTTTTATGATCGTGCATTTTCAGGTCCTTTCACCTTTATATATATATTATAACGTTCCTATTTTTAGTAAGCATTACAACAGGTAATAGTCTTGATATGCTTGATAACGTGGTAAACATATGATAGAAAATGAACACAGAAATACATACCATACACTATTCATGCTGACGTCACAAAGTGTTATAAGCTTGGAGCTTGGTGCGATGAATCTTTTTTTATGTTAGGAACTGTAGCTAGATTTGCTCCGATACTCTAGTCATTTATAGTCGACTAGCTGTCCAGAGATGTTTCCGACGCATTGAAGAAACTATGAATGAAAATGTCATTCTCAAATTGATGATTCGAAACTGTATTAAAGGGAATCCATTCTTTATAAATATCGCGAACAATGATTCTTAGTGTTATCGAATAAAAATGATCCAAGGTTGAGTAATTATATAGGGTAATGTATGAGATACATTATAAAATAAATAGTTCTAAATAATCTAACTAGATGCTTCATGGTATAATTTAATATGCACATTGCAGGCTATGCTCAGCAATATATTCTATATTTCTAGACAATTTAATTATATGATCTACCTAGTCAATTTTTTTTATTTTAATCATACATTTGAAAGTCGAATTGAACGCAACATCAAATTTGTCATACTAATGAAACTGATTTTTAAGCATGATCAGATAGATATATTGCTCATATTTACTTACCAGATGTTATAAATTTATCTTCAAAGTACCCAATCGACAGAGAATTAAACATTGAAGAAATAAAAGCATTCAATTTGTGAAATGTTACGTTGAGCTTAAAGCGAGAAGCAGTGTGCACATTTTTCATGATTGTTGTAATCAATCTGTTTGCGAGGAACAACTTTTGACAAAGACAACATAGTTTTACTAAGACTAATATTTTTATACAAATAAGCATAACGGTCAAATACATTCCAACACTGATTTATTGATCAATTTTATTGGACTTACCTAGAATAAACGGAGTGGTTGGATAAACCAAAGTTTGGATCCACCGGTCCACCAATGTATTTTGCGACAAACTGAAAAATGTGAAAATGCACCAATTTTATTAATAAAGTCGTTAAATCTCTTTGCATAGATGAAAAATAATGGGAAAAAAGAATTTAAATTTGCTACACACCCAATGATTACCAAAGGTTGTTGATCCCATGCTCACAGCCATATGTAGTGCCAAATATAAACAGAAAGCAAGATACAATATTGCAAATACAACAATAGCTAAAATGATAGCCCAATGATGCGGTATATCTTCTTTAACAGTGTTGATCACAAAGTATATGTTTATCGATATCACTAGCAAGGATAACGCAGTGGCTACGATTTTATTTCCTCTAAAAGAAAACATAATTTTGTATTCATTTAAACTAAACAAATGTATCATTGTAATAAGCTTGCAACAATGCTTACAATCCATTTTTAAATTCTCCCATAATTTGAGGGCTACTAGTGAAAGCTATCGTAGGTAACGTAGCGAAAGGCAATTGAAGACTCATGACAGCGTTCAATAAGTCATTCATTCCACTCAAGTCATCGATATGAGCAAAGAAAGCAATCATAAATGTTGGAACGATGGCAATTGTTCTGGTAAATAAAACTCGTTTCCAACGAGCCCACTGAAGGTTCAGAAAACCTTCCATGGCGAATTGACCAGCATACGTGCCTGTCATCGTTGATGACTGACCAGCAGCTAAAATACCAACTGCCCATATGTACATAGCAGCAGCACCAAACTGACAACCCAGATAGATGCCACCCTTGTAAAGATCGGCATCAAACGTGTTACTGTCGTTCTGAAATAAAATAGATTTTCATGCATTACAGGTTTATTTTTATAGATATTCAACTGATGTATACAAAACGTCTGTGTAAATATACTCACCGTAAACGTTTCCATGCCAAGAGTATAGTTATGAGCTTCGCAAACTGCATACTGAAATAATACAAGAGTTGGTGAGACTAGAAATGTTTATCCGTTTGATAAGAAAGGTACAATATTGAGTATCATATATATGTATTTTGTTATCTATACTCACAACATCTTCATTCTTTTTCTGATATAATCCGTCTGCAAATACTGCGACCACGAAGACGTTGATTAAAAAGGATACGAATAAGGCGATACAGGCTTCGACAAAATAATACATGTTGGCCTCTCTGATCTTAGAAGGTTCTCTGCGATTAATATCTCTTGACTGAACATAAATTTGATAATATTAAATAACTGCAATTATTACAGTATTAATTTATATACAACATGTGTATGCATCTTTATTGCTTACTTTAACAAGTGCGCTGTGAAGGTAAAGATTGTGCGGCATTATAACTGCACCAACGATACCAACAGCTTGGAGCAATGCTCTACTATCGCAGTCCTTACACCATGGTATGAACATGCCTTTTACAACTTCGGCTTGTGGTGGTGCTGAGACGATGTACTACAAACATTGATAACTCATATTATTCTTTATTACATTTTAGGTGTCATTAAATGATTAGTGATCGTACTGAATAAAGAGCCTAGCAAACATATAAAAGTAGTCCAGTACTTAATCGCTACTGGTCTATTAATAGGTGTAGTGAGCCAATAAGAGCTCATCATTGGTCCACTCTTATCTGTTTATTGGAAGATGTTATTTCAAAAGACTATTGGACATGATTTAATTTAATGAGTCAGGAGGATTTAGACAGACCACAATAGGTAATACAAAGTAATTGTGTAAAACTGAAAATAAATAATTGATAAATGAAAAAGTATTTTATATAACTTATAGATGCATTTAAAGCAGCAGCTTGTTTTTAGTTTTGTTGTATTTTTATATAGGGATGATTATTACCTCGTAACCAAATGTCACAGCCATTATTGTAATGAGAAAACCAAAGAAAAATTCAAGCTTTCGCAAGCCATACTTGTCCAAAAATAAAAAAGTGAATGTATCGATGACTGTAATTAGAACTCCACCCCATAGTGGAACCCTAAAATGTTACAAAAAAATATACCTATAAAGATATTTATTTATTATTTACCTAGTGTGTACCAAACAAATGTCTGTTTAGCTTTAGATATCTTATCTACGAGTGATCAAGTATGATACTATTAAAAAGGATAATGATTAACAATATAAACAAATTGATATTACCAAATATTCAGAAGAGAAAAATATCTTATAATTAAAAATAGAGTTGGTGAATCATTAAGAGTGAAAGTAACAATTTTTAGTATTCGAATTAACCAATAATAAGTATTAATGGTGAATACTCACATTTTATTTGATAGAAGGTATATAGCTATTGCAGTTCCTATCACTTCTTGCATATCGCTTCCAATTATAGCAATTTCAATCATTATCCATAAAATTAATCTTGGTGCCTTTTTGTATTGCCTATAACACATTTCTGCTAAGTGAAGACCCGTCACTACACCAAGCCGAGCACTTAGTCTCTGCATGATGAGTCCAAGAATTGTTGCACTTAATAAAACCCATAGTAACTGAAATAACATTTTTACAATATATTTTTTTCTTTTATAAAATCCTGAATAT
Organism: Syrista parreyssii; assembly: GCA_030142615.1. NCBI lineage: Eukaryota > Metazoa > Arthropoda > Insecta > Hymenoptera > Cephidae > Syrista > Syrista parreyssii. The sequence goes on from JARQTG010000168.1 coordinate 913,293, forward strand.
TTAACTCATTATGCTGACTTACTTTGTATTTTGCAATTACACCAGATTGTAGATCGGATTCTATATTTCCTGGATCAAGATATGCTATAGACATCAGGAATCCAGGACCTGTGAATGCCCATAATTTTCGAAAACTAAACCAGGTCTGTAATCAATTATTATAGAAGAAACTATATTGTTTTTACATTGTATTCTGTTTAGTATTAGTAAAATTTAGATGTAAATCTAAATCAACATTTGTAAGAGTGATGTAAACTTACCGTGTCTACGTCAGGAATAATAATTTTTTCATCGGCAAAATACGTCTGGTTGCTGTTTGGAGATAAAATGCTGCTCTCATTAACTGTATTCTCATTTTGCAGCGTTTGCGTTGGAGATTTTGCATTTTTTGTGCCATTATGTACTTCATCAGATTCATATGCTGTATTATCCTGCATATTTGGAGTCGAACTCAGATCTAGAAATAGATATAGAAATAGTATAGAATAGAATATATATAGAAATTTTGTTACAGAAATGAATAACCAAGAATAAGTTAAAATTGTAAATGGAATATTAATTTCTGGAGTTCATAAAAATGTATTTTAAATCATCGGAAATATTCAAAAATATATTAGAAATAATTCATCTGCCTCCCCATAACATTATTAATTAATCAAGATTCAATTTAAAAATAAATTTTAAAATGGTTTTATTAGAACAGATTGAAATATCTTACCAAAAGGATCATCTAATCGTTTGTGCACACATATTCATATAATAGTAGTAATTTATAAATGGTTCATATAAATTACAGTTCACAATATTAATATAAACAAGTACATATATTCATGACTATAAGGTCCTTGCCATTTGTAATATCAAATGATACTATACTATCAGACAGAAAATGAAACTTATGAAATAAAGCCATTGCATAAGTACTGTTACTCATTCTTATACAACTACTTATAAAAAGTATGCAAGGAAAGCACTTACTACACATAGTCAAGAAATTTTTGACACCTTATTTCTAATACTACAACTCTGAATTTAAAAACATATGCATAGCATTATAAACATACATACACAATTATATTCATACATGTATATCAGATTCAGTGATTAATATATCCCATTGCCGACAGGCATATTATTGAACTGTTAGAATTAAAAACAATAGCAACATGACTTTGAATCACTTATATCCAAAAATCATGAAGTGAATTCTATATGACTTCTATAAATTAGTAGCAAAATATTCGTTATAATAAATAAATGATTAATATAAAACAGGGTAACAGGATAAAATACTGCCATATAAATAATCATTACTAAGTTTATGAGCCACTCATGAAAAAAACCACAGCGATCAACATATTAGTAACATACAATCTCCCTAAGATCAATAGTAAAATCAAGTTTTAGAATGTGACCCAATATATGCACATAATACCATATTTATAATTATTACACATCAGCAAAAAATGATAAAAACTGAAGGTTAAGAAATTTATACTAACAAGATTCCAGTGTAAAACCATCCAGCTCACAAACTAATTACTCATACTTACTCTTAATTATCATTTATAATCTCAATATAATAATATACAACACTCAGGAAAGAAAATAGTAAAACAAGTAACATGTTTTTACCCACCAACAATCTTATTACGTTCACTGACTGTGATATTTGACTGCGCTATCCAATCCTACCGACCGCTGCCAATTTACTTTGTCCACAGTGGAAAAGCAGACGCAAGCAGACTACTCCGAGAACGACTATCTGCTGCCTCTGTGTCCCCTCTTCATTTTCTACATTGATATGGTAGATCATGAACAGAGAACATGGATACAGATAGCTACAACGACATTCCAACAGATTCCCTTCCATTCCATCATTCTTGTGCACTCGTCTGTCCTGTATTGAAAAAGTGGGGAGATTTGGAAATACCAATATGTGTGAGTAAATATCTAGAATATATTGAACAACTGTTGTAACATACTGGGGAAGAACAGAAAGTGACAGTCTATTCCTCGAACTATTTGTTATTACCAATCACATACATTGAAGAGTTGAAAAATCTCTTCAAATAAAACAGTAACACATGGATTATGCTTGTAGGTCGCAGAGGATCTCGTACAGAAAATACATGTATAACCAGTCATGGAGCAACATAGCTGACAGGTATGCTGTAATTATATCTTACATGATATTTTTTATAATCTTATGGATTGCACTGTTGGAGAATATCATGTTACGTACTGGATATTATGTTCTAATATTCTGTCTCAAGGGATGAACTTCTTTATCTATTGATGTAGATGGCATACTATATGCTACTGTAACCATTCTGCGGGAATCAGTATACCTGAATCATAGTTAGCTGGCTGGCCGGAATATCAGCTGGGTGATGAGTTTTCTATGTACTCAAGTTTTCGCTTTTCGTAGAAACAAGTACTCGTTATCCTTGTCAGTCGCCTTTATGTGTCGTACGTATGTTAATTGTGTAAGATATGCTGCAGGAATACAGATGCGAACGAATACTACTTTGGTTGGTATAGCGCTGTACTTCCCCGGGAAAAGTACCAATAAATGACAATCGTATGTAAATGTAATGTCTTACGCATATTCAATTTTTCTATGCGCATTGTTCAAACTGCATAGAGTACAATGAGCCTTGAACAATTTTTAGCAATCTAAAATACATGCAACTAAATTACATAAAAACATCTCTGGAGCATGGATCCCGCTAATTTGTTTAGCAGATCTGTATAGAGATGTAGTTTTCTTACAGCAAGTCCCTGCGAGAGAATTTTTTCTCCATGTACCTGAGTCATCATATTTATCAATGACTGATAAATATTCTTATTATTATGTTAAACATCTATATTCACAAAAAGCCAAAACGGCTCTCCCCTTCCGCCTCAAAATATCTCAGCAGATCGCTAGTAAAACAACAGCATCGTGTAAAAATATACTATTATCATGCAAACGATATGCTGGAATATGGCGTTTTTGGCTATTAGAGTTAGACAATTCGACGGCGACTGCGATATATTTGATTATTTATGATTGCCGTGTGTCTGCAAAGTTTGAAGAATATTTTGAAATCGTACAAAGTTTTCATTGATATAATTATAGAAAAGGGAAATTTTTATTACTTAATTAATAGCTTGAATACTTCCTTTCTGTAGAAACATAATGCATCATTAATTCGTCATGCTTCCGACATGCAAAGACATTCAAATCTGAATGTCGTAACAGTATTTTATGATTAACTTTTGTAAATACGCTATATTACTGCGCCAATTATCCTCGGGGAAAATCCAAATGACGAACACATATATCGGAAATTACTCAATCATGAACTTCTAATAATTGTGATATTTTTACATTATAATACAGATAATCATAAAGCTTAGAAGAAAGTCAGCATCTTGGAATATTAGAACACGAGGCGTGTAGCATCTTGGACTTTGATAAGATAATAAAGTCTTTATTATTGTCAAGATGTTTTGTATACAGTTATGTACGTAATATAATATTGACGATTACATTTTTCTGCTCAATCGCGTTATATTTTACAGAATAATGAAAAGGTAGTCGTCACAGGCCGCATCTTATCTTAACCTCGAACAAGCATTCGTATTTTGTTCATAATATGATTCATACGTGACTTATCACAGGTAAAATGGATTGTCGGGATGATGTTAAATATACCCGATAAGAAATATGTCTCTTCGATATTTTTTTAATCGCGTAATTAACAGGACTCCGCGACTAACAGCCCAAATAAGACAAATCATGAAAATGTCGACCAGATGTCTTCAAAAGCTCTTATGTTACAGGTTTTAAGGTCTTATAGATGTCTTGTGTCAAAAAGACGTCTTTTAGATATGAGGCATCTATAAGACTTTAAAACCCATGACATAAAACTTATGGACTTCTTCGTTTCTGAATCTGAAAAGTTATCAAGATTTTATATTATTCTTAGAAATATTATATTTAACAAAATCTGATTTATTTTCCTTGCTTCTAATTTAATAGTACAAAACGTCTCGGGCTCCGTTTGTTTCATTGTTATTTAATTATCACAACTTTGTCTCTCTCGTATGCATAAAAATAAACAGAGACACAGATTTGTTAACAGTATTCGCAAAAAATTTGGATAATTCATTCGAAATATTGTAAGTATTATTTATAGGTCTATAATAATAGCTAAATATTGATAGCATAGTAAAAAACTTGTTATAAGCTCAAATCATTTAAGGCATGGAAAACTCAATAATCGAATATATCCACAGTCATTTTTATGTCTCCGTGATGCATTCTGATAAGTGGTTTCAAATATTTAATAAAAGGTTAAATAAATAAATTATGGAGTCTATTTGTGAAAGAGAGGTTATAATAATACAATGTTTGTATTTCTTTTTCATCAGCCATTCAAGTTTCAATCTGCTGTGATCCTTCCAGATAGAAGTTTATTATTTTAAAAAGGTAAGAATCTTTTCTGTGCTAACTTTTACAACTATAATTCATAACTGAAGTCTGGAATGTCATGCAGCATAGCCATTCAGCAGATTTGTTTATCATGTATGAGAACTATACTGTTATCAATTGTCACTTAACATAGTTAATCGACTATTTGTAAGACAAGAGTTTTCTGATAAATGACATTTCCATTCATTAATTGTATATATTTTGGTGTAATAATTGAATGGTAAAGACTGTGTAAAGGAATATGTCCAGGAGCTGTACATCACACATTGCAGTTACCAATCTAGACTAATCGGTGTAATACCTGGAACCTAGAGTGATCTGGCACAATTAATTGGTTCAAGTAACAAACTTTTACACTGAACTTAATAATTTATTGAAGTATTCTTGCTAGGAAGAAAGAGTTTTGTCAACCTCCTTGTTAGATGTCTAGGTGATATGTGGAAAAATTTAATCTTTTGGAAATAAGCAAATATTATATTTATTGTAGACTCTTATTAATCGTCATTGTACAAGTATGTTCACAGGATGAAGCATTACCTGGATTTATACAAGTAATTTTTATGTTGCCTCAGTATCTTCATGAAAATTGATTGAATTTCCTAAAAATTTGTATTGGGAATAATAACTCTAATCATTGAACATTGTGTAAATAATATAGCTTCATTGACATGTTGATAACCATGTAGCTTTACTATGTTACAATTTCTTACATATCTCCTTTTTCTTTACAGGACCTGCAACTTTTATTTTTCATCATTACTTACCAATTCAACTGCTTACCAAAGAGCAACCTTTAGAAATTATCCAGTGCAGAAAATGGGTATGATTTTTAAAAATTATATTGTTTGTTTGATGGACATACAAATATTGACAAATAATATGTATTAAACAAATAATGTATTTGTCAATACCCTACAAAGAATGGATTCATAAATCATATGTTGGGAAAATAAACATTCATAGTGTATTTAAAAAGTGTTTCTTAATACTTTCTTATTCCAGGTTTAACTAATGTGAATCAGAGTTATATTAGTGAAAATATCACTGGATATAGAAATATAATAATTGAATAAAAAAATAACCTGCTAAGATCAGTTATGAAACAGACACAATCAAAATTTCCTTTTACATGCTGAAATAATTATTATTACATATGAAAATGTTCACCTCGAATAAGACATGTATGCATGAAATATATTATGCATTAGTGCTTAGGCATAATAAACCATTTAATGTTTTTCCCTTTTCCAAAAACAATTATATATATATGATATATTATTATTTGCATTTTTAATTTGGGTCTTACATATTACAAATAACAATTATTTCATAAACAAATGTATTAAAATGGTATAATAAAATCAATTAAGCAAATAATTATTTATTTTTCTTATTGTATATTTAGCCATTACTCACCTCATTTTTACAAATGTATTTAATGTTTTGTTTCAATATCATTATTAGATTTATGTGACTTATATAATATGTTTTAAGTAATAAATAATATATATATTATATTATAATATATTTCTTTCCTAATAGATTATGATTATCTCCATGGGGGCAGGATCTGTGTCATCTTTTAGCACATGAAATATAGTAATAATAAAGAACATTGAATTCCTTATAATTCAATTGCAATTAATTCATGATTATCATTGCTGTATAATTTTCTGCTAAGTCCTACTTCGTAGACCCATGCTAAATGAACAAAATATTTAATCTGCTATTTTCTTATTTTAATCGGTTTTTTAAGTTAATATCGTAGTGTCAGACTTTTAGGAACGTTCAATAAATTTTAGTGTTATATGAAAGAGAAAATTCACAAAAATCTGTCATGATCTCAACTTTAATAAAAATAATGCAGAAATATTTTATGTATTTGCAGAATCAGACATGGAATCGCCAAATAATATAACACGTATCATTCTTCTTTGATACATGCATTTATCCTTGAAGTAGTAATCAATAGAAAATTACTCAACAATGACATATTGTTCTATCAAGAATTTTGACGTACTCTACCAAGACTATGCAATATGCACCTAGAGATAACTCAGATATCCAAATACCATAAAGATATATTCATCATGTATTTTGAATACTTCTGCTGACTCTTATCATTTAGGGAAAAAAGTCTAAAAGTGATTTCACCTTATAATAATAATATAAACAATTTTAATTTGAAAATTGCACAATGTTTTTGCAAGTATAATAAGAGTTATCAAATCCAAAATGACAGGTAAAGTATTGTATGTACATTTGCATGTGAAGAAAATCATAAATAATTCATAACATATATGTTTTGAAACATTCTAATTTGTTAATAACTAATTTTTACATTTCACAATAGAAATTCTCCCATTAAACTGTCTAAACTATTATTCATGTCTGCTGCTTCGTCTGTGTCTGGTGTTTGCAATATTTATTTATTATTATCTATTTCTAATGATAATGATTTCTTATTAATATATTTTGATCCTCGGATTTTCAGATTTTGAAAAATCGGTCATATATCTATTGAACGTGATTAAACTCAATCAGGATAAGCAACGCAACACATTGGAAAAATTGTCAGAGCATATTGTCCAGCTACGAACCACTGAAGGATATAAATTACAACAGGAGACGATATTACCTAAGCTGCCGCTGACGTCTTTAAAAGGATTTCTTAATTTTGAAAAATTATTGAACTCGAATAAAGTAGCAATGGCTCAGTGTGTGAGTATCATTTATTTAAATCTATGTTAAAAATTTATTTCTATTATTTGTATAGAAATTCATTTATATAATTTTTTATATAATTTCAGGTACAACACTTCAGAAATATTGGAGGCAGTTCATTACCTGACGCTACAAGGCGTATATTATATGCAACGTTTGATAAGGATTTAGCAACTTCCTTTTCCTGGTTAGGACAAAAAAATAATTACAAGCTCAAAGACACAGGATATTCCAAGGCTCTCTTTGGTTAGTACATTTTTAATATTTATTTAGATTTTGTTATAAAATACATGTTGAGTATATTACAGGAATTCTTGTGCAATATGTGTAAATTTAAATGGATATGTTGTTGGATAAACTATATGTTAGTTCTGTATTGCATTCTATTTATTTTTTTCATCTAGTTCCATATATTTGTATGTAAAATGTTTTCCTTTCCTTACGTTATATAATTTGTTTTTATTATTTTAAGCTGCTGTGAAGTCACGTAAATATGAGGATAATATTTGCTCCGATCGTGATATCGAAACTACTATCATCAACTGGTGCAGACACGCTGCCGATCGTATGAGAGCTCATCGTTCAAAACTGTCAAATTAGACTTAGCTGATTAATATTTACTTTCTAGTTGTAGTAATTGTAATATTCGACAAATTTCATTAATCTGTAAGTATACAAGATGCACTCAGGATAGGCTAGGTTTAGAAAATGTTTACGTAATTTCAAAAATGTGAAAGAAAAGTATAGCAGTTGTCAAATGATTCATTAGGATTCATAATTGTTAAAGATAATATTGTGTTAATAATTCAAAAATTGTTACTTCGTATTACTGCAGCACTTGATAAAAGAAACATTCACAAAAGGATTACTCACATACTTAAAATCTAAGTAAAAGTTAAGCAGAATTAAGAACAGGACAAAAGTTTATCTCTGTATAGATCCTGTCATAATATTTAGAATAATCGTTTCATTATATTCTATACATCCTTTATACAAATTGAAATGTATCCTAATGCATAAGTTATAGTTTAGTTTACAAAGAGAAGCAGAATTATTTTCTATTGAACTCAAATCACAAAAAATATGTTTCTACATAAAACATCAAAATACAGTCTTCATTAACGTATAATTAAATTTCCGGTTTGTCATATAAAATTTCTTCATCAAAAGAAAGAAACCAGAGGTGTGTCCTCCTACTAGTTTGGAACAGGTTCTGATAAAGAAAGAGTCAATTAGTGTCAATATTCGACATCTTTGGTACGACCAAATGTTTGTTCTTTTCCAAAAGAAAGTTTTAGAAATGTCCTTTGGATGTTTCTGGAATATCTTTAGCTAGCAGTATATATAAGGAAAGTGGTCTACACCGTATATGATTAGGATGATCTAAATTGATGTAACAAGGATATTTGGTGATATAAGTAGTAGGGGTAATTTAGGGGCGTGGTTTAAAATACCTTAATGACGTCATATATCGTGACGCGACTCTACGTGGCCGGTTTGAAACATCAGTTGAAAAGAATTCTTTTTTTTAAGCTACGAGTTTGGCTACCACCTACTACGATATAAACCGGCTGTCGTATGAGTCAGCCCTGTGCCTTCAGCCACTACAGTCAACCGCACTTGGCCCCACTTGGCAGCAGACCTCCCAGTGTAACTTTGACTGTCAATTCCATAGGAGCTGCCTGTACCTTATAAATACAAGTTTTTGATTGAATATTTGTACATTTGAATCTTGTTCTAGAATCATTAACGTTTATTAATAGAACAATTTGGAAATACTATTGGCAAGCTCCTGGTGACACTTTTGTTTCTCAATATTTTACTGGTAGTGTTGAGGAAAACCTTGTGGTGAGTCTGCAATACCGCATCTGGGGCGTGATTATTGTCTTTGTATCTTGTGCAATGTGATGACTTATCAGTGACTCAAGATTAAAAGAATTTAATCATCTTGTGGATTGTGGAAGGGAATAATTTGGCGTATTGGTTATGTCTATCATTTTAGATTTACTCAATTTTTATCGTTGTAGAAGTATGACGAACGTTGGAGGTTTGGAGCAACAAATTGCTAACTTGCAAATAAATAATGGCGACGATACCATTAAGATTGTCAAAACTGGGAAGAAAATTGCACCTGCTGTACCACCAAAACCGAAGAAATCAAGGCCTCAGGTGAGTGTAGATTATGTTTGATTTTAAATAAATGAATTTTCTTGTTTTAGCATTTTTGGAAGGGTAGTTAAGTCTATACATCTGTTTGATAAATATCTACTAGTTGCTTTTGTTCAAAGTCAGATAATGGAGTGTTGATTATAATCACTGTAGTGGTGGCATTGTAATTGATTCATAACGTTAATTTTATTGTTTGTATGGTAGTGTTGTTGAAATAGCCATCGTCATTAAATATAGAAAATTATTGTTATGCTTTAGGTACCACAAAGTTACTCATTGAAGGCTACACCTACACCTTCATACAGTACTGTCCTAAATAATACAGGATTGAACGACAAAGCAACAAATTTGTATACTAACTCTCCACCATCACATGTGCCAACATTATTGGATACTGAAAAAAATGATTTTGATCTTAATCCACCGGGCAATGGAAGCGAAACAGGAAAATTCTATCACAATAATGACAATATTTACACTAATCAAGAAGCTGAGAAATTTGAGCCAAAATATGGATATGACGAGAAGAACTTTTACTCCAATGTTGGAAATATGCCAGCACCTCAAGTTCCTGTTGAAGATAGATTGAGTAGAGCATCAAGAAGTGCAGTTTATAGTAATATAGAACCACCAGCACCTATGCCTATACCAGCTCCTGTTAAAAAAGAAAAGGACATAATTTACAGCAACATTCAGTGGAATTCAAAACAAGAGAATACATATTGCAACATTCCTTCGGCACACAATACTGGTGAGACTGCTGATGTTTGTGTATTATATTGAATCTAACATATTGTATACCTTGTTTTAAATCGTTTAGTTAGCGTGAGCCAAATCTCAAGTGTAGTGTGTTGCACAGTGGCCTAGTGAATTACTATTATGTCAATTATATTGCAGAAGATTTACCTCCACCTCCAGAGCCATCGGAATATGTTCCTTGCATACCAGCAAATTCATTTCCACCACCACCAGAAGAATTGCCACCACCTCCAAGTCCAGTATCCTCGAGCTACAGTGAATTGCGTCGTGCTACTTATCAAACTGATTTCCCATCTAGTAATTACCCAAATGACATCTATGGAACCAGCTCACAGTCCAGTTCGACCTATGAATCTATTTATGAGCCTATTAATCCAAGACCTCCATCACAACTTTCTTGCAATTATTCTGTATACTCTGGGTATGGTTCGGCACCACCAGCACAACCTCAGGGCAAAGTTTCTCCAGTTAAAGAGGTTAGTCTACGTAATATAATTAACAACATTTTGCACATTTAGAAACGATATAATTGGTCATTCAGAGCCCTTTAACTGAATAGCATAATGATTACTAACGAATATTTATTGGAATTTATTAAAGAAATCTTCTCTACCATACAGGTCGATGTCCTCACAGACCTATTAGTACAAGGAATGTCTGATAACACAGAGGAGAATGATATTTATGGAATTTGTGCACAGTGCGGACGTAAAGTCGAGGGTGAGGGAACTGGTTGCTCTGCCATGGATAAAGTGTTCCATATAAATTGTTTCTCTTGCTTTGTCTGCAAAGTTAATTTGCAAGGCAAGCCATTTTATTCCTTGGAGGGAAAGCCATATTGCGAAGAAGATTATTTAAATACTTTGGAAAAGTGTTGCGTTTGTACAAGACCTATTCTTGATCGGATTTTAAGAGCCACTGGAAAGCCATATCATCCATCTTGCTTCACGTGTGTTGTCTGTGGGCAAAGTCTAGATGGGATACCATTCACTGTGGATGCCACAAACCAGATTCATTGCATCCAATGTTTTCATAAGTAAGTATAGGTACTTGCTATACTTTCTTAACCAGAGATATTGGAATAGAGTAAATTACTCTTTCACATAATAAATTTTTTAGCACATCACATAACATTCCGGAATTATGAGCGTCATAGTAGAAAAATTATATTTGTCAAAAAATTCCAAGAAAACTATCTTCTAAGCATAGTCACATTAGTGGCTTAATTGCTGTAATAACAACACTTGAAAATTCAAGCTGAATTGGTCAATCGGTGTGGTACACAATTGTCTGATCCTGAGTCACTGCACTGATTGACCAATAAGCATAACTATGAGAATTATACAGGATGCCATATATAAATTCATCCTGTCACATAATTTTAACTGATAGAGCAAGAATTGCCTTGTGCAAAACTTGCTCGATAGACTTTTATATTTGCATACTTCATAGTTATCTAAATATACAATTATAATCAGTAATTATGTTTATCTCACAGGAAATTCGCGCCACGCTGCTGCGTCTGCAAACTTCCTATCATGCCGGAACCTGGTCAAGATGAAACAGTGCGTGTTGTTGCGCTGGATCGAAGCTTTCACATTCAATGCTACAAGTGCGAAGACTGTGGATTGGTATTGTCTTCAGACAGCGAAGGTCGTGGATGTTATCCCCTGGATGATCACGTTCTCTGCAAAAGCTGTAACGCCACCAGGGTTCAAGCCTTAACGTCTCATATGACCACGGAATTATAAACAGATGACATGTGCTATACCAAATAAGCAAATGGCGAGTCACGATTTATCTTATTAATCCTATTGTTTATGCTCTCCCTTGTGGCACTTTATCAAAAACTTTCGCATCAGTTATAATGAATGGGACTGATAGAAATATTCTCGCTCTGCTCTTCATTTATTGCAGTTTTAATGCCCTGCCATACCAAGTGTTATTAGCGTATGATTGAAGGTAATTTACAAGTTTTTTTTTGTTCATCTTTCATACCTCTAATCTTCTTACTATATCTTGTTCCAGACTTACAATGTGTGAATAATTTAGCAAAGAAGAATATTGACTTCTAACATACAATGATAAATTGTTTTGTATAAATTTAATCTATTACGACAATTAGTGTTTTGATGTCAATGTCAAACTGTCAATGGAGAGCACTGCGGTTTCAGTGACGAACGTGCACTTTACCTTTCTACTGTTTCTTGTTAACCAAAACTTTCATGTAACTGTTTCATTACTCGATATTGAGTGCTACTCTGTGATATTAAAAATGCTCTGCGGAGACATAAGTTCAGAAGCCACATTGAAATCTGATAGTATGAGGATACTGAAAACTGACACAAAGAATAAGTAATAACATACTTTGGCCTAGTACTCCAATTTTTTAAATACTACTTTATATATGAGGAATGTTTCTATTAAAATATGTTTTTTTTGTTTGTAAATTTTGACATTTTGAGTGTCCTGGAAATTCTTAAATAACAGTGATTAAATTAAACCGCAATTCATTTAATTATTTAAGACTTGAAAATTATGATAAATATTCGCTTTACATGCGTAGATATTTTTTTCTAGATAAGAAATTTATAAGCTTGCACTTATCTACTATTGCATTATATTTTTACAATTTATGAAACTGGAAAATGCGTATTTAATGAAATTAGCGACACTGCAGCGTTGTAGAAAAAACAGTCCGGATATTTGCGTATATAATTATTAATAATTTAATACTTGATTACAAGCATTGAATGTGATTCCTTCTACGTAGTAATAATTGATTTAATATAACACTTTCGACTGCTTTCATTATGACGTGCAATTGTGTAAAATTGAGATGAGACATAAATTTAAGAGGAAATCAATAATTTAGAAAAGAATGAATATCGAAAGCAGCCAAGCCATTTTTATTTAATCAAGATGCTTATGCGATAGGAATATTTACAATTAATTGATTAGAATTTGATATTTTATATTCTTCAACTGATATTGGTAAGATATTTTTAATCGAACAATTGTATTACTCTTAGCTACTATATATTATCTAGATAATATTTTACAATAAGATTCGTGAAAAACACGAAGTGTTCATTTCGTCGTGTATCATAAACGCCAATATATTTAAAAAGTGTATTAGTGTTGCAATGATGAATTTATTGATCATTTATCTTTACAAACTTGAGTTGCTTTGCATCAAGTGCTCGTACATTTTGCTCAGTAATTTTTAATCAGAATTACTGTAATTTGCAGTGATAACTAACGCACACAGTATTCATTCCAACAGTAGTAAAACATAGCATGTTAACATTTTTTCTCTCTGATAGAATGCCATTTTATATAAGGTCACATGCATAGAATTCGTGTTACATAAATATCTGTAGAAGAGGTTACATGTATAAAAATATATAGTCTACTCGAGTATGACTTTAAGTATATTCATTTAATTGACCTACAAACTAGTTAAGTATAATACAGTTGATTTTTCGTGAAGAAAAATCTCTACAGCAGGTGTTGCAAAACTAGTTCGTCAACTTCTGGTGTGATGCCGACGTTAAGAGCTTCTCATAGACTGTAAAAATTCTAGCAGAGGGTATGGATACATTTTCTGATTATTAATGAAGCATTGAAATAATTAATTAATTTAGTAAATGTATGTATTAACACTTGGAAATCAAAAAATACGGCGAGGAGTACAGAAATATTGATAGTTGGAAATTTGGTTGGTGCGCAGATTTGCCATGCATGACCCGGGAAGTGGGAAGAGCATTTACGAGAGCGATAGAGACTCGGAGCGCTCATTCTTCTATGAACCAGTCTTCCATTTTCGTCTCCCATATCCCTCGAAAATAATGGAATACATTACTTTTTGAGATCGCCACCAAAATGATTCTATTGGTTTTTAACAATTCGCAAAATTGCACGTTTGGGAAGCTGTATCTCGGCAACGGCTGAGTTTAGAACTATTTCTTTGAAATTTTGAATGATTTCTTAAAGCAAAAAGCTAGTATGATCCAAAGAAGAGGCTGTTCCAATTCGAATTGCGATAGGTGTACTTTTGAAAAAAAATTCATTTCCAACCATTCAATGCAAAATTAAAGAAAATTTAGTTCCAATTTTCGCCGCTTAAGGGGGCAGCACCTCCTGGATAGGATATGTGGCGCCATCTCTGAGGAAAACGATGAACTATTGCAAAAAGTTTCTATGGTTTTTCAAAAATAGCAAAATTGCACATTCGAGAGGCTGTATCTTGGAAACGGCTGGGTTTAGAGCTTTTTCCTTGAAATTTTGAAAGATCTCTTTATGGAGAAAGATTATAATAGTCCAGTGAGGAGGCTGGTACTATTCAAATTTAGATAGGATCACTTATAAAGAAAAAGCTTAAACCATTTGTTCAAATTACAGTAAATGAATATATTTTAGTTCAAATTTTTCCCGCTTAAGGGGGCAGCACCTCCTGGGCAGGATATGTGGCGCCATCTCTATTCAAACCAATGAACCTGATACAAATAGAATTATTGTGTAAGTAATTTGAAAAACGCAACTTCTTGAGCTAGAATGGTCCAGAGAAGGTGGTGGTATTATTCAAATTGCGATAAGGCTATTTTTAGAATAGCCCCTCACTTTCTAGAGCCATTATCAAAAGAATTCTATCTGGTTTAAAACTGCATAAACGATAATTATATTAGCAGAATGTTCATTGGATTGCAAAAAGATGGCGCCACATATCCTGTCTAGGAGGTGCTGCCCCCTTAAGCGGCGAAAATTGGAACTAAATTACTTTTTATATGCTTTGAACAATTGCAAATGAAGGGTTATTTTTCAAAGGTAGCCCTTTCGCAATTCAAATTGAACCAGCTTCTTCTCTGGATCATACTAGCTTCCTGTGTTAAGAGATCTTTTCAAATTTCAAGGTAAAAGCTCTAAACCCAGCCTTTTCCGAGATACAGCTTCCCAAAGGTGCAATTTTGCGAATTTTTAAAAACCAATAGAATCTTTTTGATGACGGTCCCAAAAAGTT